>CM052892.1:24999624-25035957 GCA_028534135.1 Potos flavus
GATAATGAAAGAGGGAAGCAGGCGGTGTTCCGCCCTGAGCGAGCCGGGCCTCCCCAGCTGCTCAGCTTCCATGAAGCAGGCGGTGTTCCGCCCTGAGCGGGCCGGGTGTTCCCAGCTGCTCGGCTTCAAGAACGTATATCTTCCCCTCCACCTGAGGCCTGCTGCGACTACAAGTTTTTCTCAAGGTTATCTTTAAGCATGCTTGCATGACCAGCACAACTCCTCCTGGTTATATTTTCAAGAGTGTATTATTTTGAGGGATGGTTACAATCATCAAAAGAGTAGTCTTTCAGAATTCATGGCTTTTGTACTTAAACTAAGTTGACTTAAACATTTGATGTTTACTATGATACTGTAAAATATCTAGAGGGAAAATATCCATATGTGAAAATTATCTCTTGGAAAGTGAAAGTAATCAAACCATTTAATTCCAGTTTTTCTTTTGAATCCCACATTTGTGCCAAATGAGAGCTACCCTGAGAATGTGCTCTTTTCCAAATCCCAGACCCCATTACTAATTAAGACATATTTCTAGTGTCTTCCTTAAATAGATGTGAATAAGCCTACCTTTTGCTGTATATTTACTTATTTCGCTATCAGTATCTCATTTTTCATTTCATATGTATCCTATCTATCTCTTAATATTTTCTCCTTTGTCTTAAGGAAACCTCTCTCCACTTCTGGCTTATCTATCTTCTGTGTTCCTTTTTATTTTCATTCTGACAATAAGACAGAATCCATTCTAGTTTCCTATTGATTTATTTGCAAACTTGGTTTCCAAGGGCAGTGCTTTAATCTCAGGCCTTTTAAGTTGCTTTCTTATCCTTTGGGCTTGCAATAATTTCATGAATATTTTTTTAACTAATTTGACTTAAGAAATTGGCATATTTTCACAATGATATGAGAAAGCCATAATTACTTTTTATTTGTGGTTAAATAAAGTCTAATACTTTTTCATGGGAGAACTTATGTTTGGGTCTCATACATAATTTATGAACCTAGAATTCATGTGAGACCATGTATGACCCTGATTCTTGTGTCTAGGGACAACCACATGCATCTAAGTTTGAATATTTACTATTCTCTTCCTCATTTCTAATCCCAAATGGAAGTAGGGGTAGTCTATCCAGTATTGCCTACCTGGGAGCACTAACAAGTTAAATCTAGAAGCTCACACATAACTACTTTGTGGTTCTTATTGAAATCAGCAGCTTTAAAATAAGGACATGTTGTTTTGTTCAACATTGCATAAGAAGGATTGTATTCAGCTTCATCATCTCCTGCAATAAAAGGTAAAGCTAAATATATACAATAGAATATCAAGATCTCATACTGCCAAGGTTACTACTATTTATCTAAATCCACCAGTGACATCCCCAGGCTATTTGAATACTTTTCAGCAGTGCACACCTCAGTTGAAGTTTTAGAATCCTGATACACCTCTCCAAAGAGAAGCAGAGCTACTCTTACTGAATTTTGTCTAGAGGAGGAAGCTTGGTTGAGTGCTAAGGCGGGCTGACTCTTGAGAAGTAGGGAGAAAGGGGTGATTAATCAACTATCCTTTATTTTTTTTAAAACAAAGTCAAAGAAAAAGAGTATATGATTATGTTAGTGAAGTCAGAGCAGGAAAAATAAAGAACAGTGATGGAGTGTATTTTTAGGGTAGATCAAGAAAATATATTAAGGCAATTTAAGCAGAGAAATAGAGTGCAGTGTTAAGGTTCATATTTCCTGACACATAATAAGTGTTTAATAAAGTTTAGTTTTTAAAAATATATGCCAATATGAGAATCTATGTTTTTTATTTAGTCAAAGATATAAAAGTAATTTACATTCTATGCAATTTCCTATACCTTGTGTGATCCTGTTATTGTCTCTTTTGCTAGAAACAATGACTCATTAGTTCCAAGGTAAATAAAATGAATTTCTGAACAAACAAAAAAAGAATATCAGCAGTGATAATAGCCTTGTATTATTTTAACTGTCAAAGTCACTGAAAACTAAATTTCATAGGTGAAATACAGAAATCTTTGCCACGTCTGTCTCTACCTTTGTTTTTTTTCTGCTTTCTGTATTGTCATCAATGAAATAAATACCACCTGTCAAATAGTATGCTGTGGAGTCCTTAGTATAATCTCAGTAAAGCAATAGTAATTGCAAAGTTTAATCTAGAATACTTTAACCTATTTTTATACAACATACTATAAAAAATGGTATAGAAGTTAAAATAATTATCTAATTGGAAAATATTATATTGACCAGTCCTGAACAAATACCATCACTTAACGTATGACTTGAAAAGACACAAAATGCAGACTGAAATAAGCATAAAGTAAATATAGTGTAAGCCGTTTCAAAAATCTACCATCTTATTGCTGCTGGGCCATCAGAAATATTACTACACTATTCCAAGCCATTGAGAAAAAAAAAAAGAAAAGAATGACTTCTAAACTATTGTGGAGATAAAAAAGTACATTATAATGGTTTTGCGTTTCTGGCTACTTATTTCTCCATGTGACTGAAAAAAAGAGAAAAAAAATCCAAGTTAATATAAATCAGATGTTATCTGAGGAAAAACTGAAATTACATTTACCTATATTAGGAAACTAAGAAATCAATACAGAGAGATAATGTGATAAAGAGGTTAAGGGTGTAAGTTCTGGAGATGAAGAATCATACTTCAAATCCTGGCTATTCCACTTATAATCTCTTTGATAGTGTGAAAATCACCTCTCTGTGCCTTAGGTTCCTAATCTGTATGTTAATAGTATCTGTCTCAGAATAGTTTTTATGTCGTATATGATAGTGTCCATAACATATTTAATCATATCTAAGTGTTTGCCCTTATTTTTGGTGATAGTTCATTATTATCCCATTCTCTCCAGCAAGGGTGGTATAGGAAGCTCACATATTTGGGTTGAATTCTTAGTCCTGGTGAACCAACACAGTTGTTGGACTATGCCAGGTTCACGGGTTATCTATCACTTGTCTGCACTGTAGTGCACTACTTCAGTAGATCCCTCTTTACTTTGTCACTCTTCACAAAATTACTGCTCAAGGCTGCATGTAGTTGTGACTTTTATTGAGTACTGGGAGATATTTTCTCAATATCATTACTATATAACAAAGACTTCATCCATATTCTTAAAAAGTCATTAATTCTCACTAACCATCAACAGTTATGATGTGCTAGTTACATCATCTGCTTTTTTTCTCTCTCTGAAAGGCCCCATCTACTCTTTCCTCAGCTCTTCCTGGAATTTCCAAATTTCTCACTTAATTATAAAAATTAATTTTGCTATTTTGTGTCAATGTTTTCATTTCTAGGCAATGCCCAAGGCAATATATTTTAGGAGCTAATTAACAGATCAATGTACTTTCCTAATAATAGAAGACAATTATTCTAGAGTAAGAAAGTAATTAAAAAATATTGAGCATCTATTTCATTTCAGGTATATTTTTAGGTTTAAACAAATTACAAAACCCAAACATATGATATTTGGAAACTAAAGAAGGTTGGAAGAATACATATCTAGAAAATAGCAGGTCCAGAATCTGGACACACATTCTGTGTACCACACTATGTTGAAATGTCTCTTCTCAACTTTTATATAGAGAACCTTTTTCTTTTAGTCATATTACACTTATATGTGATTTCTAATTATTCAGATATGTACGGATCTTACCTTCAGAACTGTATTAATTCAATTTAACAGAATAATACTATTTATTGAAACCATTCAAGAGAATAAAATAATACAAACAGTGACTGTGGAGTCCCTTTTGCCCCTGTTACTCTTATTTAATTTTAAATGTTGAACTGTGTGAGTAGCTGGGAGAAGAGGAGCTCCTGTTTATTTTTTCCCTTTTTTCTTCTATTATTTTAGAACAATTGGCAGTGATTCTTTGCTGGATGACTCATTTGAGGCATGGTTGAGTAATAGTTAAATCTGACTCCATTTATATCCACTCCATTTATAAAGCACAAATTCAAAAATAATTTTAAAATGACAATAGAACATGAAACCTAGGTACAGGGCCTCTTTAAGTGCTGCGCACTGTGCAACTTCACTGATCAATGGAGCCAGCCCTGCTTAGAGAATTGACAGAGACTTCAAATATGATTCCTTTGAAGAATTACACTGCCGTCCATAGTTAATGCTAATTCCTGCTCATGAAGATAAGGAGAGCTCAACATTTCTCTAGTAGATCCCCACTGGGCTCAGATTATAGAAGATGGACTGGAAACTTCCATGAGGCTAGCTGTCTTAATAGGGACATTGGGGGATATAAAAATGTTTGACAGAAACAATGGAAGAAAATAATATTCCAGATCAAGTAAACAGTACGATTTAAAAAGCCAGGAAGGGAAGGATAAAATATATTTTGGAAAAAAAAAAAGAATGTTGATATATATTGTTGGATTAAAGGAGAAATGTGAGAAAATAGTGGGAGTAAGACTGAAAATAAGTTAGTACCCAATTATAAATGCTTTACATTTAAATTGAAAAAAAATTTGTGAAATTGAAAAGCAGTCCATTAAAGGGAAATGATGTGGACTGGTATTGATTGATATAGATTTTAAATTTATTGACCAGAATTTTGTTCCCTGATGATGGTTTTGAGTTTATTCAAAACAATTGCATGTTTACAAAGTTTATTTGCTAAATTTCAGTCTGTCAAGGAGAACTCTATTATAAATGGGGAAAACTAGGAATTAGAAACCCAAATGCTAGCATTTTGGGGATCCTTAGAACATCCAGGTAGCAATAAGCCTCGTAAAGGAGGAAATTGGGGGAATAATAGCCTAGTGTAAGTGTAAATTTTCCAATCCATATAAGAACCAAACCAAATTACAGAAGTATAAGAATATAAAATGAAAAAAGTCAGTGTGGAAATTAGAGAATAATGTCCAACACATAACTGCAAACGTTGAGAAAATCCTGAAATTCCTGACAAAAGAATTATGTGGTGAAGGAGAGACGCATTCCTCCATATTCCAATCTTTGAGAAGCAAGAGCTGAAGGCAAGGTCAAGGTAGGATAGTAGAAAAAAAAGATGATTTTTGACTAAGACTGTCTTAACAGTTTGACAAAACAGGATCCACAAAAAGCTATGTATAGGTGAGATGTGAGTTAGGTCAGAACACACATGGAAAGAGACACACATGGTATGGAGAGTAGATTTTTAATTGACATTTCACCATTTGTTTAATGTGTTCACTCGAAATTAGAGCTGGCAAGCAACTTCCATGATAGGAAGATTAGCAACTGAATGGGATTTTATACTCCTCCAGGGCGTTAGAATTTTCAGTGTATCTTCACGATAGTCCTAGAATATAATCAGACCAGAGTCGCATCAGATGCTAAAAATTCCTCTATTCCTCTACTTACGCTGTGAGTTCCAAATTCACAACTTTAGGATTCTGAGTGATTAAATCTATGAAATAAACTAATTTCATATGCCTCCTTTCATGAGCAGATTTGTGTCCCCCCCAGATTCAAATGTTGAAATCCTAACCCCCAGTATCTCAGAATGTTTCTGTATTTGGAGATAAGGACATTAAATAGGTGATTTTGGTTAACTGAGGTCATTAAATTGGGCCCAATCCAATATGACTGATGTCCCTATAAGAAGAGATTAGGACACATACACAAAGAGGAGAAACAGGGGAAGAGGGAAGTGTTATCTGGAAGCCAAGGACAGATATCTCAGAAGAAATCAACTCTGCAGATATCTTGATCTTAGACTTCTATCTTCCAGAAATATGAGAAAATAAATTTGTTCTTTAGGCCATCCAGTCTGTGATAATTTTTTATGGAATCTCTAAAAAACAAGCACACCCCTCCTATATAAATTCTAAGACTTATTAACTATAACTACAAAAGGTTAAAGGCTGTCCAATTGATAGCCAGTTATACTTGGTTTAAGAAAATATGTGTTTGAATATACTTACATTCAAGTATAGTATTCCCCCCTTATCTGTGGGGATACATTCCAAGACTCCAGTGGACGCCTGAAACTACAGATGGTACTGAATCTTATATATACTGTGGTTTTTCCTATACATACATCCCTATGATAAAGTTTAATTTATAAATCAGGCACAGTAAGATGTTAACAGCAATACTAATAATAAAAGATAATAATTATAATAGTATGCTGTAATAAAAGTTATGTGGATGTGGTCTCTCTGTCTCTCTCTCCCTGAATATCTTATTGTACTATACTCACCCTTCTTCTGATGATATGAGATGAAAAACTGCCTACACAGTGGGATGAAGTGAGGTGAATGATGTAGGCATTGTGACATAGCATTAGGCTACTATTGACCTTCTAACAATAAGTCAGAAGGAGTATCATCTGCTTCTGGACTATGGCTGACCATGGGTAACTAAAACCATGGAAAGTAAAACCTTGAATGGGGGGCTATATGGTAGGTATAGATAGGAGGGAATGCCATGAAAGAGAAGTTTCTGAAGACATAAACAGAATATACTGAATACAGTTGATAGCTATACTTTTTTTCAGATCAGTTTATTTATTAAAGTGAATTAGAGGCAGCAAAGAACTCTATTTCCTTGAAAATTAAAGAGCTCTTTTATGAAATATATTTCAGATGATTCTAATCCTTCCGCATTCTGTGGATGCCCTTTATATCTAAATAAGAACACTTTAGCTATAATCAAATCATCTTTGAGACTTTCCGACTACCTAATATTACTCTGAATTTCAGGAGGATTCAGTATTAATAGGAGATATATATTAATGGTTGGTTCATTTATAAGCTTGTTTCACAAGTACTACCCACCTTAAATCCCCCTTTGAAATTCCTTTTCTGTCCTTTTTATTATTACCATTTCCCAACTAATAGATCGTTTATTCTCCATAAATACCGTTAAACCAAGCTGGTGGTGCAAATGTTTTTCTTTGCAGGTATGGGGCAGTAGATGATAATAATAGATGAAGCAAGAAAAAACTTATATATTAAACATCACTATCCTAAAATTAGATGTCCATTACACATAAAAGAGAATTTTTCCCTGGCTTTCTCTTCCCTTCCCTTCTCTCTTTTCTTCTCTTCTTCTCCTCTTTTCTTCTCCTTTTTATTCTTCTCTTTTCTTCTCCTCTTCTCCTCTTCCTCTTCTCTTCTCTCTTCTTCTTCTTTTTTTTAGTACGCTCCATGCCCAGCATGGGGCCCCAAACTCATGACCATGAGATTGAGACCTGAGCTGAGATCAAGAGTTGAACACCCAACTAACTGAGCCACCCAGGTCACCCTCTCCCTAGCTTTCTTTTGCCCTTTATTGCTGTCTTACCCTTGTGTCTTAGGATAATTTTCTCCAGCACCAACTGTCAGCTTCCCTCTCTCCCCATAAAAAAAAAAAGAGAGAAAGAAAAAGAAAAAAAGAAAGGAAAAGAAAAAATAATCCCTGTTTGTTTCTTATGTAGAGAAATTGACTTTTTGTAAAGTAAACACCTTCTATCTGGGTTATGCTTAGAAGGTCTCATCTTTCATGCTCCACTATCCCATTATTCTGTTACGGTACTTAACCCGAGACAAAGATAATTTCTCTTCCTAAGAGGAAGTTACTTTCCCTGGTAAATCAACTGATTCAATTGGTATAAAGCTTTTTCTTTTTTGTTACTTTTTTCACAACAATGATTAATGAGAAGTTAAGGCAACAATATGAAATTAATAGGGAACTATCAGAGATAAAAGAATTTAAACCAAAAAAATTCTGTACTAGAATATAATGTCCTTAGAAGTAGTAAATATAGAAAATGTAACAATGATGGATAACTGGTGTGCATACGTACACAGAGTCTATTAAAATAAAAAGAGAAGAATAAAGCAATGACATGAATAAAAATTAAAAAAATAGATAAATAAAAAATGCATTGTTTTAAAATTCTCAATACACTTCACCTATATGAAATTCACAGTAGGGCTTCTGATGGGTGGGAGACTGTTCACATAGTCATTATCTTGATCATCCTCTTTTACTTCACTCCCATTAGGTGATTTAGGGAATCACTTCCATTAAAGCTGTTCTCCTTGTTTGGCTGTAATCCTTCAATAAAGGTCAGGGGAAGAATAATCATCCTACATTGATAGCTACTTGTATGTCACAACTCTGGTACCAGCATGATACTTTTGTATTTTTTTCTCCCTAAAAAGAACAGCAGGTGGCAATGATCTTTCCATGGCAATGTGGTAAAGAAAAGGCTGTCCCATAGCTTATTTTTGGACCATGGTGGTGAACAACTGCTACCAAAGGTGGCTGCTTTTCCTCAATCTTAGGCCCCTTTATCTTAGGTAAAGATACCTAGATTTTCAGTTCATCAGCTTTTTTTTTTTTAAGACTTTATTTATTTGACAGAGTGTGAGAGAGAGAGCCAGTGAGAGTGCACAATTAAGGGGAGCAGCAGTCAGAGGGAGAGGGAAAAGCAGGCTTCCCATCGAGCATGCAGCCCAATGCCCAGCTTGATCCCAGGACACTGGGATCATGACCTAAGCTGAAGGCAGATGCTTAACTGACTGAGCCACTCAGGTGTCTTATCAGCTTTTAATATTCATTCATTCATACCTCCAGAACTGAGCTTGAATTCAAATCAGCAGTTGATATTTATTTTCGTCTTTCCATTTTCTCTGGTTTGCATATATCTGAAGTTGAAAAGATACTGATACTTGTGCAATCCTGGATGTAAGAAGATCTTCTAAAAATTAAAGCTAGTCAAAGACAAGAATGCCCTACTCTGTCAAATTATTATGTTGTACACCTGAAACTGAAATTGTGTGAAGTGTGCTTCAATTAAAAAAAAAAAACAAAACCCTACACTGAAAGGCACTTGACATGCTCAAATAGACATTTCAAGGAACATTCAAGAGAAATGTTTTAGATATGGTTTATGTTAAAATTGTTAAGGATTCTTTTATTTAAATATATCATTAGATTTCCAAATATATTGTGCGATGCTTAATATTGATATCAATAAAAACCACATCTTTACCTTTTTTTCTCTACAAAATGTATTTCTGGTGCCCAGGCATATTTTTGATTTAACTTCCTTTATCCCAAGGCTGAACTGCACCATTTCATGTTCTTTTACCCTCTATATACACCATGGAACATCTTTTATTATTGCCAACTATAGGAATTACAAATGTAGTTATTGTGGCAACTATTTCCGTTTGCATGCAATAACTTAGGAAATGTAAAAATTTAGTATATAACTTTTTGAAAACCATAAAACTGGTTCTTGAACAGATTTAGCACCTTGATTAGATTTCCTAATACTTGATTAGATTTTCTAATACTTTCATCTAATAAGAAAACTAGGAGTTACTCTCTGGATACCCCGCCCACATATTTTCTCCTAAAAATACTTTTTATTTATAACATACTATAATTTATTTCCACAGGCAGTTTTGTTTTTATCATGTGTTAGGCTCCAGATTAGGCTGAAGGCACAAGTGTTATTTAAATCATTTAACAAGGAAAAGCTTGAAATGGAAGCTTTTCATCTTTTTACTTCATCACTTGACAAAGGCCAAGGGAATTTGAATAATATTTCTTTAGAATTACTTTCATATAAACTCTGGACTATCACTTTCTCAATGAGGCCAAACTTTGTATAAAAATAATGCAAATGTCTACAAAGCTTGCATGTAAGTTTTGAATGTTTACGGGCCTTAGGTTAATACTTTCTCTTGGGGGGGGCAAACTTTTTATGTACTTCATGAGGAAACTTTAGAAAACTTTACTCTGTAAACCCACAGAGTAGTGGTTTTGAATGTCTGCCATCTCTTATGAAATTGAGCCCTAACTTAGAACTGTATTAATAATGCTTTGTCTACTTAGCTACCCTCCTTTCCCCCAGTTATCAAAATAGGTTAGCTTCACTTGGACCTCATTTTTGTCACTTAGGTGGTTTCATCAGATTTCAAGAACCATTACAGAATGACTGTCACCTCTTCTACAGAAATAACTTAAATTCCCTTAATCTGAAGTACCAAAGTTCAATAGTAAGTGACTTAGCCATCAAACCTATGTGACAATGTCAAACATGAAGCATTTTTTTTGAGAAAAATAACATAACTATTTTATGTCTTGTATTACTTGGAAAGCCTACATTATCAAAGTTATATAGGAACTTAAAAGGAGAAAATCCGAACAACTTTCAACTTTACAGAAGCAAAAGCTACAGAAGAAATGCAGGCTGTGTTTATGATGCAAAAACAGAGAGCAGAAAAATGAATAACCCAGTCAGTTAGTTATATGTAGGGGTGTGTATGTGCAGATGTGGATAATTTGGGGATTAACTATTAATCCTTTAATATATGTATACCAAGGAAATCCTTATATAGGAGGGGTTAGAGAACATTCTTGATTATTAAAAGGTAGTCTTATTTCTATTTCTATTTTCATCTAATATGATATCCTGTATGACATACTCACCTCAGTTATGTATTATTTTCTAGTTCACTAGGAACTGACCTGTTTGTATTGCAGTATTTTTTTTTTAAGATTTTATTTATTTATTTGAGAGAGAGAGAAAAAGAGAGAGCATGAGAGGAGAGAAGGTCAGAGGGAGAAGCAGACTCCTCGCGGAGCTGGGAACCCAATGTGGGACTCCATCCCGGGACTCCGGAATCATGACCTGAGCTGAAGGCAGTCGCTTAACCAACTGAGCCACCCAGGCGCCCTGTATTGCAGTATTAATGAGGTTCCACTATCCAAAGCTATAATTTCTTAAATATCCATCATCATATTATAGCCTGAGTTCTCATCATTCTCTTTCCTGGATCCAGAGTCTCATGGATTCTTGCTACATTTTGGTCCTTGGGTTCTGAACAATATCTCTAAATCCTTCCAATAATTGTCATTTTTATTGATCTAAGCTAATTCGAATATATACTTATTATGAGATATTTCCTAACAAAAATAGACTGGACTTCCTCTCTCTATATCCATCTATCTATCTCTATATCTATATCTATATAAAGGAAATATTTTAATTGACAAAAATATTCAATTACACTAAAAATTATGAAATTTGCATGAGAAATGTACTTTTTTTCCCATTGGAATCTTGTAAATGGCTAAACACTGGAGATAAAGGATTTTCAACTGAAGAAAATGGATGCCCCTGCTCTTAATCATCTTGGAAAATAGAGCAGAATATGAGGCAAACATTTGGACTACAAGAATAGACATCTCCTATATCAAGACCAAGTTTTATGGAAGTTTAAAGTCATAAACAATTCCAGTAGGGGGAGAGTGATATGCCTCTGGGCGTATATGTCAGAATAGAAATGAGAAATTAATGTACCACTGTCCTTTTCTTTCTTCTGGCATTAGTAGCAGAAACAAATTCTGGCAGCATCACCAAATCAAAAACCATAAAAGCGTCCTATTTTTGAAAAATTCTAAGTTGGAATCAGTGTCAAAGAAGTAGCCCAACAGAGTTTAAGATGCTGTTTCCTAGGGAGAACCATGAGGAACGAAGACTCATCCTTTGGATATACAGAGAACCATTCCCTTTCTTCAAGATAGAAATAGAGCAGGGTAGATACAGCAGGAGTCACAAACAGAGAGTTGCTGGGCTTGCAGAGTGGGTTTCTTTATGACATAATCAATAGTAGCGGTGGTGTCATGGCCAGAGAAGAATTGGGAAAAAAAAAAGTTTTAAAGATTTTATTTACTTGAGGGAGAGAGAGCACACGCAGAGTGAGCGGCAGGCAGAGGGAGAGGGAGAAGCAGGCTCCCCACTGAGTAGGGAGCCGGACGTGGGGCTCTATTCCAGGATATTGGAATCATCACCTGAGCCAAAGGCAGACAATGCTTAACTGACTGAGCCACACTGGTGCCCCTGGAAAATTTTTCTAGGGCACATTTCTCAGAATTAGTGTATTCTGCCACTGGCCCTTCCTCTTCTACAGGGTTATTACCAGTAAGCATTATATGCATAGATCACTAGATATGGAAATCAAACATCAATTTAAAATAATTTTGGAAGAATTAAAAAAAAAATGTCAATAGAAAACATGACAAAGGCTGATGGCAGAAGGAAAGTTTCTTTCTTTTTGCCTCACATTTAAATTTCATAACCTCTTTCTCTGTGTCAGTTTACCCCCTAGCCTTTATCTGTAGCAGCTCCATACTTGGTCATCTTCCAGGTGAAATGATTTTTTGTTAAGCATCTCCATAGTTGCATGGCAGCAATATTATATTTATAAGATACATATATATAAGCAGATATTCAGTAATGCAACATTTATTCTATGGTATACGTTCATTTCTAGTTGGCACATTCCCTCAGCCTTCAGAATTTTAATGAAAAGTGTGCTTTATGTTCTTTCTCACAATTTTTATCCATCAAATTTTTCATAAACTGGGTCTTAGTTAAACTTCATTCCTCCAAAAACAACGAGAATATATTTTTGGCTCTTATTTTCATGTTGCAGTCTTAAATAACAGACCCTTAGCATTTCACAAGGGAAAGAATTAAAGAAAATCCATCCAGAAATATAATTCAGATTTGCATTTATCAATACCTAATACTTCAAAGGAAATCTCACACAATGGACTTGCTAAACCTTATCTTCCCCTTAATGCTGAAAGCCAAATGTGAGATAAGTTTAATGTGAGATACATCTTACTTGGCCCTATAAAAGGCCTGAATTCTCAAAATAATACTTTGAAATTTCTGAAAAAAATGAAATTTTTCTTTATTCTGATTCCTCAAGGAGAAAATGTATTCTCAGGAAAGTAATCTATGTACCTCTACCCATAAATAGATCTTTGCCCTCTGAGGTTCCAGGTATGCACATTTTGATTCCCACAATGATTCTTATTCTTTTTAACCCTAGTTATGATCTTATGTGTGAGCACAACAGTCAAAACCGTGTTAATAGTCTACTTGTATATACTAAAGCCAAGCAGGAGAGAGGATGATTAAAATGATGGTATAGAATTTGATCCACAGAGCCCTTCATCTTCCCATGTGGCATTTAGATACTAAATATTTAAAATATTACATATACTTATTGAAGCGTAGCCAGAGCATCTTTATGTAAAGTATAGGGTGTGTTCTACTTATGCTCTCTTCTCTTTAGGATTTGTTGGATGTACAGTGTATGCACACCGACACACACACACACACACACACACACACACAAAATTTCTATCTGCATATAGGTGTGTGTGTGTTTAATTTGAACAATATTTCTATATCACCAGTGAAAGACTGTGGTAGAACCTGCAGTGAAAAATACATCTTGTGCCATAGACTAAAATGAGACCACCTAACTCTTTCTTGAATCGAATTTATTGCCATTCAGAACAAAAAAATCAGAGAAAGGCTGAATTTTGTTTTTGTTGGGTTTTGTTTTTTGTTAATAATTGTTAGAATTAACTATACATTTTACCAGCTTTCTTTCTCATCATTATTTGTTATATTTCATGATTCTTCATTGATGAATTTATTAGTGTGCAAGAGTACATTTAATTTAAATACATATATATATAATTTACCATGATGTTCCTTAAATTGTGCCATTTTATATGAAATATATCATAAAAACATATATGAAATATGTATGTGACATAAGGAAAAAGAAAAAATCTCTCTGAGCCCACAAATCAGCTTCAATATAAAACTTTCCGGTCTTCTTAGAGTCCCCAGTGGACTTCCTGTGACAAAAACCAATCCCCTCTTCTCTCTTCTATTTTTTTTCCTTCTTCTCTCTTCTAAAGCACTGCTAGCCTCCATTTTGTTTTATCTTTTGTCTCTGTTTATTTAGAATGTCATCAATATGTGTGAATTCCTAAAAATTATATTTTAAGTAACATGTATTTGACACCTAAATACATGATATCATACTATAATTTTTGGGCTTTCATATATCCTTTTCGTAAATTGCCTCTGTGTGTGTCCATTTATCTTCTGGATACTTTGTTTTTTTCTAAGTTTATGGGAATCCTATGTGTAATTTCAATCCTAAATAGCGCAGTCATATGTGTTGAAAATATCATTGATTAGTTTAAAGTGCTGTCATATGACAATGCGATAATTATGGCATCTTTGGAAATAATACTTGGTAGTTATCTGGCAGGTAAATCCTGCTCTTTGGAAATTCCTTCACTATTCTTGGACTTTTACCATTTAAATTTTATAATATGTTTATTAATTTCCACCAAATCCTATTGGGATTTTCATTAGAATTAAATTGAATTTATATATCATTTTTGATAAATGTGGGATCTTGTGGTATTACGTTTTCTAATTTATGAGACTGTGATATCTCTTGATTTATTAATATTTCTTTCAATATATATCACTGAGTGTTATGTATACTAAATATAAATTATACATAAAATGTATAAAGTATATATAAATATTTTAAATGCATTTTTTTTCCTGTAAAAGTTTTGCCCACATTGTCTTAGATTTTACCCCTTAGGTATATTAGGATTTTTGGTGTTATGTTAAGTGATATATTTTAATTAGTTATTAGAAATGCTTGTAGTAAAAAAAAAAAGAAATGCTTGTAGTTTTAGTACGAAAATGTAGTAAAATTTCAAATATTGATTTGTATACAAATGTTCCATTGTTAATTTATAATTTTGTACAATCTACAATTTTTACAGTCTACTTATAGATTCTTTTTTCTATATCATCTGTAAAACTATAAAGGATCTGACTTTTTTCCTATTTCCTCATCTATTTTCTTTACTTGATTTATTGCAGTAGACAGTGTCTTAAGAAGAATATGAAATAACACCAGTAAGAATGGATGTCTATTACTTGTTTCTGGTCATAAAATAAATACTTTAAATATTTTATGTTATGTATTTGTTTCAAGTTTTACAATAGTTAAGGATTGTCAGGTTAAGAACATTTTATTTTCTGCTCTTCTTGGTAAGATATTTTTTTGAAAATAATGAACAGATTGTGATTCCTT
The DNA here is from genome assembly GCA_028534135.1 of Potos flavus. NCBI lineage: Eukaryota > Metazoa > Chordata > Mammalia > Carnivora > Procyonidae > Potos > Potos flavus. The sequence goes on from CM052892.1 coordinate 25,014,596, forward strand.
AATCCCCATTTTTGTAACTATTGGGATGATTAGTTGATTTTCTCATATACAAGTTAGTTTATATTAATTTTTTGTAATACTCAAAAATAAATTCCTGTGGAAAGTTTGAATTATTCAAGGTGTATTATTACCTTAATTTCTTCTTAATTTGGCTTGAGGATATTTAAGATATTTGTATCTATGTTTAACATGAGATTTGCTTATAATTCTATTTTTAATATTACCTTTATTAGAGTTGGTACCAAGGTTAGGAGATTTGGTAAAGTAATATAGATATATTCTCCTTCTGGACTTTATAGTAATTGTGATAAATTCCATTTATTTGTTCCTTGAATGTTAGTAGGTAATACCACTTGGACCTGCCCTTTTCTGTAGGATGATTTTTAAAAGTCATATCAGGTTTTGTCATGATTAGAGTAATATTAAGGTTTTTTGTTTTGAGTCAGCTTTGACAAATATTATATTTTCTTGGGATGTGTAAGTTTTCAAATTTATTGGGATAAAGATTTCAGTTTTTAAATATTGGTGTCCACTGTTTTTATACATGTTTTACTTTCCTAATATGGTCTGTTTTTTGCCTTCTCTCTTTCTTCATCATTCTTAAAGGCTTATGAATCTTATATTTTTTAAGAGGCTCACTTTTGTTGATATGTTGATCTTAGGTTTTTAAATTTATTCATAATTTCTTTTTGTTCTTTGATATTTAATTACATTATGTTTTAGTTTTTTCTAATTTGTTGTTGCATTATAGAAAGTCTCTACTGCAATTTTTTTTTAAAGGTTTTATTTTATTTATTTATTTGAGAGAGAAAGAAAGATCATGAGCAACGTGGGAAGAGGGAGGGTGGCAGGGAGTGTGGGGTGGTGCAGAGGGAGAGAGAGAAGCAGAATTCCTGCCAATAGGAGAGCCCAACACTGGGCTCTATTCCAGGACCCTGAGATCGTGACCTGAGCCAATATAAGATGCTTAACCAACTGAGCCACCGAGGCACCCCTCTACTGCAATTTTAATTAGACCCACAAGTTTTATTATACAGTTTTGTCATTACTTTTTCTTTCTGCTTTTATTAAAAATATGTTATTCCTTGATTTATAACAGAATAAATATTAATTTCCAAACAGTTAGAATCTTCTTCAATTATGTGTATACTTGAATTTTAACTTAATTAATTTGTGACCAGATTTTTTTTCTCATTTTTTGAGTCTTGCTTTAGAGATTAGAATGAAATTAGTTTTCATGAGTGGACCTTACATACTGGACAAAAAGGCATATATTTTCTTAGTTATTAAGTATAAAGTTATATATTTATCTCATATATTTAGATATTTGTTATGTTGAATTTTCACATTTCTTACTGATGTGTATTTTCTATAATTTCCAGAGAGAGATGAATTAAATTTTCCCAGTAGGATGTTCAATCTATGTCTCCTTTTATTTTATTTTTTATTTATTTATTTATTTTTAAAGATTTTATTTATTTATTTGACAGAGAGAAAGAGACCACAAGTAGGCAGAGAGGCAGGCAGAGAGAGAGGGGGAAGCAGGCTCCCGGCTGAGCAGAGAGCCGGATGTGGGGCTCGATCCCAGGACTCTGAGATCATGACCTGAGCTGAAGGCAGAGGCTTAACCCACTGAGCCACCCAGGCGCCCCTCTATGTCTCCTTTTAATTCAACTTTATCTTTATATTTTTAAGATACTTTTATTAGTTGCACAGAAGATTAGAATCATCATCTTTTCCTGGTGAACTGAAACATATGTTATTGTCAGTGACTGTCCTTTCATTTCAAACTTTTCTTTCTCCATAAGTAATTCTTTTGATTTATTTCAAAATGTCAATACCAGTGATCTTTTGGTATTAATCTACTGTTTTTTAAATCTGTTATTGTATAATTATTTTTAATTTTTGGTGCCTGGGTGGCTCGGTTGGTGGAGTAACTGCCTTCGGTTTAAGTCATGATCCCGGATTACCAGAATCGAGTCCCACACAGAGCTCCCAGCTCCACGGGAAGTCTGCTTCTCCCTCTGACCTTCTTCCCTCTCATGCTCTCTCTCACTCTCTCTCTCTCTCAAATAAATTTAAAAAAATATAATTATTTTTAATTTTTAGTCATAAAATTTTACTGATATATTTTTATTGATATGGAAAAATACTTCATAGGCTTATTGTTTAGTGTGAGACATAACATTTATATGAAATAATATGGAGATATATAATGTATATTTTTCATGAGTTTTGGAATATTTGTTTACATCAAACTATACTTGATAATTGTAGGGAAAATCAGAACGTGCTCCTGGGATTCAGAAATGTCACTCTCATTATTTTGGAGTTCAAGGTTCTAATTTGCTAAGTAGAGTAAACTACCCAAAGGCATTGCCCTGTCTTTACCAATCCCTAACTCCGCAAGAACTATTATAAATGTAGGAAGAACAATGGAGGTTGGAGAGAGAGATAGAAACACATACACGCAGAGGGAGAAAGAGAATTTTACATGAAGTATTTTTAAAGTTTGTTAGACTTCCTAGATTGTCAGATTGTCTTGAATTATTTCAACACACACGTGTTCTGAGAAAAGTAACTAGATTGCAAAAATAAATGAGGTTAAACTTGTCACATCATGGACTTCCAAAGAAGTTATGGACAGTACTCAAACACGAACAATTTATTCTGAATAATTCTATCTTATATTGGAGTGATGGATTTATCTATTCTGCAAGTGCTTACTAGCTTACAAGAAATTTCTCTAGAAAACCTTTACTTCTGCCAGGGTTTACGCTCAGATTCAGAAGTCGATTTAAATATGCTTTTAATTTTTTTAGAGATGCTTATATATGTCTAGAATAAAGAATTCCAAGGAATCAACCTAAAATTCTGAGGTAGCATTTCTGAAATAGAACACATATATGTACACATGCATTCACATATACGTACACCAACATATACTTATATATATACTCTATATTTACATAAATCTCCTAAATTTTGCAAGGTTTTCATTGAATACGCCACCAGTTTTAACGAAGTTACATTGCATAAAAATAAAGTAAAATACTGGTTTCATATCCTTTTACAATAAAAGATAAGTTCAATGTTGTAATGATTTAATAAGTATTTCTGTGTATCATGACTCTTGTATGCTAAATCCATAATAAATTTTATCTTATTTTCATAAAACGTTATGAATTATCATATAATTATATAATATTGAAATATTATATAATTATATAATATTGAAATTTACAGTTTATTTTTCAAATCAAATATATAATTTTCTAGATTGAGATTTTGGTGACTATCATTAAAATTTCTTAGAATTGTTAATATCTCTCACTGTAAGTAGTTGAATTTACTACAGGAAATTTAGCTTATTAGTTATTTTGCTATAATGTAACACCTGACTTCTGAATTTCTTTCTATTGCCCTCAAATGCGTGGCCTTTGCAATGAGAAGACAAAGTACATTTAAAAACATGTATTTGAATAAGAGTAAAACCATCTGATTAGAAAATAATTTAAAGTAATAAAATTATTGTGGATGAAAAATATATTTCCTTGTATTTGTAGTAAAATGAAACAATCATAGGGTCCTCTTAATTTAATTTTAACTTGTAGTTATTTCATTATGCTCTGCTTTAAGATAAGCTAAATTCCATCATTATTTTATTGAATGCATGTAACTGGATTCACATAGCATGCTGGAATTTAAAAATAAAATCTTGGGTATTTTCTAAAATGTCAGAGCAGCAGAGTATCTGAGTATCTGGTATTTGAAACATTTCTTTTTCAGAAATAATATGTTTATCACTTATTGTTTTATAATTCCCCAGTGGTTGACATGGATATTATAAAGGATTACAAACAATCACTTATCTTTCTTCGTTTATATCTCTGGCGTGTAATATTTTATATTACTATGAATTAAAATAGCACATATAGTGCAGGATTGATGTTGGTCTATATGACTTGCCATTTATTAAAAATATTTGTTTTCAGTTTATTAATGAGTTTTAAAACCATACAATTTAGCTTATTGGAAAATTAAAATTTCTTTCAGTGCCTTTATACTACTAAGAAAACCTGAAGCCCAGAGGCACCTGGGTGGCTCAGTCAGTTAAGCGTCTGCCTTCAGCTCAGATTGTGATCCCTGTGTCCTGGGATGGAGCCCCACATTGGGATCCCTGTTCAGTGGGGAGTCTGCTTCTCCCTCTCCCCCTGACCCTCCCCCCTGCTCATGCTTGCTTTCTTTCTTGCTCTCTCTAGTTCACTCTCTCAAATAAATAAAATCTTAAAAAGAAGAAGAAGAAAAAAAAAAGCCCTGAAGTCCAGTAGTGTTCAAATTACTTGTCTGGATTAACTTTAGACTTAAATTCCACTTTCCTGATTACTAATTAACCAGCCTACAGTCCCTCTATTTTAGACTAGGGTATTTCAATAATGTAGAAGCGTGAATTTATGTGAATTTATAAGTACATATCATTTGACCTCCAACCATCATTCACTGAAATCTCCATTTATGGATATGAGTGTGACTGTTTTAAAAAGTATCAATGCTGGGGCACCTGGGTGGCTCAGTCAGTTGAGCGGCAGACTCTTGATTTTGGTTCAGATCATGATCTCAGGGTCCTGGGACTGAGCCTCAAGTGGGGCTCTGCACTCAGTGGGAAGTCTGCTTGGGATTCTCTCTCCCTCATCCTCTGCCCTTCCCGTTGTTTGTGTGTGTGGGCACACTCTCTCTAAAATAAATAAATCTTTAAAAAATGTATCAATGTTAAAGTAAAACAATGCAAAAACAATTTCATCTATTATCAACATTCAGTACTTTCAGAAATCATACATGAAACAGTTTTCTAGTAGCCTTTATATCTATATTATTATATGATTCATAGGACACTAGATATATCAGTTTTCCCTTATTCTATTCAATTCTTAGTGGAATTAATACAATGTAAACTGATTAATTGAAATGTAAAAAGTAGGAATTATAGAAGTACTTCTTGATGACATATAAAGATAAGGAGAAAACATGAGATATTGTGGAAAATATCCTATTAGAGCTAATTCCTTAATAATATTGTAGATAGATAGATGAATCTTTACCTTTACCTTTTCTCCAGTCATAATTCATTTTTTTCTCACGCTTTTTAGAATCAGTGCTATTTGGATGTGATATGGTATTTTTCCATTCTGCTTTGGGTTCAGTGTTTTATATTCTTTTTCTTGTCCCTCCTTCATGATTACATGATAGATGAGCTAGGATTCAAATGCATGTTTTCAGTTACCATATCTTTGTTCTCGATAGCATATTCCTGCAAATAACTTACTAATTACAGTGCAATATTTATGAAAAGACACACTAAAGGATATAGGGAGTGGGAAAAATAGTAGCCTGACAGGTTCTTTTGAGACTAATGGAGCCAAGCAATTATGCATTGAACAATTGCCCGTCTTAAGAAATTATACAGTGGGAAAAAAAAATTATATAGTGGGAACTTTACACATATGATGTAATTTTAACATAACTATACATTTTTGCCGATACAGAAATGATGCTATGAAGAAACTGAGGCTGAGGTGTTAAAGAAAATTCCCCCAAATCTCAGAACAATTAAGCCACAAAATCATGGTCTAAATCCTTATGTCCAGTGAGATTTAAATTCAGATTGAAATCTTGGTTTTCCCATTAGCTGTGGAAATTTACTCCTGTTACTTAACCTCTCTGTGCTTAAGTTAAACAGAGATGACATAATTGGATTGCTATGAGGATTAAATGACAATGAAAGAAAAGTGTTTGGCAAATAGTGGACAATAAATGTTAGTTGGTTTTGCTATCGCTGTTATTTCAATTTAGGAAGATTTTGTAGATTAAACATTTGATTAGTGTTTTGAAATATGATTATAATATTAAAATATTTTTTGGATTTTGCCATTGCTTTTACAGGATTTTCCTGGTTGTACAGTAATGTGGTCTATGACTTCTTTTTTTTTTTTAAAGATTTTATTTATTTATTTGACAGAGAGAGAGAGATCACAAGTAGGCAGAGAGGCAGGCAGAGAGAGAGGGGGAAGCAGGCTCCCTGCTGAGCAGAGAGCCCGATGCGGGGCTCGATGCGGGGCTCGATGCGGGGCTCGATGCGGGGCTCGATCCCAGGACCCTGAGATCATGACCCGAGCTGAAGGCAGAGGCTTTAACCCACTGAGCCACCCAGGCGCCCCTATGACTTCTCACTTAATAGATGACTTCTAACATTTCCTGTCTCTTTTCAGGGATTGCTATTTGCTTTTTTCATTAATAGTATTTGCTACTGCCTAGAAATAAAATTGAATACAGGTACAAGTAGTGATTTATATTTTAAATATATCAATAGTTTTTTTTTTTTTTATTTTTAAACTTTATTTTGGTATTATTTATGTTTCTGATAAGGAATTAAGACTGTAAATATAAAAACAGATTTTCTAAATTTTTATTACTACTTAAGTAATAAAGCAAATAAATGGGCTTTTCAAATAACTAGATTATAACATTTATTATATAAATAAATAACTAGATATAACACCTCCAGAATATGAAACGTTGTTTTCATACGTAATAATACTTTTTAATGATTCACATTAAATTCAACATTGAATATATAGAGAAAAATATTTGTTATTTTATTACTAAGTATACTCTTTTGATAATTTAATACTTATTGTATGGTATAATAATGTGGGAAATAGAAATATTAAAATAAAATACAGAATAACAATTAAGAGTCTAAATAATTTCTGTTTTTTTCCATGTGACATATGTCCTACCAAAGCGCACAAATAAAGTTTGATGAGTACTTGGGTGGATAGACAGAACTCATGCTTTTTTTTTTTTTTTTTTAAGGAAATGTAATTATTTATGCAATTGAAGAATGGCTGAAACTATGAGTCAATCCCTTTTCATTACTGGAGCATAAATTCTGACAATTGTCTAGTAATAAAATTTGATTTATTAATATCTCTGCTACTTCTACTTTCTCTAGAATATACAATAATATATTTATGGAGTAGATAACGTGACCATCTCTGCTCTGCATAGTACATGAATTAATTACAGTCAGAATGGGAAAATCTGTTCAATTTTTCCATGCAAATAAGTTCACCATTTTAAATTAAGTTTTGTAGTGCCAATAATAACAAATATTTCCAAAACTAGAGATCTGAATTGACAATAATTTAAAGACATTTTAATTCATTGCAAAAAGGTATGTGTAGTCCAGAAAGATTGGACGGAGAATATTTTGATGAAATTGGAATGCCCAGAAAACAAGGATCACATATGAGCTAAGTGATAATTTCTCATATACCATCTTGCCATTAAATATTATCAAAATTCATCAAAATTAAAATTCAGTACATATCATAAACCTTAAATAATAAAACTTTGAAAAGTCTTCATTGATAAGGTTCTGTTATACTTCCAGAATGACCTTTAAACTTTCCTCTTCTGTATGTCTTTCCTTCTTAGTTTTTCCATGCTCATGTTTTCAATTATCTCTATGCTGTTTAGCATTTTCTTTTCTTACAGCATTCTCTACATGATATAGCATTGTAGAGATGGAATTAATGATTGCTTCTGGGGATGAGTTTATGGCCAGTGTTAATGGAATAAGAATTTATAACTCCAGAACTACACCTCTATTTCTAAATTTAGAACTTGATGTACCTAGAGTATTGATTATTACTTCACTCTTTCTAAACAATGTCTCTACTGCAAATGTTTTCTTTCACAGTAGTGTCTATGTTATACAAAAATCATTTCAATTTAGTGAAAAGATAAATTATTGACTCTAGAACTTAGGAATTTGAAGCCAAATTTATTCTAATAATTATTTTATATGATTGTTTTATATATATAGATATATAATGAAAGTTTCTGGATCTATATGGACCAGTAACAATACTTTTAATTTTTTAAATTAAGGGCCTTGTCATAGGATATCCATGCATTGTGAGTATTGTGTGAAGTACATCTGCAAAAATTCACAAAAATGCTGAAGAATTAATTTGATTACCCACACACATACATATGCATTAACACATAGATATATCTGATATATATATTTGAGATTTTATGTATATATGAAATAGTGCTTAATTTTGTCAAGATTTTTTTCAAATACAAAGAATGTAACATTTTAGTAGTTATAACACCTAAGTTAAAACATTTTAGTTTTCAGTAGCTTATTTTAAACTTTTTATTTTGTCATAATTTCAGTCTTAAGAAATGTTGCAATAATAGACTTTGTTTTTCTTCTTTGGTAGCAAATAACCCCTGTCAAACCTAATAACCTAAAATATTTTACCTTAAAATAAAAAATTTTTAATGCGGATGACAGGAAAGTGTATCAGTCATCCAAATTTGTTGCAAGAAAGTCTTATCTCTCTTGAAATTTAGAGATCAATTTATTATAATTAAAATTGTTTTACTCTTCATTTAAATTTATACTTTTTGTTTACAGTCTATTTGAAAATATACTGACCCTATCTCTAAGTATATTCATGAGAAATTATTTATTTAGGACTAAAATGAGCTCTATATGAAAAAAAATAATAAGTTCAGTTTTCTTGGACATTTAAACCATATTAACGATGAAATTAAAAAACATTCATTATTACCAGGAAATGCTATATTTTACATGTCAAATATATTTTTCTTGAGAATTAAAATATGTGTATTTCTTTGGTTTTGATTATAACGTTGATTTTTTCCTTTCTTCAATAAAGCCTGAAAACACTGATTCCTATTTCTTTTAAGTAGAGCCACCAAAGAAAACTTAATTAGAGATGACTTTTTTAGAAGGGTGAATAGAGACATAAATTTAGTGATCAAAATTTTTGCTTAGTAGGCATAAGCAGAAACAGTGCAATGGGAATTTGAAGACCAGCATTCTCACCCAAGTTCTGTCACTGAAATATAATAAAAACTTGAAATATTACTCAATCTCATTTGACCTCAGTCTATTCATTAAGGGGTATTAGAGATAATCTCTCAGATTTCACCAGTTAAAGTATCTACATAGTGTAGAAAATCCAAATTTTAGAAAGTTTAGAAAATTTGATACATCTAAGAGAGATTATAAGATTGAAAAACCAAGAAAAGTACTTTTCCAGGAAAAAGGTACAAATAAGAGATTCTTTAGTAGAGTAGGTAACTCTTCCAAGGTTAGCCACCTAATCCTAGATACTAATTCTTTTTTTCATTATGGTAAAAACACTTAACATGAGATCTGTGGTCTTAAAAACTTTTAAGGTACACAGTACAATATTGTTAACTAATACATAATGTACAGCAGATCTCTATAACTTATTCATCTTGTATAACTGAAAGTTAGTGTCTGTTGAAGAGCAAATCCCCATTTCTCCCTCCCTCTATCCCCTGGAAACCACCATTATAATATCTGTTTCTATGAGCTTGACTATTTTAGATGTCTCATATAAGTGGAATCATGTAGTATTTGTCCTGTGACATATTTATTTCACTTAGCATGATGTTCTCCAGATTCAATCATGTAGTTGTATGTAACAGGATTTCCTTCTTTTTTAAGGTCAAATAGTGTTCCATTGTATGCATATATCACATTTTCTTCATCCATTCACTTGTTGATGGACATTTAGGTTGTTCTCATATTTTGGCTATTCAAATAATTCTAGAGTGAATGTGAGAGTGCAGCTGTCTTTTTGAAATCCTGTTATCAATTCTTTTGGATATATACCCAGGAGTGGGAAGACTAGATAATTTGGTATTTCTAGTTTTAATTTTTTGAGGAACCTCCATACTGTTTTCCATAGTGGCAGCACTATCTTACATTCAAATCAACAATGTACACAGGCTCCAATTTCCCCACATTCTCACCCACACTTACTATCTTTTGTTTTTCTGATAACACATATGAGGAGATTAGGGATAATGATTAGGGATGCCAAGCATATTTTTATGTCTGTTGGCCATTATATATTTTCTTTGGAGAAATGCCTCTTTTTAAGTCCTTGCACCATTTTGTTTCTGAATTGTAGGAGTTTTTGAAGTAGTCTGGTTTTTTGTTGTTGTTGTTGTTTGGGGTTTTTTGTTTGTTTTTGTTTTTGTTGACTGTTTTGGTGATAAGACTAAGAAATTGCTGTCAAGAATAATGTCATGAAGTTTTCCCCTATGTTTTCTTTTAGGAGTTTCACACTTTCAGGTCTTATGTCTAGGTCTTTAATCCATTTTGAGCTCATTTTCGTATAAGGCATAAAATAGGGTCTAATTTCATTCTTTTGAATGTAGATATCCAGTTTTTCAGACACAATTTATTGGAGAATCTGTCAGTTCCTGATGTGTATTTTTGGTACCTTTGTTAAAAATCAATTGACTGTATATGAATGAGTTTATTCACAAATGTGTGGAAATTTCACAACACACTCTTGAACAGCCAGTGGTCAAAGAAGAAATCAAAAGGGAAATAAGAAAATGTCTCAAGATAAACAAAAACACAAAATACCAAAACATATGGGATGGAGTAAAAGCAGTACTAAGAAGAAAGGTTGTAGCAGTAAACATGTACATTAGAAAAAAGAAGATCTTAAATAAACAACCTAACTTTACAGCTCGAGGAATTAGAAAAAGAACAATCTAAGACCAAAGCTAGCAGAAGGAAGATATAATAAAGATTAGAGCAGAAATAAATGAAATATGGTACAAAAAGTACAGTACAAAAAATCAAAACTGACTTGCTTTTTGAAAATATAAACAAATTTGAAAAACCTTTTACTGTACTAAGAAAACAAAACACAAACAAAATAAGAAATGTAACAAGAGACATTTGCAAGGGATGCTTCAGAAATAAAAAAGGATCATAAGGGACTATTATGAACAGTTATACACCAACATATTAGATAAACCCAAAGAATGGATAAATTCCTAGGAACGTAACAGCCTACCAAGACTATATCATGAAGAAATAGAAAATCTGAAGGGATTAATAATGAGTTAGGAGTTTGAATCAGTAATCAAAAATCTCCCAGCAAAGAAAAGTCCAGGACCAAATGGCTTGTCTGGTAAATAATAATAAACATTTAAAGAATTAACACCAATTCTTCCCAAAGTCTTCTAAAAAATAGAAAAGGAGGGAATACTTGCAAACTCGTTTTATGAGGCCACGGTTACTCTGATACCCAAACCAGGTAAAAACCCTACAAGAAAAGAAAACTACAGGCTACTATCCCTGATGGATATTGACGAAAAAATTCCTCAACAGAATGCTAGTAAATTGAATTCAACAACACATTAAAAAGATCATACACCACGATTAAGTGGGTTTAATGCAAGGGTAGTTCAACATATACAAACAAGTAATGTGATATACAACACTAACAGAATGAATGGCAAAAATTATATGATCAATTCTTTAGCTGCAGAAATATCTGACATTAAACATGTTTTCATGATAAAAACTCTTAATAAACTAGATATAGAAGGAATTTCCCTCAAGATAATAGAAGCCATATATGAAAAGCCCACAGCTGACATCATACTCAACCTCGAAAACCTAAAGCTTTTCCTCTAAGATCTCTATCAAGGCAAGAATGCCTACTCTAGCAACTCCTATTCAACATTGTACTACAGGTGTTAGAGAAATTAGGCAAGAAAAATAAAAGGCATTTAAATAAGAATGGAAGAAAGAAAATTATCTTTGTTTGTAGATAGCATGAACTTTTAAGTAGAAAACTCAAAAGACTCCACAAAAAAATTAATAGAACTAATGAATAGTCAACTCACTGACTTACAGATAAAAATGTAAACTGTAAAAAGAGTCCTGACCTTAGATTCATGCTGATGCAGGAAATGTGACTTACTAAAGATAACACAACTTGTGGTATCAGAACCCACAATAGATGTCAGTGACTTGACTCCGTTGTGCAGCAGCAGCAACAGTAGTAGTAAAAGCAGTGAAAATGATAATGGCAAGCCTTCTGTTGTGTGCCAGCCACTGTTTTAAATACTTTATACACATTAACTAATCTAATGATCACAACAACCCTATGTGGTAGATTCTGTTATGTTCATTTCACAGATGGGGAAACTGAAGTACAGAGAGGTTATGTAAACAGATAATAAAGTTGGTAGGTTGCAAATCTGGATTTTAAAATGTAGGTGCTCTGGTTCTCAGAGTACGTACTGGTTGGTTTCTTAAAAAGTGAAAAAAAAGTAAGTTGTCATTTTGTTTCAAACATCACAAACATAGATCTTTTTTAAACTCATAAAAACAATTTTAAATGCACAACTAATATGTTTTGGGTCAGCTCGATTAATAGCACAGATAATGCAGTGTATACATATAGTTGACTGTTGAACAACATAGGGGTTAGGGGTGCTGACCCCCCTGCACAGTTAAAAATCTACATATAACCTTTGATTTCCCCCAATACTTACCTAGTAGTAGTCTGCTATTGACTGGAAACCTTACCAGTAACATAAACAGTCAATTATAACATATTTTTGTATGTTATTTGTGTTACATACTGTATTCTTAAAATTAAGCTAGAAAAAATGTTATTAGGAAAAACATAAGGAAGTGAAAATATATTTACAGAACTGTGCTGTAAAAAATCTGCACATAAGTGGACAACACATTTCAAACCTGTGTTGTTCAAGCATCAACTATATTCATCTTTTAAGGCCACTTTTAATTGTAAAGAAAATAGGTAATCAGTGCCTTCTTTTCTTTGCAGTAGCCCTTAAGCCAAGCTCCTTTGCACTGTAGAAAACAACAAAGGGCCAATTGGCAGAGTTCTGAAACTGGATTTTTCAATAAAAAGAGATAACTGTGCTAAGAGTAAATATGAAACTAACAAAAAAAACAGACCAGTCTCCCGCTCTCCCTATATGAGGAAGCACAGGCAGTTGTTTGTTGACAAATGTTTAATAACTGTCTCTCTGGGAAAAAAAAATGTGTGTTCTATACATGAGGTTATTATAAATTTTATATATAGAAGGTGTACCACACAATTTACATGTAATAATAAATACACAATATTATTATTGTCAACTTATTGTGAACTCAATAAAAGAACTAATGAACAAATTCAGTAAATTCATGAAATATAAAATGAGCATACAAGAATTAGTTGTGTTACTTTGTTTTGTTTCTTCTTAGTTCATTTTTTTAAAATTCCACATATAAGTGAAATTTATATGAGATATTTAGAAATATTTATATCACACAGACTCTTAAATACAGGGAAAAAGCTGATGGTTGCCCAAGGGGAGGTAGGTAGGAGAATGGGTGAAATAGAGAAAGAGGATTAAGAGATATAACTTGCAGTTACAAAATAAATAGTAATGGAGATGAAAAGTAAAGTGTAGGAAATTTTGCCAAATATTATTATAATAATGTTTGGTAACAGTAACTACATTCATTGTGGTGAGCACTGAGTGATGTAGAGAATTGTTGAATCAATATATTGTACATTTGAAGCTAATATGACATTGTATGTCAGTTATACTTCAATAAAAAAAATCAGTTGTGTTCTGTAATAACAATCTATCTGAAGAAGGACATGAAGAAAGTGATCCTATTTACAATAGCACCAAAAAATAAAATACTTAAACATAACCGAGGAGGTGAAAGGTTATGTACACTGAAAACTATAAAACATGGATGAAAGAAATTAAAAAACAAACGGAAATCATTCCGTGTTCATGAGTTAGAAGACTTAATATTGTTAAAATGTCTATACTGCCCAATGCAGTCTCCAAATTCAGTGCAGCACCTATCAAAATTTCAGTGACACTCTTTACTAAAATAGAAAAAACAGTTCTAATATTTATATGTAACCGTAAAAGATTCCAAAGAGACAAAACCATTTTAATGAAGAGGAACAAAGCTGAATAAATCAGCATTCTAATTTCAAAATATATTACAAAGCTACAGTAATTAAAACAATGTGGTACTTGCATGGAAACAGACATACAGACAAGTGGAACAGAATAGAGAGCCCAGAAATAATCCACACGTATATAGTCAACTAAGCTTTGAAAGGGGTGTTGGGGTACACAATTAGGAAAAAAATGGTCTCTTCAGCAAATGGTTTTAGAAAAACAGTATTCACATGCAAAAGAATGAAAATAGGCAACTAATTACCTTATCTTACTCTGTATACAAAAATCAACTTAAAATGGAGTAAAGCCTAAAATGTAAGACCTAAAACTGTAAACCTAGAAGAAAATTTATGTGAAAATATTTATGACTTCGCTATACATGATGCTTTTTTTGAGTCTGACAACAAAATCACAAGTAATAAAAGCAAAAATAGACCAGTGGTGCTACTTCAAAAGATAATTTCACAGCAAAGAAAACAATCAACAGAGTGAAAGGTGATTTATGGAATGGGAGAAAATGCTTATAATCCAATTAGCTTTTAAAACAACATTTCTTAAGGACCTAATATGTATACTGCAATGTAGATATCACTGAGGATGTAGAATGATATGTGTGTGACCCTTTGAAATAATCTCATGAATACTAGCAATTGAAAGGAGACAGTGAATGGCATAAGAGATCATGTAAATCTCTAAATGTCTACTTCATCCTGTAGTGTGGGTTGTAATACAGCCATGAGTAGTTTTTTGTTTTGTTTTGTTTTGTTTTCTTCAAACTTTTATGCAGAGAAAGTTAATTATGATATGGTTTCACTTACTTGTGGAACATAAGGAATAACATGGAGGACATTAGGAGAAGGAAAGGAAAAGTGAATTGGGGGAAATCGGAGGGGGAGAAGAACCATGAGAGACTGTGGACTCCGAGAAACAAACTGAGGGTTTTAGAGGGGAGGGGGAGTGGGGGGATGAGTGAAGCCTGGTGGTGGGTATTAAGGAGGGCACGTATTGCATGGAGCACTGGGTGTTGTACATAACAATGAATCTTGGAACACTGCATCAAAAACTAATGAAAAAAAACCACAAAAAACTAATGATGTATTTTATGGTGATAAACATAACGCAATAAAAAAATAAAAAACTAAAATTCTGTTGGTCAATACACAATACAATATTGGTTTTAGGAGTGGAATTCAGTGATTCATCACTTATATACAAGACCCAGTGCTCATCACAAGTACCCTCCTTAATACCCATCACCCATTTAGGCCATCCCTGCTTTTTTTCAATTGGAGTAGCATGTTAAAAGTCTAGGACAAGGCTTGAACTAGTCCCAGCTACGAAATAGAGTAGTGGCACTTTAAGCTCTGTGAAACACAGGTGGGAAATACTGTTTTGAGTGCAAAACAAATAGTTACCAACATTAGTATTTATATATGTTAAAATTATTATTGATAGTGATTTTATTAGAAATAAAGAAACTGATAATATCTAAAGATTCTTACAATTTTAGAAAAATCAGTGTCTATTTTATATTGGGCATAATGTGATGTTTGTTCCCCCTATGTAAAACAGTTGTTAAAAAGTATTCAAATCCATCAGTATAAATAAGTCCTCATTACAAATTATAGAAATTTGAAAAAGCCACAGTAAGTTTTTTAAAGAAAACAAAACAGTATAACATGTAGAAATCCGTGTTCTAACCTTAATAAAGAACATAAATAAATACTCATTCCATGATTAGAAATCTTGCAATGTTTAGTAGTCACGCTGTGCAAAAACAAACAAGCAAGCATGACTGATCAGGGATAAAGACGAAAAAAACAAAACAAAACAAAAAAATCCAAGAAGTTGTGGTAGCCTGTATAGACATTTAGTTCATAAAATCACTACATAGTTCATAAAATTTCCCATACATCATCACATTAAGAAAATACTGCAGCTTGCTATCCAAACTGCCACTAACCGTCAAAATTACCTTGTTTGGGACTTCCCTTTTTGAAAGGACACTAATAATTATTTTAGTTTGACTTTACTGAGACTGGTATGTTTCAGTTGAGGATTTCAGAAAGGCTCACCCCAAGTAAGTCATACTTTTCACTAGGTCCTCCAACTTGTATTTATTCATTTACCTAACCTATAGTTAATGACTATGTCCTACATGCTTGATATAGTTCTGTATACTGAAGGTACAAGCAGTATAATTTTCCTTTCCTAGTGGAGCTTTTATTCTTGTGGGGGAGATAGGCAATATGCAATATATGATTTAGGTGATAGATAAATAGATACAGACACACAGACAGGTAGTTATGTATGTTACATCGAAGAATAAAGCATGTTAGAAGTTAGAAGTTACTCGGCAATAGGGAAGTGAATAATGAGAGAGCAGGCAGTGAAATATGTCTGTATCAAAAGGAGTACAGACCTAAATGTAAAATGCAAAACTATAAAATTCCTAGAAGATAAGAGAAAATCTATATGACTGTGGGTTTGCTGATGACTTTTTAGATACAACACCAAAGGCACAATCCATGAAAGAAAAAAATGATTAGCTAAACTTCATTAAAATAAAAAATCTGCTCTGTGAGATACTGTTTAGAGAACAAGACAAGCCACACATTGGGAGAAAATATCTGGAAAAGACATACCTGATAAAGGACTGTTTTCTAAAATATACAAAGAACTCTTAAAACTCAATAATCAGAGAAACAAGCCACCTGATTAAAAAATAAACCAAAGACCTTAACAGATACCTCACCAAAGAAGATAGTCAGCTGGCAAATAAGCATATGAAAGAATGTTCCACATTATATGCCATCAGGGAAATGGAAATCAAAACAACAGTGAGATACCACTACATGCCTATTAGAATGACCAAAATCTAAAACGGTGGCAACACAAAATGCTGGGGAGGGTATAGAACTATAGGAACTCTCATTCATTGCTAATAGGAATACAAAATGGTACAGCCATCATAAAAGATAGTTCAGAAGTTTCTTTTATGTGTGTATGCTATATCTATACCTATATCTATAAATATAAGACACTCAAAAAGCTGTGAAAATGTAATGTATGCAACCTGATGACCTGATGATTTTGGAGATAGTATACACATATGTACCTGTGAAACCATCCCCACAATCTATACCATAAGCATATCCATAACATCCAAGTTTCCTCCTGCACTTTTAATGTATTACCATCATTTGTGTGATAAAAAACATAAGCTCCCCTCTTAGCAATTTTTTAAGCATAAAATACTTGTCAGAAAACTAAACATATTCTTATATAATCTAGCCATTGCACTCCGTGGTATTTTCTCAAATAAATTGAAAACATATGTCCTTGAAAAAACCTGCACATGAATGTTTATAGCATCTTTATTCATTATTGCCAAAACTTACAATCAACTAAGATGTCTTTTGGTAGGAGATTGTATAAATAATCTGTGGTACATCTAGACAATGTAATATTATTCAGCGCTAAAAAGAAATGAGCTATCAAGACATGAAAAGACATAGAGGGATATTAAATGCATATAACTAAATGAAAGAAGCCTGCCTGAAAAAGCTACCTATTCTGTGATTTCAGATATATAACTCTGGAGACAGTAAAAAGATCATTGGTTGCCAGACATAAAAAGCACAGAGGAATTTTAGGGCAATGAAATTACTCTGTATGATACTGTAATGGTTGATATATGTCATTATACATTTTTAAAAAACCTTAGAATGTACACCACCAAGAGTGAAACCTAATATAAATTTTGTGTTTTGGGTGATGATGACGCATCTATGCAGGTTTATTAATTGTAACAAATATACTACTCTGGTGGTGGATGTTAACAAATGGGAGGAAAGCTATGCATGTGTGGCTATAGGAGATAAGTAGGAAATCTCTGCGGCTTCTCATCGATTTTTCTGTGAACCTAAAAATGCTCTAAATATAAAATAGGTCTGCAAAGGTAAAATTTAAGCTGAGAATAAATAATTTGAAATCAGCAATATGAAGTTCTAGAAGAATTTGGTTATAGGCAGAGAAAACAAATTTGAAGACTTGAAACTGTTATGATCTGTATAGTTAAATATAGAAGGAAATCCAGTGTGACAAGAGTGTGTGTGGTAGACAATTTTGCTACCACACAAAGGCAGATAAGTAGTCAGAAGCCAGATTATTAAAGCTAGAGAAAAGAAAAGTTTATGTTAAATGTAACATCAGTACACTAGAAGATTCAGAGTAATGGGGGAACATGATGATTTCTATGTTGAGAATGAGATGTTGGGTGGTGGTGAAAGATGAAGAAGGCGGCTTTCCCTGCATTTAGGGGGCTTCGGGATTTCCAAGTGAAATATAATAGCTGATTGGACTTCTAGTGTAGAAGTGATAGAAAGGGACTGAAGTAGACCAATTCAAATATTTTGGTGGTAGCCAGGCAGGACTTAACAATAGATAAGCATGGTTAAAAAAAAAGGAGAATTATGAATGACCCACCAATTTTTGATTGAATCACAAGTTTGATGTCAGCATCATTTACTGAGTTGGTCAAAACCTGGAGAAAACAGGTTTGGGTGGAGAAAACAGGTTTGAGTTCTCTTTGGGACCTGTTAATTTTGAGATGTCTGGAAGACAGTCAAGCAGATGCTTTAACTTAATATTTAGACACATGCTTTTGGAACTGAGTGGAAAAATCAGTACTGGATTTAAAATGTAGGTTTCAACAGAAAAAGAATGATGTATAAAGCCATGGGAATGGAATGAAATAATTTTAGAGAAATATATAGACAGAAAAGAGGGGTTAAGATAAAAAGGCACTGCAATTGGGAACTCCAAGAGGTCAGGGGACCTTCGTGCATTTCGGTAGAATGGTTAAGTTAGGAACTCAGTTATTCTTACACTACACATTAAATTTTAATCTAAAACTTGATTTTTGAATACCATGTTAGAAAATAACCTAAGGGCTTTTTTAGAGGAATAGGTGCTTTTAAATGATTCCCTAAATCCTTAGAGAGATGCTAACATTTCCAGAAAATTTTGAAAATATGACTATAGAATTTTACTTATAAGCAGAGGGAAAGGAAGAACGAGTTCTTAGAAGAGGGAGAGAATATTGGGGCAAGATTTGACTCTGTCATTACAGCTGATTCAGATCAGCAAGGTAGGGCCACCTGGAAGAACGTAAGTTACAAATGGCCATGAATCCTTCAGTAGTTGATATAGGGTAACAGGGGCCAATGTTTTAAGAGCAGGTAACAATTATACCTCATTATTCATAGAAATCTAGTTCTTGAAAACATGTGGAATTAGGAGTATCAAGGAGAATCTTTCTTTTAGATCCAGAATTTATATTGGGAGGGATAAAAGGGAGAGAAAATCACTTAGCAAGTTCTGCAACAATGTTGAGTTTATCTGAGAGAATATTAAAGAGATTTAATTGCTACTAATTGGATATTTGAAGAGTTTTGCATTTTGCTTTATGTTTCTCTTTTTTTCTCTTCACATTAATGGACTTATGGATCACAAGAGAGTTTAATGTAGTTATAAAGATATAAAATTGTTTTCACATCTAAGTAATATGTAGATACTTTCACTCTGTTAGATTCTGTTGATTGCTGGTGAATTTGGTTTTGTATATGTATTAGCAATTTATCAGGCATCTTTTTAATATGCCTTGTTTAAATTTACATATGTTGGTAATTTGGAAAATTTTGATTTTCATCCTGTCTTAAATGGAGAGAAGTTGGCTACTCTTTTCTGTTTGAGGAGAAAAAAACCTCTTGATATTAAGTAGTTGTTAAAGTTATCATGTATCACAAACCAGTCTCCTCTCTCATGATAAATAGTTCTACTTAACTTTTTCATTGATACTTTTTTCCCCAAATACTTTTATTTTATTTTTTCAGTGTTACAAGATTCATTGTTCATGTACCACACCCAGTGCTCCTTGCAATGTGTGCCCTCCTCAAAACCCACCACCAGGCTCGCCCAACCCCCTACCCCCACCCCTCCAAAACCCTTAGTCTGTTGATCAGAGTTCACAGTCTCTCATGCTTCATCGCCCCCCGATACTTTTAAAGTCTTCGTTCTAAGGTATTCTCACCAAATTCATCAGTAATTTCTTGTTAAGGAGAAAGCCCAAAGTAAATGCTACTGAATTCTGCCAAATTCCAGTAAAAACATAGTGAGCAGATTACACAGATTTTTATAAGAATGGTAGATTTCAATTCAAACTTTAAATTGACTCAATTATTGTTTAATCCAATGTGGCTTATTATAAAACAAAACTAACTTACCAAGTGTGTTTATCTTGGCTTGGAAGTGGAACATTCAACATCCATCAACCTGGTTATGGCTGTTTACACTTCAGGGATGGTGGTATAGGTTCACAAGGAAATCATACTTTTCTTTCTTTCTTTTTCTTTCTTTCTTTCTTTCTTTCTTTCTTTCTTTCTTTCTTTCTTTCTTTTTCTTTCTTTCTTCTTTCTCATTCTTTCTTAAGGAATGCTACCTTTAATTTGTATTTGCATTTATTTGCAAGTGCAGTTTCTGAAATTTTTTTGACTTCCTCTCATTACACCTATGGTTATTTAAATCACTGGATGCAGCTTCAGACTGTGCCTCCTTGGATTATTTTGAAGTCTTTATTTATTTATTTATTTATTTATTTATTTATTATTATTATTTTATCCACAGATCCAGTGTTGTTAACTTCTACATCCTGATTTGAATATTCTTCTTCGAACCTTTCTAGGGATCTTTCGTTGAATCTTTCATATCCCCAAACTTAGCATAGGTATCCTCCTTCAATGAATCATCTCTTAATTTTTCATAACTTTCTTATATTTTTATGATGCCTTTCTGGGTTTTTCTTTATATTCTTCTTTGCCCCATTTAAAAAATTATTTGATTAATTCTTTGAATACCATTGTCACTCATATTCAGTTTCAGACTACTAAAATTGTTTATCAAATGCTTTTGAATTATTATTCAAGGCTTACTTGCCCTTCTTGGCATCCTTCTTGACATCCTTCTTGGCATCCTTCTTGGCATCTTTCTTGGCATCCTTCTTGGCATCCTTCTTGGCATCATCCTTTGATTCAGTATCTGTCCCACTGGCCTTTTCATCTTTCTTACCTTTTTTACTCCCCTTTTTCTTTACATCTTTCTTGTCTTTCAATTGATCATCTTTCTCTCCTGTTTTTTTGGTATCTTTCTTCCCATCCTTATCCTTCTTTGCGTCTTCAGATTCTGTAGACCCTTTGCCCTTCTTTGAAGCTTTCTTCTCTTTCTTGGAATCTTTCTTGGCGTCTTTCTTTTCATCTTCAGATTCTGTACCTGACTCCTTGCCCTTCTTTGAGGCTTTCTTCTCTTTCTTGGCATCTTTCTTTTCATCTTCAGATTCTGTACCTGACTCCTTGCCCTTCTTTGAGGCTTTCTTCTCTTTCTTGGCATCTTTCTTTTCCCCTTCAGATTCGGTA
>CM052892.1:25036457-25055675 GCA_028534135.1 Potos flavus
ACTCTTATATTTGCTGTAGAGGTCTCTTTTTTAAGGCAAAGATCAACTGCCTATGGTTATTATGTTGGTAAGGGGCGGCTCTATGTGTAGTATGGTGAGATTTCCTATCTTTTTCTAGCATTTTCTAGAGCAGTGTTTGTCAACCTGGGTTTACTATGAATCCCCTTACGCCAGTAGACATTTGCAATGGCTGAGGTATTTTATCACAATTGTATTTTGGGGGTGTTTGTGTGTGGGGGGTGGTGTTGTACACACACACAAGTGCTGATAGTGGCATCTAATGGGTAGAGAGCAGGGATGCTGCTAACTGCATACAAGGACCTCCTTACCCCCTCCCCAGTCCTCAACTCCAGTAAGGAGTTATTCTTCATAAAATGTCAATAGTGCTAAGGTTCATAAACCTTATTCCATATGAAGGTGAATCCCTAGGAAAGATAGTAAGAGAGGACCTAACTGATGCAACTCAAGGGACAAAAAAAAAAAAAAAAAAAAAAAAGTACAGTGGATATGAGATCCAGAAGCTAACACTGGAAGTTTAAAAAGTTCAGATTTTTAGATAACCCAGTCTTTGTGAAAACCTCTCCTACTTCCTTCAGAAACCTTAGATTCACTATTAGAAATGGAAGGATTGAGTTGATTGACACAACCAATTGAGTTGGAGGAAAAGGCAAGAAAATGTGAAACACTCAAATGGAGTTGTTGAGATTTGGATGAACAAGAGTATTAAAGAGCAGTAAGTGGGGAGGGGGAAAACTGAACTCAGAGAGGAGTATTTTCTTCATCAACTATAAGTTGATACCATGACATAGAAATTTAAGTCTAAAATTAAGGTCCTGTCATAGAATTCAGAGGAAAAACAAAGTAGGAAGTTATTTCTACATCTCAGATTCTCTGTTAAGTGAACTGGAAGTTGCCTCTGGAACCCAGATAAATATGAGAATTTGTTATTAAGGATTTTTGTGTATGCTTGAGGCCATCTGATTATGAATTTAACCATAGTTTCCTTCTATGATAAAATGAGAATTTTAGAATTATACCAGAAAACAACATAAAGAAATAATCACAAAACCAAAAATAAGTTTTTAACTCTTAAGTTCTCTGAAAGCTGTGCAATGCTCATGATAAAGTAATGCCATCAATATTTTATTGTGCTTAAACATTTTAAAGTAATTAGTATACAATGTAATTCTGTCATGCTATATGCCAGAGTACAGATTGTTTTGTAATTATCAGCAAGTCCCATAGCCTTTAATCATTACAAATGCATTGAATCCTTTCACTGATGATTGTCCTTTAAAATACTGATTGCATTATAATGAAGTAGGCACCAGTGCCTATTAAAGGCCATTTTGTTTATTTTCAAGGTTTGTGTTTTATCTTTCCTTTAAAAGTACTGTCCAAAGAAAAACCAGTTATACTTTCCTTTCTATTTCACAGTTCTATGCCTTCACTTTTGTTCTAAGCCTACTTCTAAAAAGGCTTACATAATCGAAGGTCTTCTTTCCCTTCCTCATTTCAACACAACATAAATTACACATAAGGAAACTACTATCATCAAACTTCCCTTGTCTGGATAATCTGCTTTTCATTGCAAAGTACTTTTGCAAAACTCAGTATTTCTCAGGAAGAAATTATTACCAAAGTTTTAACATCCTTGGCCCATGCCCTCTAAAAGTCAGTAGACTCCTCAGTCGCTGTGACATTAAAAAAAAAAAAAAAAAAAAATCCCATAAATTTCCAAATGACTTCTAAGGAAGTGGTAGTTCCCCTGAATGAGAACTATGAATTATTTCTTCTGTGTATTAGAAAATACAGTGTGCTAAAAATAAATGAAGTAAATACCACATTGAAAAAGCCTTATCCAAAGCTATGTTTATATTTTACTGAAATGAATGAACTAGTTAATTTTTATATCAAAACAACCTCTGTTATTGCTTGAGAATGTGTCTGCTAAACACATACTCTCTTTTTCATAATGAATAATAATAATATAACAAGCATCTCTTTACACTAAAGAGGGTAAATATAAAGCTAACTATAACATTTCAGTTATTTTAAAAACATAAAATTTGACAAGAGGACTTACAATCTTGGTACAGACATTTCCCCCACCTATGATTTGCCAGGACTTAAGCACTGTAAGTTCAAATTAATGATGTTGAGAGGTGACATCATAAAGAGGCCAAGAGCACTGGGAGTTAAAGGGGAAAACAAGAAGAATCACTTTTACTTTATTTTATGTTCTCTAATATTCAGTCTAAGACTTGTGTTTTCTTTCACTCATTATTACAGATAAAATACAACTAGTGGCTTAAAAATAACAGTTGGTTTAAATCTTAAGAAAAAACTTGTTTGAATTTTTCATGTACTTATAATTTATTGACTGGTATAACAAAAAGATGAATCTAAGCATCCGTTAAGATCAATTGTAATCTGATATTCATGTGTCTGTTAAATACTTTGCATAACTTTGTGCCTTTTACCTTTTCCCATCTTAAGTACATGTGTTGCTCATAGATAACAAAATTTTAAAGAAGACTAGATGTTTATTAAAATTATCAACTTACCGATGAATCTGAGTTAGATAATTTTTACTACACCGACCATTCCAACCAACAGATGAATGGAAATACTATATACAGTAATATTTGAACATATTGCCATTATCTAGCTCCTTTTGGGAATTTCAGCTGATTTTTTTTTCCCCTTAAGGAATAATTTCATTAAACTTCAGCTCCTGTAGATCAACTACGAAAAATCTCAGCAGTTTTAACTCAGTGAGTTTTTATCTCATGTCTCAGACCATAGTAAGTTGTAGAGTGGTTGGGTAGGATTAAGGTGATTTAGTAATTCAGGTTTCTCTGATTTAATTGCTTCATTATCCACTGACTTAACACTGTTAATGCTGACGTTTTCTTGCAAAGTGATGTCTTAGCAATCTAATGTCTAAATCCAATATATTTTGTTTAATATTTTATAATATTTATATAATATACACCTTTTTATATTCATTATAATATATATGTATTTTATATATGTATTTTATATATGTATATATGTATTATATATATAACGAGGTATATATATATATACCTCATTTATGAAAGTATATGTACGCAGCCTTTCTTCTGTCAGCATATAGTAAGATCCAAATAATGACTGGGCAGCCAGCAATACTTGCCTTCTGCACCATGCCTTCTTGAGTTAATCTTTCAGTGTCATCTTAAGAGTGTGTAATCTATTAAGATCTCAGAGAGCTAATCTTTTTATAATAAACTTGCATTAGTTTTCTATTGCTATGTAACAAATTACCACAAACTTGGTGTTAAAAAACAAAACACATTTATAATCTCATAATTCTGTAGTTCAGAAATCTCAGGCAAGTTCATTTGGTTCCTTTGCTCAGTGTCTCATAGGCCAAAATCAATTTGTTGACTGTTCTTTTATCTGGAGGCTCTGAGAAAGAATCTGTTTCCAAGCAACATTCCGGTTGGCAGAATTCAGTTCCTTGTGGCTGCAGTTCTGATGTGTATTGTCACTGTCAGCTATAGGCTCCTTTTTGCTCCTAGAAGCTGCCCACATTCCTTCTCACATGACACCTTCCATCTTCAAACCAGCAATGGTTCAAGTCCTTCTCATATTTCACATCTTTGTTCTTTTTCTGCTTCCTCCACTGCTACCAGATAAGGAAAATTTTGTCTTCTAAAAAGCTCAAGTGGTTAGATTAGGCCTATGTAGATACTCTCCATTTGAAGGTCACCCGTACCTCATAACATAGCATAACCATAGGAATGCTATCTCTTCATATTCACGAGTCCCACCTGTGCTTAAAAGGAAAGGCTATTGGAGTCATTCTTCAAATTTTGCCTACCATAAAGCCAAAATAATACTAAATCCTTACTTTATTTGAATCTTATGAGAAATATATTAGCCTCGAATGTATTGTTTCTATGTCCTTAGATTTTGCCAAGGTCTGTTCAGCAGCACTGTGATTACATACAAGGATTTTGTTGTTTTTTTAAAAGGCCATTCATCTGAGTAAGCATGTCCTCAAATATAATATTATACTTAGAAACTATATTTTTGTGAGATAAAAATATATAAATATATAAATATATTTTAAGTGGTTTACAGGTCATGAAATAATGTGTGTATATTAACTCATTTATTTCTTAAAATAACAGTATAAAATAAGAACAGTTGGTCCTTGATATTCACAGCTCCTAAAATTTTATGATATATTACCAATTTAAAAGTATGGCATATAATTTTCCCCATAAAATCAATATATTTATATAACTGAAATAGATTTTTCAAGCTTATGATGGTTTCAAAGATTCACATATTTATGTATGTATGCATACACATATACGATTTGTGTATTTGTTAACTTATCTGTGTATCCATCCGTGTATTGTCAAATTATTTATTTCTCTCTGTGTTGCTTGAAAGATTTAATATACCTAACAAAGTATTTAATGCAAAAATTAAATACAATCTAAGTGGGGTGCCTGGGTGGCTCTGATGGTTAAGCATCTCCCTTCGGCTTAGGTCATGATCTCAGGGTCCTGGGATCGAACCCCACATCGGGCTCCCTTCTCGGCAGGGAGTCTACTTGTCCTTCTCTCTCTCCCTCTGCCCCTCCCCCTGCTCATGTTCTATCTCACTCAAATAAATAAAATCTTTTAAAAATAAATAAATAAATACAATCTATTTTGTATAGTATAGTAGTTTATATCATTATTGTAAAAATTAATCATGAAATTGTGTAAGTGTCTAAAGTTTTGATTTTTTTATTATTTTTAAATGTAACTAAAATCTTAGGTGATCAGCATGATAAAATATAGTAAAATGAACATTTTAACAATGATCTAAGTTACAAATAGATTATTACTAGTAATCTATGATCTATTCAATTTGTTAACCTTTATGCCCTCCCCAAAGGTGACCACTATTATTATAACTACTATACTATTAATTTTGTCTATTTTTGAAACTTGTACTAGTATATAATATGTATTTTCTTATATGTGGCTTCTTTCAATATAAATTATACTTTTATATTCATCTATATAAATTGCATATATTTGCAATTTGTTCTTAACTTCTCTGTATATATATTTGTAGTATTATAATTATTTGTAGTATATATAAACAATGTTATATAACATTGTTTATATATACTATAATTGATGAACACTTATTTTACCTCTAATTTTTTAACTATTTTAAATTATTTTGTCATGAACAATGGCAGACATGATCATATATTTATGTTGGTATATAAAATTTATGAAAGTGTTTTGTGATAGGGTATGTGATAAGGTATCAACTTTAGACAATGCCAAACAATTTTCCAAAGTGCCTATATCACTGGCAATTTATGAGAACTCCTGTTCACCTACATCCTCACAACAGTGTTTTTTATTAATTATTTTAATTGTAGTTAGCTTGAAGGTATGTGATGGTATATCACTGTTGCTTTAAATAGCATTTTCCTGATTGTTAGTGATTAGGAACACTGGCGAAAGGGCAGGTCTAGGAAAAACAACAGCAACAACAACATATGACATACCAAAGAAGTAAAATAAGAATTGTAACAAAATTTTCATTAAAAAATAACATAAGTCATAGATGTATTAAAAGCAAAAGAAGAAAAATATACAACATATGGAAATGCTAGTTAGAAGCTGGAATGACTATATTAACATTGTACAAAGTAGGTATCAAACTAAGAAATATAACCAAGGATTAATATAACCAATATAACCAAGGGTAACCAACTAAGAAATACAACCAACTAAGAAATATAACCAAGAACATTACATAAAAATGTAAAAGTGTCCATTCATCAAGAAGACATAATATTCCTAAATATTTTCTACCTAAAACCAGAGTTTACAGTACATGAAGCAAAGGAACTAGTTTTCCTTTTTTAAAAACTATCCTGTATAATTAAAATAGAGTAATACATTAGTTTCAGGTGTACAATATGGTGATTCAACAATTCTATACACTACTCAGTGCTCCTCATGATAGGTATACTTTTTTTTTGTTTTGTTTTAAATATTTTATTTATTTATTTATTTGAGAGAGAAAGAGAGCATGAGCAGGGGGCAGGGTCAGAGGCACAAGAAGACTCCCCCGTGAGCACAGAGCCTGATGCAAGACTATATCCCAGGACCCTGAGATCATGACCTGAGCTGAAGTCAGACACTTACCCTATGTCTTTTGTTTGGAGAATTTAGTCCATGTACATTCAAAGTAATTACTGGTAGGTGGTTATGTACTTATTACTATTTTGTTACCTGTTTTATGGTCGTTTTTGTAGTTCTCTGTTCCATTCTTCTCTTGCTCTTTTCTCTTGTTACTGGCTTCCTTTGTGATATACTTGGATTCCTTTCTCTTTACTTTTTGCCTATCCCTTACTTGTTTTTGATTTGTGGTTATATATATCTTTTACATTTAGCAGTGTATATTAAGTTGATGGTCACTTAAGTTTGAACTCATTCTAAAATACTAAATTTTTCCTCCTCTCCCTCCCCCATTTTAGGTATATCATACTTTATATCCTTTTATTTTGTGAATCCCTTGACTTATTTTTATAGATATATTTAATTTTACTGTTTTTGTGCTTCCTACTTTTTTCACTCCTACTTACAGTCTTTTCTTTGTTTTCAGAGTTCCCTTTAACATTTATCATAAGACTGGTTTAGTGGTGATGGATTCTTTTAGCTTTTGTCTGGGAAATTCTTTATCTCTCCTATTCTGAATGATAGCCTTGCTGGATAAACTATTCTTAGTTATAGGTATTTTTCTTTCAGCACTTGAATATATCATGCCACTTTCTTCTGGCCTGCAAAGTTTCTACTGAAAAATCCTCTGATAGCCTTATGGGGTTTCTCTTGTATATTACAGTTTTCTTTCTCTTGCTTTTAAAATTCTGTCTTTATGACTACTTTTTGCCTTTTTAATAACTTGGTGTCTTGGCGTAGCACTCCTTGGGTTGATTTTCTTGAGGGCTCTCTATGCCTACTGGATTTCTTGTTCCTTTCCAGATTCAGGAAGTTTTCAGCTATTATTTCTTCAAATAATTTTTCTGCCCCCTTTTCTTTCCTCCTTCTGGGATCCCCATAATGTGAATGTTATCATGCTTGATGGTGTTTCTGAGTTTCCTTGATCTATTTTATTTTTTTATTTTTCTTTATTCTCTCTCCTGCTTAGCTTGATTGCTTAGCTCCATTATTTTGTCCTCCGGGTTGCTGATCCTTCTCTGCTTCCTCTATCCATTATTTATTCCCTCTAGTGTATTTTTATTTTGTTAATTGAGTTCTTCATCTCTGATTGGTTCTTTTTTGTTTTCTGTCTCTATGTTGAGGGTATCACTGAAGTCTTCCACTCTCTTCTCAAGTCCAGTGAGTATCTTTATGACCATTATTTTAAATTCTTTATCAGACATATTATGTATCTTCATTTCATTTTACTCCTTTGCTGTGATTTTTGTACTTGTCTTTCATTCGAAATATATTTCTCTGTCTCCTCATTTGGTCTAGCCCTCTGTGTCTTTTTCTGTGTGTTAGGAATGTCAGCCACATTGCCTACTCTTGAAAGTAATTAATGTTATGAGATGCTTGGGTGGCTCAGTTGGTTAGGCATCTGCCTCGGGCTCAGGTCATGGTCCCAGGGTCCTGGAATCAAGCCCATGTTGGGCTCCTTGCTCCACAAGGAGCCTACTTCTCCTTCTGCCTGCTGCTTCTCCTGCTTGTGCATACTCTCTCTCTTTTTCTCTGACAAATAAATAAATAAAATCTTAAAAAAAAGAAGTAGGGGTGTTATGAAGAAGAGATACTGTAGTGCCTTGCAATGCAATGTCCCCTGTTCACCAGAATCTCGTGTTTCAGGGATGTCTCCTATGTGTGTTGCGTGAACCCTCTGTTTTGGTTGAGTTGCATTTGCCTTCAGACCAATTGTCTGCAGTGGCTCTCTTTGCCTGTTGTGAGCAGTGTTTGGGCACTGTGTTGTCATTGGGCAAGTTTGGGGCTACCTTGGGCTTGTGTTGAATCAGACCAGGCATTTCCAGAGCTGCAGTAGTGTTGAACTTCAGGACACTCCCTGTATTGCCTATAGAAGCTTTGGTTGGTGGGCAAATCCTGCAGTCAGACCAGACCACTTTGGGGCTGCAGTGGAACTGGTGTGTATGGTTATCCTCTCCATTCCTTGAGACAGGAGTCAATTTGAGGTAGTGCTGATTTCTGTCTGTGCTGCTTGCACACTGCCACACTTGTGGTGCCACTTTGGATAAACTTTTACTGAAGGTGTGTTTGAAGGGCTCAGTCTGCAGGACAGTGCAGGGCTGGGACACTTGGTATTAGCAGGGTTTACACTGGTTTGCTGTGTAAGGAGGCCTGGTTGGAGCGAGCAGATCCACAGAACTGTGTGGGGCAGGGTGTGCTGTTAGCAAGCTAGGCAGAGAGTATTCACAGTGTACAGATTCCCATTCATATCTGTGTAGTTAGGCTGGAGGCAAGGGAAGGAATGATGCCTGCCAGCTTTTTTTTTTTTTTTTTAAGAAGTCTCCCTAAGATCCCTGCCCCTCTAGCACATGCTCTAAGAAACAAATCTCCTGTGTACCTGAAGTATTTTTCAAACTGCTGCTTCTATGCTATATCTCAGCAAAGCTATTTATTGTGCTGTCTCTTTAAGTTCAGGTTCTTAGTTTCCCCTTGTCCTCAGACTCCCCCAGAAATCAGCCTGCTGATTTTTAAAATTCCTTATGGTAAGCCCCAGTGATTATAAGAACTCAAGAAGTTAAGCCCCTCTGGTTTTCAAAGCCAGATGTTATGGGGATTCGTCTTTCCAGCGTGGCCCTGTATCTGGTGCACTTTGTGTGGGGTCTGAACCTTCCTCTTCTTTGTGCCTTTGGCATCTCTTTCTCCTTTGGATAGTCCCATGGGTCAGTTTGGCTCCTGCCTGTGTTTCTGCCCTTTCTACCCTCTTTGATGTGGACTTTTCTCTACATTTAGCTGTGGAAAGTCTGTTCTTCCAGTCTTCATGTCATTTTCTGGGTCATTTACACTGATGTGGGTGTTATCTAGGTGTATCCAAGGAACAAGTTGAACCCAGGTTCCTCCTATTCTGCTCTCTTTACTATCACACTTTACTTCTTTTAATAATCAATAGAAGAAATAGAAAACACCAAGAACATAAAAGACCCAATGAACTATCAACCAACATGTACTCGTTTACATTTAAAATAGTTCAACAATAGGAGAATATTTATTCTTTTCAAGTTTTTAGGTAAATATATGCAGCTTTCTCCAATATGGAGCATATTATGAACCATAAAAAGAAAATTTACATCATACAAAGTACGTCCATGGACCATAATGGAATTAAACTAGAAAATAAGAAGATACCTGAAAAGTCACCAACTTTTAGAAAATAAATAAAATTCTTCTAATAATGCAAGGATCAAGAGGAAGTTATAAGTGAATTTATAAGTTTGCTTAACTTTTTATTTTGACTAATTTTGGAATTGCCAATAAATTGTAAAATGGTACAGATTCCCCTGTTACATTCATCCAAATTCCCCTAATGTTAACACCTTACATCATAACCAAAACTTATGTTAACATCATGTACAACCAGCAAAACTGAAATTAATATTGGTACAATACTATTAAATTAACTATCAATTTTATTCAGATTTACCACTCTTTTCAGAAATGTTTTTCTGATCAAGGAGAAGCCCAGGATCTTACAGTGCGTTTAGTTGTCATGGCACCTTCTCCAAATCTGTGGAGTTCCTCTACCATTTCTTGACTTTCATGACTTTGGCACTTCTGAAGTGTGCTCCTCTATTGTTTTGTAAAATTCTCCACAATGTGTGCTTTCAGCATGCCCCATGCTTTTACTTGTGTATGTCCTTAGTTTTTGCTCCCACAGGTTGCTCTAGGCTTATCTGTATTTTTTCTTTCTCTGGCTCTAAAGTAAAATATTTTCTCCAAGGAGCCCTGGTTCTTTATATTAGAAACCAAGATATTAATAGCAACTCAGTGCCAGTTGTTGGTTTTACATATCTATTTATTTATTTTTGAAAATGTTCCATAGACATGTCAAATTCAAGAAGTTAATACTGAAGAAAAAGTCTGCCACTTATCCAGAATATATTACTTCTTTTCAATTTAAAATATTCTTTCTCAGTATCAAATTAAAACTTACTCATGCTAGAAAGCAATTTATTTTATTTATTTATTTTTTTATTGTGTTATATAAGTCACCATACAGTACATCATTAGCTTTTGATATAGTGTTCCATAGAAAGCAATTTAAGAATACAAACATATACATTAGAATTTGTTCTTTTTCCTCACTTCACAGAGATAACACAATCTATAGTTTATATCACAAAAATATGTGTTAAATTATAATCAGTAGATTTTTAAATCATGGAATATAATTTATTCTACACAAATACTTATTAAATTGAGATGATTTTATAAATACAGTTTTACATAGTTGCTGGGCTTATCATTAACTTGAAACCTCTGTATGATTAAAATAAAACAAAAACTGAATTGCTCAATAAAAAGGATGGGGATAAGTTGAAAGCACATAGGAGCTAAGTTGAAAGAGCTTCTAACAGCAAAATCTGGAACAATTTGAACAACAAAATAACATGTGTATTGGACTACAGTCCATGAAATTATGTCAATATCTGTGAGTTCATAAATAGTTGGGTAAATAAATTAAGGGAGAGAGAAGAGACAACGCTTGCTTAGAGAAGAATTCCAAGTAATAATGAAGAAACATTGAGAGACCTAGAAAATGTCATTAGAATATACATGAGTAATTAAGTCTGAATTTAAAACACTGAATAGAAAAAATCATCACTACAGAAAAATAGTCGTATTGCATAAAAATAAGTAACTCAATCACAATGCAAATTAAAATGACAGACATTTATACCATTTTGATACAACTTATCAAATGTGATGTTTTAATAATTTCTCTGCCTATAAAATATTTTATACCTCTATATTCTTGTCTACCTTTGTGGAATCATCTTAAACACTATATATGTATATTTAATGTTTTATTGTTACAAAACTGGTCATATTTTTGTTTTTGTTTTCAAAATAAATTACTGAATTTAGAGGATTCTCTGGATCACAAGCAGAAATACAAAACTTCTATATATGTTTTTTTCAATTTGGTCTTGTAAGAGTGTTTTGAAAGTTCAGTGACAATTCGGTCAAACAAAACTCATGGGAGAGAGAGCTTAAACCAAATTTGCCCTTAGGTCAGAGGTTTAGGGTTGATTGAGCTCTAGTGTGTGTATGTGCATGTATGTGTGTGTATATGTGTACATATATAGTTCTCCAAAGAGCTTGTAGGAATAAGATGAAAGGGGTAGGAATGAGAAAAATCAGAGTCAGGTCTTGGATCAGAAAAAGTGTAGAGCAACTTGGTCCTGGGTAGGAATGCTGGAAGGGCCATGGTCTTAACTTGATT
This sequence comes from Potos flavus, assembly GCA_028534135.1. Taxonomy (NCBI): domain Eukaryota; kingdom Metazoa; phylum Chordata; class Mammalia; order Carnivora; family Procyonidae; genus Potos; species Potos flavus. The sequence goes on from CM052892.1 coordinate 25,047,972, forward strand.
TACAAGTTATAGATTTAGTCATATGGCATTTGGGCTTACATCTGTATTTTTGCTCCAGCCCCTGCAGATATTAGAGGAGAGTATAATCTAAATCACAATTTTTGTAATTTTAGTCAGATATTTTTTCACTCAAAATTGTTTTATTATGTAGTCTTTCTTGTCAATCATGTTATGTCATGCCGTGTTTTATGAACCTATAAACTATGTGTAGTAGCAGAGTGAGAGAATAAGAATGTTCAACAGTAATCATATCAGTTCAGACAAAGGTGCCACCTTGGCATAAATCACCAAAGTTCACAAAAAATTAAAAAATTAATGAACTAAGAAAGTAGAGAACATCTAGAAAGACACATGAAAATTATGTTTGCATTATACATATATATAGAGGGTTTTAACATTTAATGTGGAATGACTAGACATAAACAACTCTATGTATGGATACTGTTGTGCAAGGTGTTATCAGAAAATATCCATCACATACTCCCATGTGCAATTCATTAGCAGCTATTCATATCTCTTTAGTCATAGACACTTGCAGTTATTTTTCTCCTACCCATTGTAGACAAATCAGGTAAATAGTTTATCTTATTTAATGATGCTTTATAAATTAATAACAACCTATATTCTACAATTTATGGAGAGGGCATTATAAAGACACATAAAAGAGATGATTTTCCAAATACTATCTAAACCTACTTTTTCAGAAGTATGCTCCCCAGTGTCATATACTGGGATCTTATTGTTCCTTCATATATATCAGCCAATCAGCACTAGAAAGCTTCTTTAAGATAAAAATGGTCTCTTGGTACTAGAAATAATGCCCAGTATCTAAATTTTCCTCTTAAACACCAAACTCCCATAGATAAACTCAAATAGTCCATATACATTCTAGCAATATTTACAAAGATATATCTGATAAACAAAAGTGATTATAAAACTGCAAAAGTTATAAAAGGCAACCATCAAAATGGGAGAGGATATTTGCAAATGACATATTTGCTAAAGGGTTAGTATCCAAAATATATAAAGAATTTATTGAACTCAACACCCAAAAATGAATAATCCAATTAAAAAATGGGAAGAAAACATTAGACATTTTTCCAAGGAAGACATACAGACATATAAACATTAAAAAGGCCTATAGAAACATAAAAAGATGCTCAGCATCACTCATCATCAGGGAAATACAAATCAAAACTACAATGAGAAATCTCACCTGTCAGAATGGCTAAAATCAACAACACTAGAAACGGATGTTGGTAAGAATGTGGAGAAGAGGGGACCCTCTTGCACTGTTAGTGGGAATGCAAACTGCTACAGCCACTCTGGAAAAGATTATGGAAATTCTCAAAAAGTTCAAAATAGAAATACCCTATGATTCAGCAATTGCACTACTAAGTATTTACCCAAAGAATGCAGAAATACTAATTCAAAGGGATGTGTACACTCTGATGTTTATAGCAGTACTACCTACAATAACCAAATATTGGAACAGCCCAAGTGTCCATCCAGTGATGAATGGATAAAGAAGTGGTATATATACACAATGGAATATTACTCAGCCATGGAAAGGATGAAATCTCCCCAATCGCAACAACATAGATGGAGCTAGAAAGTTTATGTTAAGTGAAATATGCCAGTTAGAGAAAGACAAATACTATATGATTCTGATATATGGAATTTAAGAAACAAAACAAACAAGGAAAAAGAAAAAAAAAAAAAACAGAGGGAGAGAGAGAGAAAGGCAAACCAAGAAATAGACTCTTAACGATAGAAAATGATCTGATGGTGACCAGAGGGAAGTTGGGTAACAGAATGGGTGAAATAGGTGATAGGGATTAAAGAGTGCCCTTGTGATGAACACAGGGTGTTGTATGAAGTGTTGAATCCCTATATTGTACACCTGAAACTGATATTATGCTGTATGTTAACTAACTAGAATTTAAATAAAAACTTTTTTAAAAACTGCAAAAGATAAATGTAATGAGAATCCTAGAAAAAATGCATACTTTAGCTAGAGATAAAGTTACTCCCCAGAAAAGTAAGATGAAGAGGCATTACAGATTAAACTAAAATTGACATATTTACTGATTAATGATGTCTCTTAACATAAACTGAAGTTTTGGGACACCTGGTAGCTCAGTCAGTTAAGTTTCTGCCTTTGACTCAGGTCATGATCCCAGAGTTCTGGGGTCAGCCCCAAGTTGGGCTCTCTGCTCAGCGGGGAGTCTGCTTCTCTTTCTCCTGCTGCCCCTCCCCTCGCCTTGTGTGCGCACACACTCTCTCTCTCTCTCTCTCTTGCTCATGCTCTCTCAAATAAATAAATAAAATCTTTTTAAGAAATCCATAAACCAATACAAAATATCTTATTCAAACAGATCTATATATTTGTTGTTATTTTTCCTTATTTTTTTCCTTGAGTTTAGTTATGGTTTTTGTTTTGTTTTGTTTTTTCAAATTACCAGAATCTTGATCTACATCTATCTAGGAACAGAAATCCCAATCATTTCTTGTGTAGCTATCCAGCCTTCTATAGGAAATCTATATAATTCTATTTGTAGCGTTCTTTTGGTAAGATCTCTATTTCTGGTATCAAGCATGACTGTATTCATTTAAATATACTTGTCAAATATTTCTATGTGTTGAGAAGTTATTAGAGATTTTTGTCATGTGCTCAGTTCACTGCCTATCACAAGCAGTTTGCGGGTTTCAGAAGGTATCCGTGGATTTGAAGGTAGAACTATTGAACTATTACTGTTGAAGTAACCTCTGAATTTCCACATCAAATATGAACATACAAAGATGAAGAGATTATCAGTGAGAAGTGAATGAAGTATTATTCTGCTTCATATAATGACTGATGCCAAAAGCAAACTTCATAGCTTTTTATATATTTTTGAATTATCAATATGTATTGATGTTCTATATTTAAAACCTGAAGATACCTAATATCCATTTAGAAACTACCTGATCATAGTCCACAGGGATTAAGGAAATTTAACAGGTGACTTCCCTGTGGCCCTCAATAATTTCCTTTCTTTAAGCTGATGTCACCTGTTTAGGAAGCATCAGGAGAGGTCAGCCTCTTACCTATTGCCTAGAGTAAAGCAAATGATCAAAAACATTTGTTGAATAAATTAATAATTGGGAACCAAATAAACTATTGAATAAGAGGTCAAGTACATAAGTGCTAGGGTCTTCACCACTGTCTTCCTGGAAACACAACTTAGAATTTGAAAGAGGCAGTTAGTTTGGGCTTACCACCCTGTTGATCAAATGTCTGCAAAGTTAAAGTAGTCTCATTAAACGGATGTTTAATAATAAAGTTAGATTGAGTGTTTACAGGTATGATGAATTTTGACGTATTGAAGAAATCAAGATACTGCCATAGAAAAAGCTTATTCCAAAATATTGATTAACTTGTATTAGTACATAAAAGATTTAACCATTCTTGTTCTCAAAGTTTTATCTGTAAATATAATTATTATCTCTAAGAATTTTTTTTAATTGAGGTATAGTTGACACAATGATTCATAGCAATTCAGCAATTCAACAAGTTCATACTATCTCTTAGATCTTTATATACTTTATATACTATCTCTTTACATGGCTAAACCAGTGATTTAGTGTGCTCCATTAAACTGCAGAGTTAACATACATCTGCTCTCCTCCATTTAATGCTAGTATCAATATGCATCTTTTAATTTGGAAATATCTCTTTAGCATGTATTGGAATCACCTAAAGGACTTGTTAAATCCTGATTGTTGGGACCCAACTCCAGAGTTTCTGATTAATGGTTATCTGGTATGCTTGGGAATTTGAATTTCTAGCAAGTTCCCAGTGGATATAATGCTTCTTACTGGTCAGAGGACCATGCTGAAAACTCTTGCTTTGTGCTATAACTTGATAAATTTGTAAATGACTATTTAATTTTGTTATAGGAGATTGTTGGCATAAAGTGAGTCATTATTGCTATATGTAAACATCTACTAGTAGTCTTTTTTTTGGTAGAAAAATGAAAATATCTCTTCTCCCTGTTTTAAAATGAGAATCTACATAGGAAAATATAGGAAAATCTACATTTAAAATTTATTCATCATTTTACTACATTTTGAAATAAGGAGTAATCTAGGAAACTGAAAATTATAGATAATAATTCTTAGTTCATCTTTAATACATTTTATACTATATTTCATGTTTCTGTTACAACCAAGAAAATGCAAATGCGATTGAATAAACAGTTTGTCATCAATGACATTTATCCATGAATCATTTTTTGGCTTGGAAAATTATCTAAAGTGCATAGTTTGGAAGATTGCTTTCCCTCCTTTGTGCTTAGCTGCAAATTTAATTAGCTTCAATATCTTTTTCCTCTTACAATTTTTTTTGGCTTACTTAAGTGACAGTAATTAAACTGAGTAAAAGGGACATTTAGTACATGCAAGGTATAATATGTGCAAATTTTGATTTTCTTGCTATGCCAAGTACAGAAAAACTGATATAAATGACAATGATAAAACAAAATACATTGCCCGGGAAATAAATGATTTTAGCTATTGATTGCAAAATCTTCTTTTTCAAATGCTCCATTCAACTCTAGTGTTAAAATTTTATTTTAAACACTGTTTTATTTAAAACACTGTTGTGTGTGTTTGGGGATTATCCTCCAGATGCAAATATCTGTCAACTCCAAGCATTTTTTGTACTGTGAATGTCAAAGTAGTATTTCTGAATATGAGACTTTAGAGAAACCACTTTTGGCTAGATCATTTGTTATAGGATTACAGATGTTAAGTTATTTACTCATACAACACATATTTATTAAGTTTCTATTGCACATCAGGAATTGTATTATTTGACATGCAAACATGAGAATTATAAGTTTCCTTGGATATATATATAGAGAGAGAAACAGAGGCAAGTAATTTCACACAAATTTAAGAGAAATATGATAAAAGTAAATATGATAAAATAAAAGAAATATGATAAAAATTATTGGATTTATTTTACATTTTAATTCATTTAACGAAATAGTTTCCATTGTTATCCCTATTATTATCCTCATTCCCAAGGGCAACATTTGATTAAATTGCAGATTGAGGAGTTGGTTGTACTTAGGTAATTTGGCTCCAGAATCAGTTATTTTAACCACTGTACGTATAACTCAATTTTTCCATTTGCAGAAGCAAGTCTTGAGAGATTATGTGATCACAGAGAACCAACCCTGCCCAGACAATTCAGAAAGTAACGTTTTATAAAAAGTTACTATTTAATCTGGTTGCAAGGGACAAGAAGTATATGAGCATTTATAAAACCATAGAAGTATAAACAATCAAGGAGTAAAAAAGGTAGTTTGATATGGAACAACTGAAAGAAAGGAAAAGGTATTGGAAGATGAATTTGGGATTGAGATAGGAGTAAATTTGAGATAATGTCTGTATGCAAAGAAAAGTTTAGGTGATGGTAGAAAAGGAGGCAAGTGCACAGTTTAGAAATATAGCAAGACAAAATAGTGCCATGTGTGAGTTGTGTGTTGAAATGAGATTCAGGAGTTATAATAGGTTCCCACATAATTAGTGTCTCTATCACGCTGCATGACACATAGACAAGGCTGTTCTCTCGGTTTCAGTGTTCCCATATGTAAATGAAAAGTAAGGAACTTAATGTTCTTTTAGGTCCACTTCTACCGAAGGAGAAGGAGGGAAAGCATTATGTGGCTGCCTGGTATTCTTTTAATATCTTAATTTTTGTCTTAAGAAATTATGCATTTGTATTATTTTATAAGTTATTTACACATGTGCACACACATACACACAATATAAGTAGCAAAATTAAGGGAAAAAACCTTTAAAACTAGAGGAAAGCCTTGTGTTTTCTTCATTTATTCAAAGTTTTTTGAGGTACTTTGTTAAAAATTTGAGGTTTCCTCCTAAATTCCCTGTAGGTTTGTTAATTTCATTTTGAATTATTTTAAAATGTTTATCTCTGAACTTTTTTCCTTTACATTTCTATTATTTGCTTAGAAAACAGTGTGTTTAATATATAATTTTTAAATAACTGCATTAGTAAACTAGTTTATTAGTTTTACTACAGATAGTTCTTCTTTAAAGTCAAAATCATATGTAAAATATTATTGGTCTTCATCTGAAGAATACATTTTGTTTTTCTTGACTTTTTAAAACTATTTTTTTTTTTAAGATTTTATTTATTTATTTGACAGAAAAAGAGAGATCACAAGCAGGCAGAGAGAGAGGGGGAAGCAGACTCCCTGCCGAGCAGAGAGCCCAATGCGGGGCTTGATCCCAGGACCATGAGATCGTGACCTGAGCCAAAGGCAGAGGCTTTAACCACTGAGCCACCCAGGCTCCCCTTTAAAACGATTTTTAACATAAGTTCCAGAACAATGATAATATGATTTTAGCAGCCATCCTCATGTTGATCTTTATCTTTTTTAAAGATTTATTTATTTGAGAGAGAGAGGTGGGGGAGGGTAGAGGGGAAGGGAGAGAGAATCTCAAACTGATTCCCCGCTGAGTGCAGAGCCCAATTTGGGGCTTAATCCCAGGACCGTGAGATCATGACCTGAACTGAAATCAAGAGTTGGATGCTCAGCCGACAGAGCCACCCAGGCCCCACCCCCACGTTGATCTTTACACAATCGATTACTATTAATTAGGGTTAATAAAAATCCCATTGTTTTCAACTTAGTGCTTTAAAATAAAAAGTAGGAATGAAGATAATTTATCCAATACATTTAAAGTGTCTATAAAAGTGTTAGCTCAGGCTGCCAAAACAAAATACTGCAGACAGGGGGTGATGGGGGGGCTTAAACAATAGACATTTATTTTTTCATGGTTCTGGAGGCTAGAAGTTCATAACGAAGGTGACAACAAGTTTGAATTCTGGTGGGAGCTATTGTCCCAGCTCATAGATGTCGGCCCTATACCTTTGTCCTCATATGGGCCTTTTCCTACTTGTTTTTTTAAGAATACAAGAACTATTAAGGAATTAACACTTCATTTATCCTGTAGTGTGAAACTATTTCTCATACTGTATTTTTATTAATTTTGTTAATGATTTTTTGGCATAAAGAATTCTTAAAATCGGAGTGCCTGGATGGGCTCAGTCCTTAAGGGTCTGCCTTCGGCTCAGGTCATGATCCCAGGGTCTTGGGACCAGGGTCTTGGGATCGAGCCCTGCATCGGGCTCCCTGCTCAGCGGGAAGCCTGCTTCTCCCTCTCCCACTCCCCCTGCTTGTATTCCCTCTCTCGCTGTCTCTTTCTCTGTCAAATAAATAAATAAAATCTTTTTAAAAAAAAGAATTCTTAAAATCACATCTATTTCTTTAAATATGAAAGCCTTCAAGTGGAATTACAAAGACATGCTTATTCCAAAATTCAGTAACTGCTTACTCTTTTTTGCTTTAAACTACAGATCTCTCTCTTTATATAGAGATGATTGAAAGATAGAATGTATATATATGCCAACAATCATATAAGTATATGTATTTAAATTAATTATGAACCATATAGGTATACTTATTTGGATCAACTGAAATGACTGCTTTATATAAAATAAGTATCCATGTGTTTTATTGTCCCATATTTCCTCAGTCTTCTAATTAGTGAGACATAACATCTATTTAGTTATATCTACCCTTTGGAAACATTAAATTTATATATCGCAAGTTAATTTTAAGAAGC
>CM052892.1:25056175-25093672 GCA_028534135.1 Potos flavus
GTTCTGTGATTCAGATAAGACACCCCAATTGAGAAAGGCTGTGAGAAGAATAATTTCAATAATTTGCTAATATACATTGAGGATGATGCTATATGAAGCAAATTGGTAAAATATTTTCATGAAATTTGGCAATATTCAGTAAAAATAAAGATGCACAAATTCTTTGGTGTAGCGATTTACCCTCTAGGCATACATTTTTTGAAACATTTTCATACATGTAGAAGTTAGGGACAACAGTGCTTATATTACTAGGGTTTGTATGGGGGAAGGGTGGGCAGGAGGAGTAAGTAAACTAAAGCTACATATTTCTACATGCTAAATTACAGTTCTTTTATTTACATCCCCCCCTTTTTTTAAAGATTTTATTTATTTGAGAGAAAGCAAGTGCATGTGAGTGCTAGTAAGGGGAGGGGCAGAGGGAAAGGGAGAAGGAGAGATAGAATCTCAAGCCCACTCTGCACAGAGCCTGGAGCTGACCTGGGGCTTGACCTCACCACCCTGAAATCATGACTGGAGCCCAAATCAAGAGTTGGATGTTTAACTGACTGACTCATCCAGGTGACCCTAAATTTCCCCTTCCAGAAAGTGGGAATAGGACTATCACTTATATCTCTTTATTTCTCAAGTTTATTGATTAATACTACCCATTATTTCATTAAAAAAAAGGAAACCTCCTAAATATTTTGCACAACAAAGGTGAAAAGTCCTCTGATAAATACTATATTTACTCTGTTTTATATATTACTTTGATAGTTAGCCCATTTGATCCTACATCTGCCTGTCTCCTTAATTCATGCTCTCTCCACTTCTGAATTTGCCAGTTCTTTTGAAAAAAAAATAATAGGAGGTATTAGATTGATTTCAATGTAACTATCAAGTTTATTCCAATAAATTATAACTTTGTTTACTATTACTATTAAATAGTATATTGAAATTTAATGTTTTCCTTATGCTTGATACAATTATACATATGTATTTTCACAAATTTATACGTTACTTCTTACCTTCTATTGATTAACTTTCTCTGATTTTAATGCCATTTTTATTAATTTATTAAGATAAGGATCAAAATTTTTTCAGGACTTAATATATGAGAACTTCATCTTTAAAGTATCTCAATACATACTTTCATTATCCCTGCTGCTTGCTTATGATGACTCCAATATATTGTATCTCAATATTAAAGCTGCTGTATAGTATAAGGGCAACCTCTACCTTTAAAATTCCAGGGAATTATTCTAGTGAATGAAATCTGCTCTTCATTGTTTGGAATTAGTGACCAACTTTAACTTACACATAGAACATTGATATTTTCTTTGATTTCTTCATTGTCACAGTGACCTTTCAGTCAGCCCATCCTACTAAAAATCCTCTTTGTCTAAGTAGCTTTATCACTAATTTACATTTCTCTGATTTCTAATCATAGTGCATATTCTCTGGATTAGAAAAATGCTCTCTCTGATGTTGTAGTCTTAAAAGTTCTCTACCATTAACCTGTGCATCTTTCATCAAGTTTCACTTTCACTTACTCTTTTTAAAAATTTTATTTATTTTAATTTTATTATTTTTTAATTTTATTTAAATTCAGTTAGCCAATATATAGTACATCATTAGATTTTGATGTAGTGTTCAATGATTCATTAGTTGCGAGTAACACCCAGTGCTCATCAGATCAGATGCTCTCCTTAATGCCGATCACCTAGTTACCCGATCCCCCCAGCCACCTCCCTTTCCATAACCATCATTTTGTTTCCCAGAGTCAAGAGTTTCTCATGGTTTTTCTCCCTCTCTGATTTCTTCCCATTCAGTTTTCCCTCCCTTCTCCTATGATCCTCTGTGCTTTTTCTTATATTCCACATATGAGTGAAACCATATGGTAATTGTCTTTCTCTGGCTTATTTCACTTAACATAATACCCTCCAGTTCCGTCCATGTCAATGTAAATGGTACGTATTCATCCTTTCTGATGGCTGAGTGATATTCCATTGTATGTATGAGCCACGTCTTCTTCATCCATTCATCTGTTGAAGAATATCTCAGCTCCTTCCAAAGTTTGGCTATTGTAGACATTGCTGCTATGAACATTGGGGTGCAGGTGCCTCTTCTTTTCACTACATCTGTATCTTTGGGATAAATACCCAGTAGTGCAGTTGCTGGGTTGTAGGGTAACTCTATTTTCAATGTCTCGAGAAACCTCCATCCTGTTTTCCAGAGTCACTTGCATTCCCACCAGCAGTATGGGAGGGTTCCCCTTTCTCTACATCCCCAACATTTGTTCCCTGTCTTGTTAATTTTAACCATTCTGACTGGTATAAGGTGGTATCTTATTGTGGTTTTGATTTGCGTTTCCCTGATAACAAGTGATGTGGAGCATTTTTTCATGTGTCTTCACTTACTCTTTTAGATGAGCAATCTTGTGTCAGTTTTCATTGGAAATATAACTGAGAAAAATCAAGTTTTATTCTACTTTTTTTTTTTTAATCTGTCCACTTGTAGGTCTCCTCATGAGGTTTTGTTGAATTCCAAGCATTTCTTTTCTATCCAGGATGGAATGGACTTTCCTTTTGTCTTTCATATAACTTTTTAAAAAACTCATTTCTTCCCATGTTGCTGCCATCTGAAGTAAGGAAAGTATGTGCTGCAAAATGTAAAATAAATCATAATGCACAATATCAAAGGTAGGCCTTTTTTCTCTGTTCTAGTTCTTTTACTTTAGTGGTGATTGTAATTTCAAAAATAATATAAGTAAAATGTCCATGCACTTTATATTAGAGATGTCATATTTTTGTAGGGAATAATGAGGAATGGAACTATGTCCAGTTCACACCAGTGGCCTTGGAATTTATTTTAACATGATGTATTAAATTGTTCAAACCCAGCTTTAGCTATGAGCTTTGCAGAAAGAAGAATGCACAGCTCTTGGGTTTTAAGCCATAAACCTTCAAAGCACATTTAACTATAGAATCCTTGGTAGATAGAATCTAAGTAGAATGCCTCTGGAGAGAGGCATCATTATCCATACGTTACAGAAGAGGCTTGTCTAAACTACCTTCTAGTAAGAGTTACAGCTAAGAATCGCACCAAATTTAACTCTAAATCCTGCACTACTAAATACTATGCAATATTGCTTCCCACGTGACTTTCTGTCAACAAGGGCTCCCCTGTAGATGATTTCAACTCCTCATTAAGCCCAGATTAAGGTAATGAAGTTTGAAAGACAGGGTGGGCATAGTGTTGTCACTACTATCTGGTCTCACTTTAAGGTCACCTGGCACAGTGCACTAAGGCCCTTGCATTTTACTACACTGGTAATAACTATCTTTACTGCATTGATGTGATTTCAGCATGTATGATTTTTCCTTTATCACAAGGCACTGGAATTTCTATTGCAGTTTGCAGTTTATTTATGCATTCAACAAATACATGCCAAGCAACTTCTTTTTCCTGAGTTCCTAGTAAAACAATGATTAAAAGTTGGCCATGAAACTTATGATACTGATGAATCCATTACTCACAGTTTTCTTTATGGTCATCAGAAATTTTCCCTAGGACTAATGTAGATGAGAGATTGTGATGGATGAATGTCCCACAAACTTCTGCATGTTCAATACCATCTTTTAGTTATCTAGTCTTTTGCAATAGGAATCAAATTTTTCTAATTTTGAGAGTGTCTCCAGCCAAATTCACTTCATCATAATGTTGTGTTTATGTAATTTCTTTTTTGTTGTTTATGTAATTTCTAATATCATTTCTCTTGAAAAACTTTAAAAGTACTTAAAAGCCATGTCCCTTGTGAGAAAAACATTGAAATTGGTAGAGTTTAATCTATTGTAAAAATTGTCATACTAGTACTAGTGGAATTACCTTCCAGGAGATTAAATTAGTGGCAACTGCTTCAGATCCTTTTTATAATTCTCTTTTCCTGTAAGTGTATGCCTTCAGTTCTTCCTTCTAAAACTTCGGTTAACACCAGAACCATGTGTAAAGGTCCTGTTTTCTATAGTACATTTATAAAACCTCTTCACTCTTTCTAGTTATATGGGATCTCTTTTATGATAGTTAATTTTATGTGTCAACTTGACGAGGCTAAGGGATACCCACATAGCTGCTAAAATATTATTTGTGGGTGTTTCTTTTAGGGTGTTCCAGAAGAGGTTAGTATTTGAATTTGCAGACTGAATAAAGTTTGGCTCACCAATGTGGTACCCATCATTCAGTCCATTAAGGCCCCGAATAGAGTAAGAAGGCAGAGGAGGGGCAAATTTTCTCTCTTTTGATCTGAAACGTCTATTTCTGCCTTCGAATATTAGCACTTCTGGTTCTCAGGCCTCCAGACTCCGAGTGGGACTTAGAGCATTAGCTCCCCTGATTTCCATGCCTTTGGGTTTGGACTAGAACTTTATTATGGAAGCCCTAGAAACAAATACAGAATGCATTACATAAACATTTTACAAAATAATTGTTACCTGCCAGGCACTGTTGTGTACAATGGGTATGTGATATTCAGTAAAACCCAGGCCTAGCCATCAGTTAAGTTTAATTACAATAAATGTGGGGAATGACAATAATATAAGTATATACATTTTGCAAACTAAGTAACTGAGTGCAAGCAATGGAGTAGCAAAAAAAAATTCTTTTTACGTTTCGCTATATACTGCCTTGTTATATTTACATTTATTGGCATTTTGATGACACTTCAGACCTTTAAAATATAGTCAGCTTCCTCTACTTATCATTAACACCTACTGCTTTCCCTCTAAATAATGAATAATATCTTGTGGGTATAGCTCTGTAGCTTTAAATGAAATATTGATATTCTCTTATCAGAGAAGATAATAATATTCAAATTATAACTAAAATAAAATAAATAGAATGAAGTAATCTGATTAGAAGGAAAATGTAATGTTTTTCCCTTAATTCAGTATCAGCCAAGTAGAGGAAAAATTATATGCAAACAAACAAGTTGCCAGAACTCAAAGGTTTAACAGTGCTTCACAGCCTTGTAAGCTCCAGTACCATGAAAAAAAAACACGATTTTAAGTTCTGGGGATACTAGAATCAGACCTGAAATTCCTCATCTCACTTTCTTCTTATTTGTATATATGGCTCAACTTTTCCAAGAATTAAAAAAAAAAGGAGGGGGAGTCTGATCGGTGTAGTTAGTTAAGCTTCCAACTCTTGGTTTTGGCTCAGGTCATGATCTTAGTGTCATGGGATTGATTCCAACTTCAAGCTCTGTGTTCAGTGCAGTGTCTGCTTGAGTTTCTCTCTCCCTCTCCTTCTGCCTCTCCTCCACCTCTACAATCAATAAATCTAAAAAAAAAAAAAAGGAATTAAAAAAATTGTATGAAGAGTCAGTGTACAATTTCTTTGCTTTCATACTTTCAGGCTAAAATGCAAATTTATTTAACACCATCTATTTGGATATTCCTATATTTTGAATTCAAGTTTAGATTTGTTTTTATCCATTATGCTAGATCTCAGCATGAAATCAATAAATCAATGTATTTCCCCACAGTGTCCTCTCACTATTTGTTTTTCTCCATTATCTATTAAAAGACATAAAATAAGCTTTGTGGGTTTTTTTTAATAAACTTTGAATGTAAGCAGACTAGAGTAGTTCCTTGTTATTGGAATAAAAGAAGGTGCGATTGAGAAGAAATATGCTTAAATACTGAATGGAGGTCTAAAGCAATAATACAAATTTTGGAGTACATCGCTTTCTCTAAAGAGAGACACTGAACATTTTAGAAAGAGTTTTGTATTTTATGGGGCACCTGGGTGGCTCAGTGGGTTAAAGCCTCTGCCTTTGGCTCAGGTCATGATCTCAGGGTCCTGGGATCTAGCCCCGCATCAGGCTCTCTGCTCAGCAGGGAGCTGCTTCCCCCTCTCTCTCTGCCTACTTGTGATCTCTCTCTCTGTCAAATAAATAAATAAACAAAATCTTAAAAAAAAAAGAGTTTTGCATTTTAAAAGACCTTTCTGTAGTCAGCATGTTCAGTGGCAAGGGTGATTGGACTCAGAGCGAACATTAGGACATTGCAGCAAAATCTAGGAGAGAGGTACTCTGACAGTGTGGATGGATCAGATAGAACTCTTTCAAAAGGAAAGAGGCTTGGAAAAACCTAGCTGATTGCAAAATCAGCAATGAATAATAAATGGGAAAAACCTCCTTTGTTATTCTATTCTTACTTAGAATTGGACCATTATGGAAGAGCATTTGTTTTGATAAAAGTGACCTCAGGAGAGTCATAGGAGTAACATCAATGAGTTTTGCTAAATGTTTAGGCAATGAGAAAAGGAAATTCACTCATCACTGAATTATTCAGGGGCTGATTATCTAGGTGATAGACTTTTTCAGAATTTTTTTTCCTGTTTTCCATCTGTTACTCACAATTGGTCATTTCACTGCTCATTAGTCTCCTTACCAGAGGGATGGAAATTATTTTGAAACTCCAGCATCTTTAAATGCTGTATCTTGTTTGCATCTTAATAAAGATTTTGGTTGTTTTCGTCTCTGTGGATTACAGTAATCCATTTCTTAGCATCGAAGAGTCTTTTAGAGCAGGAACAGCTCTTGGAAATCATTTACTCCAATGCTACTAGAAAATGTTAAATGGTTTGTCCCAAGTCAACATAGGTGCAAGGAAGGAAAAGAATTGGATCAAACTACAGATCTCCTCAAAATAAATATGCCATTCCTTCCACAGAGGTCATTACCTGTCTTTACTACATTATGATAATATTGAAAATTGGCTTTAAAAAATAGATGCATTGGGAATTCTGTAGGCTTATTTACTTACTGCTCAGGTCTACATCACCTGATTAGAAAAGTTGTTCTATGTATCTTTATTTTATAATGCCAGTTTAGGCTGCCTCCCATCAGACTTCATGCCTTCAGGTTCTTTTCCTTTTAAGCCTAGCTATAGCATGGTAAGCAAATTTCCAAGCTTCTTTGGTTCCATCAAAACAAGCATACAGGTTGTTCACTTTTTATGTTAGTATTTAATAGTTTATAGATCATCACTATAAGGAAATCAGAAATGAGAAAAAGCGCAGCATGTTTAGAGATGATCCTTTCTTGACATGGTAACTGGAGATTTCCAAACTGGAAATTTCACTGGACTTGTACTCTCTATTATTCTGAGTTTTGGACTCTTGTATGCTCCCCTTCTTTCTAACCACAACCCTCTTCATTACTACGGGATTCAGTTGGGAAAAATAATAGGTGTCCTTTGCTTCTAGCATGACTGCCACACTGGACGGCATATACTTATTTGGGAAACTAAAGATTAGATTTTTTTAAATGGCAGGAAAGGGCAAGAAGACAACAGAGGCAGTGTGATAAGTATTTTTTTTCTCTAAAGGATATTGCTGCATGATGTGTGCCTGTGTGCACATATGTATGGATTAGTGTGTGTTTTTATTGCCCAGTTTCTACTTTGCAATTGAAATTAAATCAACCACTCTGGGGCAATAGAGTGACCTATGTAGCATTTTATGGGCTCTATAAATAGCATTTAGACTGATACTCAATAAGTTGCCTACCTCATTGTACTAATGTATAAGTATTTTGCAAATAATAGCAACCTATGGCCTTCTCAGTAATAGTAATAGACACAGAACCCTGGGTGAAAATGCAAATGTCAAAAGTCATTCAACATCAATTCAAACAAACATTTATTGAGATGCTATGTTCCATTAATTATTATAATCACAATAATGTGATATTTTATCATACTTTTTCTTTTTTTAGGGGGTGTCTTATTTTTTATTTTATTTTGTTATTTTTATTTTATTTATTTTATTTTTTTAACTTTTATTTTTTCAGTGTTATTTTATTTTTTAATTATGTTCAATTAACCAACATATAGTACATTATTATTAGTTTTTGAGGTAGTGTTCAACGATTCGTTAGTTGTGTATAACACCCGGTGCTCATCACTACATGTCCCATCATACTTTTCTTTTCTATTAATTCTTTCCACATCCCTTCTCACAAAACTGGCCACCCTTATTTCTTACTTCAGCATTCCGCAAACATTATGCTCAGATCGAGAAGATTGGCCTGTATTTTTAAAACCCTTGCCTCCGCATTCTGTGGCTTCTAGGAATGGCCTATTTCTTCCTGTAAAACCATATTACCTTAAAATTTGGTTTCTGCATTTGTATTACCATTTACTTCCTGGGGTGCCTAGATGGCTCAGTTAAGTGTCTACCTTCGACTCAGGTCATGATCTCAAGGTCCTGAGATCAAGCCCTGCATCGGCTCCCTGCTCAGTAGGGAGGCTGCTTCTCCTTCTCCTCAGCTCTTTCTCTCTCTCTCTCTCACACAAATAAACTAATAAAAAAAAAAATCTTTAAAAAACAAAAAAAACCATTTCCTTCCTTAGAATTGTCATTCCATGCCTCTAGGTAGATTCAAAGTAGAGAAGTTTTAGAGGGGAGGGGGCTGCGGGGATAGATGAGCCTGGTGATGAGTATTAAGGAGGGCAATGATTGCATGGACCACTGGGTGTTATAAGCAAACAATGAATCATGGAACACTACCTCAAAAACTAATGATGTGCTGTATGGTGACTAACGTAACATAATAAAAAAAAAGTAGAGAAGTAAACAAATATTAATCAAAGACCAACCAGATGCCAAACATTTGCCATCTTACTTAATCCTAACTGAAAAAAGTAAATTATGATAACCTTCATTTTTACAGATAAGAAAACAGAGGCTCAGAAAACGTTTATCCAATATCATAGCATAAGCAATTGTAAAAGCTGTTGCTTGAAATACAATAAACTGACCCCAGATTAAGGTCTTTCCCACATTGAAGCTCTTCACTACATTTTACTATCTTTATGTGGTATATGTATCAACAACAATACATTTTCAGCTGAGAGGAGAAACCATGAGTAATTTAAACCTATATCTCAGAGTGACAGAATATTTTGCCATATGTGGGAAAAATAACTGTTTATTGAATCAACTAAATTGAATAGTTTCTCAATATTGTAAATAAAAGAAGTGTATTGTATAGGAAGCTTCACTGAAAACGCTATTATAATAAGGCAGTAACAATTTCGAATCCTTAAGAGAGGTGAATGTGATTAACTGAAACATATAATAGGTACCTTCAGTTGAGGAAGACAGAGGTTCATTAAAAAACTAATCCTCAACCCTAAGTGCTTAAATAGTTTACTGAGAAATGGTATACTGCCTGGCAGTGATTCTTAGGGAACAAAGCCTGACTTTGGTTTAAAAGTACTTCTGTTAAGAAAAAAAAAAAAAAAAAAAAGAGTACTTCTGTAATGGCTGGTAGACTCACTTTTGTTAATCAACTGGAAAGTTTTGTAGTCAGAGCTGGAGCAAGATACATGGAAAACACTAAGGTGGTTTCTAATAAGGGTAAATAGGATTCCTTCAAACCAAACACTGTGTTAGCCATATAAGAAGGAGCTGGATCTTTTAACACTTCCATATGTTATTGTTGTGGGTTACTTATTTTGTTTGAATCACTGATTTTTAGCGCCTGAAGTAGATCAGGTTTAAACCGATTGATTATGCTTGGCAGTTTTCTTAATATGTGAAGGTTAGTGGATTGCATTCCATAAGGAGAAGAATTGTCATTGCTTGGGAAACAGTGTGTGTGTAGACTGGGTTTTTAACCTATAATAGTAATTAATGGATCATGGGTTTCACCTCGTATTGACCTGTTATTCTCTGCTCTGAGGCTACAGACTAGAGCTCTAAGACACATTAGCCTTCAGTAGATGTATGCCATAGGCCTCAAGGATTAGGTCAATAAACACTGCTGGATTAGTAAATTTCATACTCGTCACTCAAAAACCATCCCTAAACATATGCATAATTAAGGATCTATTGGTGTAATTGCTTTACAAGCAAGACAACACCTTACTACAAGGATCTCATAGAGAAAAAAATACACATATAATCAATCTCTATGTTCTCAATTAGGGGTCTGCAAACTTTCTGTAAAGGGCTAAATAATAAATATTTTAGGGTCTGTGGGCCATAAGGCATCTGTTGCAATTATGCAACTCTGCCATTCTAGCATGAAAGTAGTTAAAGACAATACATAAACAAATGGCATGGCTGTATTCCAATAAAAATTTAGTTACAGAATTTATTTAAAGAAATAGAGAGCGGGATATAACCTGTAGGCCAGATATGAAACCCAGGTTTTAATTTACTGACTCCACTCTAGATAACATATGTGAATTATTTCATTTAATTATTATAACATATATGAGTTTTATTAATATTATTTCTTCTTTAAAAATTAATATATTGAACATGCTTAAGCCTATTGTCATTTAACTAAAAAGTTGAGCTATGATTTAACCTGTTTACCATCACACTTATTCTTGTATGCTTTTGGTCTAGTGTTTGTTTTAGGTAAGACTAATTTCAGCTCTGGATGACAAAAAATATAAAATAGTAACAGCTTAATCAAGATAAAAGTTGATCTTTAATTTAAAGTCAGACAAGTGGCATGATTGATATGAAAGCCAACAATGTCCAGAAATCCCATTTCTTTTATCTTGTTATTCTATGGTTTTCTTCTAGAACATTATAACTTGTGATTCAAGATGCCTGCTCCAGTTCCATCTAACATATCCATTCTCAGAACAGCAGATAAAACTAAAGGATGATACAGGAGAGCAATGTCATTTGCTTGAATGAAACTGTCCACCTGTTATATACAACACTGCTATTTTTTTCTCATGACCACATTTAGGAAAGCTTGGAAATAGCCTTTACTGTGGGCAAGTACATGCTCAGGTAAATCACAGTTTCTATTACTCTAGAGGAAGGGAGGAATTGAAATGGAATTGGCCCACTCTCACAAGAGTTACACTTTCTCTGCTTAATGAAAGGCAAGTAGAAGTGTGAGGTGGTAGCTGAAATTTGCTGAGCTGCTACAAAGAGGGGACTGTGTGTGGACTTTACATGGCTCTACCATCTAGTTTTCACTATAGTCCAATGAAAAAAAGTCCTAGTTAGATTAAATAACTTCCCCAAGTCCACAGAGATAGTAAATAGCAAGTTTAGGAAACAAATCGAGCTAAGTATAATCTCCAAGTCCATACATTTTCATTAGAGTAGTAATTTCTGAACAAGTTAGGAATTTTCAAGCCAACTTGAGAATATGAAAAAGCTAAAGCCAATAGAAAAACATTGATATTAATAAAATTTCTCTTAAAAATCTGCTTCAATATGAAGAATTTGGACCCCTTGAGCACTGTTGTTGGGAATGTAAAATGGTGCGGCTGCTATGGAAAATAGCAT
Source organism: Potos flavus (assembly GCA_028534135.1). Taxonomy (NCBI): domain Eukaryota; kingdom Metazoa; phylum Chordata; class Mammalia; order Carnivora; family Procyonidae; genus Potos; species Potos flavus. The sequence goes on from CM052892.1 coordinate 25,067,483, forward strand.
GGTGGTTCCTCAAAAATTAAAAATTAAAAAGAGAATTAACATATGATCGAGCAAGTCCATGTCTGTGTATGTACCCTAAAGAATTAAAAGCAGAGTCTTGAAGAGATATTTGTATACCTATGTTAATAGCAGTATTATTACCATAGCCCCAAATGGGCTATTGAGGGATAAATGGGATGAATGGGATGAACAAATTGTAGTGTGTGTAGATATATTATAATATAATATTTTATTTTTATATATAATGTTATGTAATAATTGTTCTATATAACATAACACAATATATAATTATATCATTATATTGCTTATTATATATAATATAAAATATACGTAGATAACATATACACACACATACATATGCATATATATATACATGTATGTGGTGTGGTTCCTTCAATGGATCAGTGAGTGTAGGGACCATTTACTTGTTGTGCAGTAAAACATCTCTCTCAGAGTGCAAGGATAAAAAGAACTTAGCAAAATGAGGGGAATGCTTTGGAAACTGAAAAACCTCTTTAAAAAATGCCTGAAATTTGTGAGATGCTTTCCAGAACAGTTGTACAGTTGGAAATTAGTGAACTTTACTTGCATTAATATTCTGGTATCAGACTTTAACTTGAGTCATCCTTCCCATTATATGTTCCATATTAACAGGTCAAGGAATTCCAAGGTTTAAAATATGTTTGTTGAAGCCTAGTATATTTATTCTGTAGTCTATTTCATATCAGTGATACACTGGGAATAACAGCAGTCTTCCTTCCAGGCAAGTGACCCTTTTGCAAATATGTAATTTAAAAATAAAAACTGTTTTCATTCACATCCTGACAGTTAAATATCTTGCTTATATCCCAGAGTCATCACTGAATCATATGATAGCTGGCTCTATTACAGTACCTGTGTTGGAAGATGATATGGAATAGAATAGCTTTAATATAAGTGAATGTTTGGGGTCCTTTAAAGGCTACATCTTTATATCTCTAAAATTCATAGTCAAATGTTTAATTTTATCATATTACAACCATCAAACATTTGACACCTGAAGACTTACTCCAATGGAGCAGGACATGGACTTGAGTTTTAGAGCAGAACTTCCATGTTTTTCAGGGAAATTTGAATAATAATGTTGAAGTGACTCTTGGTAAGGGATTTGTTTCAAAAGTCACTATTACCAAAAACTTGGAATGAGGGCCTAAACAAAGGAATGAGATAAGAAACCTCATTTTTAAGGACAATAATTACATGATGGGGGAATGGGAGATAGAAGAAAGAGATGCTACAAATCAGATTATATCACAGAAGCACAATAATTGGGTATTGAAACAATTCAATTTAACTATGAAGATAAAACACCCATCCATTTTTGGAAGGAATTGAGATGTCTGGGTCTGGTTAAGTATAGTTCATTTCATACTCAGTTTGAATTCTAGAAATGGCAGAACTGGTGAATGAAGAGCTAAGTCAACCAAGGATTAACTTTGCTGTTAAAGAAAAAACAGGAAAATGAGGCAGGATTGACAAATATCTGACTCCTGAGTGCTGCTTACATTCTCTTGAACTGATTATGCAATCATACAATTTCTCCTTCATGAATGTCTTATTTTTTCCACTTGTTAAAAACATTTTAAGTCATCAGGAATAGTAAATGATATGGTGATATCTATTTAGCAGCAAGTAAAGATGCACCATCTTAGTGCACAAAATTATATAAGCCTGTTATTTAATTACATTTATAAAAAAGACACTTATGTATTATTAGAAAAGCATACCCAGAGTAGGCATGATATGTCCTAGAAGCTTCCCAAATATTAGATGCCAATGAGGAGGTGAGAGGAAAGAGCCTGTGACAGCAAGAATAGGCCAAGATTTGGCTGCAAGGAAGAGCCAGAAAATGATGGCAGTCCAAACGGCTGAGAGAGGGGATACTCTGTGCCCTGAAGTGGGTCAGTAGGCAGAAAAAAAGGTGGGATGCCCAAATCAGAAAAAAGGACACCTGCCCAAGCCAACGAATATCTACAACCCTTGGTGACAACAAGACCCTGCCAGTCCTGTCATAGAACACACCCAAGAAAAAGAGGAAAATGAGGAAGAAAAAAAAAAAAAAAAACAGAAACAAAAACATAAGGAGCTGCTTTCAGTGGCTTCAGCCTCGGAAAAAAATGAGGAGCAGGAAGGCCCATTATAAAAAGCCAGGTCAATAACAGACCCTGTCCTGTCCCAGACCCAGATGAAAGTAGAGCTGACATAATGGGCTCCAGAAGTTCAGGGGCATGTGGAACTTTGAGGCCTGATCCTAGAAATATTCCTTCAGCTTTCATAATGGGTTAAATTCAAATAGTTCATATTTTACAAAATTTAAAAATGAATTTTGTGCTGACTGGATCCTGCATTGACAGTGAAGGAAAAGCTGCCAGTGGTCCCCATGGTCTGTCATCTTGCTGGAGGCTAGGGAGACCTGAATTGTTTCCTACCTCTCATCACAGACTAAACGAAATTCTGTAGAGGTCCTGTAGATTCCCCTTCCTCTACATCCATATGTGGAGACCAAAATACATCCTGTTCATTGTTTGTAGGCACAGAGCAAGCAGGGAGGCTACCGTGGCTCCTTTCCACCCACCTAGATTAATAGAAGCATATCAAATATCAAATAGTGCGATGAACAAGTGTAAAAATTTGAAGGTCATCTGTAAGATGTGACACAGTATCAGAGCAGTAGATTCCAAGACTAGTGTGCTCCTTCCTTTGATATATTTTTTTTTTAGGTTTCATTTCTTGTTAAGAGCAACATTACACAAGACGGCAGTCTTCATATCAGATTCTCATTTTACAACAGGGCCAGGACCTCTTGTAAATGTGAAGCAAGAGTGTTGGGAGCTATGAGGAAGGACTTAAGCAAATAGCTTTCTGCCACTGTTCTTCTCAGCATAAACCTGACAATCACCTTGTGTGATATAAGGCAGTATAGTAAAGCAAGCTGCTGAAGGAGGTGGTACTACTAAGAGAACATAATATGAAAGGTTTGATTCCCTGTAGTAGAGAAAATAAGTCTACTGGAGAATCTAGCCAGGCATATGTCTGAGAAGTGTGATCAATTTTTCCCTTAAATAATGACTGGGTTACACTACTATTGTATCCTAAAAGAGAACACTATAACTTAAGGACAGATTTAGGCCACATTCTATACTTATTTATATGATCTTTCTATTCCTGACATTCAATCACTCAATCAAGTATTTTGACTATTTGTGGCCAGGCAGAGGGTGAAGCATTTGAAAATAATGGTAAGTGAAACATAGTCCTTTTCTATCATGCATTCAAACTCTGGTAAATATGTATGATTGAGATAACTTCCATTTCCAACAGACAAATAACCTATTATTATTATAGAAACCAACTGTATAGATTGCATATTAAGAATGTTCTATCAGATTTATTAATTAACTAGATGGGAAATCCTTTCACAATGTATCCATATATTAAATCACCATCATGTACATTTTAAATATCTGTGTATTGTACATAATTTATCAGTCATACCATTTTTTTTAAAGATTTTATTTATTTATTTGACAGAGAGAGAGATCACAAGTAGGCAGAGAGTCAGACAGAGAGAGGGGGAAGCAGGCTCTCCGCCGAGCAGAGAGCCTGATGCGGGGCTCAATCCCAGGACCCTGAGATCATGACCCGAGCCGAAGGCAGAGGCTTAACCCACTGAGCCACCCAGGCACCCCCAGTCATACCTTAATAAAACTAAAATTAAAAAAGAGAGTGTTCTACCAAAAAAAAAGACACATTTTTTGCTGAATGCCTACAACTATCCTATATAATAGTTATTATTAATAATCCTATTGAAAACATGAAGTAACTGAGCTAAGTGTGTTTAACTTTGATTCTAATAGTCTTTGCCGTAGTCTTTATTCTGTACCACTAGTGATCTGAGCCTAAAATACCGGAAATAGTAGAGTAATAACGCAGATGCCAGAAAATGTAGAAATTCCTGAGATTTGTTTGTTTTTGTTGATGTTGTTTGTTTCTCCCATTAAAAAAAATTTTAACCCTAGAAGTTGCAGGTTTAGATTAATATTTCAAAAGGATCCCATAGAAGTTTTGAGAAACTTTGAGGAGAATGGATTATAAATTGGTAAAAATGGATTCATGAAGACAGGTTAGGGAGCTCCTTTTGGAAAAAGTCAGTGTGATTTGAAAATTGAATTCATGGGCCTGGTAGTAAGAAAGAGGCAATAAAACTGACACCAGGTTTCTAAATGAGCTAAGAAATGGACATACTTTAATGAATTACAAAAGCCTAGCAAAGAAAGCTTACCTTGTGTGTGTGTGTGTGTGTGTGTGTGTGTGTCTGTGTCTGTGTCTATGTAATATATGTATTTATTTTTAAAGAGGAGTGGATCCCCTCTTCTAGGTATATGGTCTATATGTAATAGGGATTAATGAGGATTTACTGTGTTTATAATTTCATTTACAAAATATATGGATTAGAAAGGATTTTATGGTTCCAAATAATTGTCTTCTCAACCCAGAAGTTTACTGTCTTTTTTCAAGTCAAGTTTTGTTCACTATGGGCACTTAAGAAATACTGAGGTTTTTTTTTTGTTCTTGGCTAGCAATGGCAGTAATGTGACACCTGTTGGGCTACACCAGTGACTTTGAGTATTGAAGTCGTGCTCTTGAATTTTCCTTTTTCTTCAATAACAGCATCATTTTCTGATCCATAGAACAAAATAATTTGAGAAAGGAAGTTCAAGTTATGTTGAATAAGGTTATTTTCATGGACTTATCTCTTAACTAACCCTTTACCATCTGTTCTCTTTTCTTTACATGTTTAAGATGTATATAATTAACTGAGCAATCATGTCATAAAAGAAAGGATATGAGTGATTTTAGTGCATCCTGATATTCTTTATATAGCACATCTGTTATGAAAAGATTTTCTCCTAAGCACATGATTCAGGTACAAATCATAGGAAATCATTTTTTCTTTAACAACTTTTTCTAAAATGAATAGAAAACAGAAACAAATACAGGAATTCTATTTCCATTGAAAATACTTAGTAAGTTATGGGCAGAAGTAAATGGACACAAAAATGTTAGAAGAAACACAAGGAATATGAGTTTATACTCCACAATCACAGCAAAATAAGAAACTCAACACCATGAACAATATGCAGCAGAAGCAGGCAAAAAGAAACTTCAGATCCTAAGTTGTTGTTGTTTTTTTTTAATTAAGGGCTCTTTAAACATTTATTTTTAATTTTTTTTAAATTTTATTTTATTTAAAGTCAATATATTAACATACAGTGCATTATTAGTTTCAGAGGTAGAGTTCAGTGATTCATCAGTTGCATGTAATATCCAGTGCTCATTACATCACATGCCCTCCTTAATGCCCATCACTCAGTTACCCCATCTCCCTACTCTCCTCCCCTCTAGCAACCCTTAGTTTCTTTCCTATGTCCTTCAACATTTCCTAATGACAGAATACTTTTGGGAATGTGAGGTTGTATATAGTCTAGCCCAAATATGACCTAGTGTTAATGCTGCATAGCCACTCTGACAGGCACTTTCACTGTGGAATGACAAATACAAATAGGGTCACAACATTTGAAATACTGTATCTGATTCAATCTGTACAACATGTTTGATCCAAAGCAAGTTCCTCCTCCAATCCAGACTCAATTCATCCGTCTGTAACAGGAAGGAATTTACACTAGAGGATGTATAAAAGCCTTTCCAGGTCTTTCTGTTCTTTGTGATTCTTTAAAAGTCAGTATTTTGCTTATTCATTTCAGTCTGTTCACACATATGAAAGCTTGGTGCTGGCAAAGCAGAGACAAGCAACAGGAAGATATGACTTACAGAAAAATAAAATCAATAACCCCAAACTGGATGCTTCAAAGATTATGAGTGTCCTTTGTCTCTCCTCTGGGGGAAAATGCTTGCAAGGATAGAAAAGATGTCAGAAGAACAAATGAGAGATCCTAGGGAGCAGCAAGAAAAAAAGATAAGAGGAGTTGGTCAGGGGATAGGACAGTAGAGAGAGGATTACATTTTTCTTGGAAGGGTTTGAAAAATTGTGAGGTTTGTTGAGCTTTAAATATGAAATTTCATGGATGTTACAAAGATGTTCTTATATGCAATGGTGGCTTTAGTACTTATGCAGTTAATAGGTAAAATTACCCATTTTGTCCATCTTCTAACTCCCCCTGCATATTTCCAGAAATACAACCATGACCTTCCTATGTCATATAAAGAAAAGTTTCTGTTTAAATAAGTAAATGTTTAGGGATAATACAAACATAGTTCAAGGTCATATGTTTGTTTCCGTCCTTTGACTCTGATATTATTTTTGTTACTTATATTTTGTTATCTTGTTATTTGTACAATTTTGTCTACATGCGCATTTCTGTCTAGTGCCAGAAATAGTGTGTAGCCAGAAGTCCATTGAATGACAGATCAGTAAGATGATCAATTTTATATTTCAGAAAAAATCACCCTGATAACTTCAAGGAGAATAACTCAAAGGTAGAGGCAAGAAAGTGTAATAAACCCATCACAGAAGGACAAATCCCTCAAGATCCCACTTACCTGAGAAATCTTAAATAGGCAAATTTATAAAAACATAGAGCAAACTGGTGGTTTCCAGGGGTTAGGAAGAATGGAAAGTGGGGAGTTGTTGCTCAATAGGTACACATTTTTAGTTTGCAAGATGAGAAATTTCTAGAGATCTACTGTGCAACATAGTGCCTGTAGTTAGCAATTCAGTATTGTATACTTGAAATTTAAGAGAGAAGAGCTCATGTTAAGTGTTCTGACTACAAAAGAGTGAAGGAGGAAACTTTTGGAGGTGATGTGTTTATTACCTTGATTGTGGTAATGATTTCACAGATATATGCATATCTTCAAACATCACATTATACATCATATACATTGGAGAAGCCAAGGCCATCAGGCTGCTAGCAGTTTCTGAAATAGAAACAGTTGAGGCTTTTTCAAGGAGAGCAGACTGAGAAACACACCAGAGATCCATCAAGCACAGTGCTATATGCATCGTCCTGAAGATGCTGTCAAATTAGGAATCAGGTACAATGAGAAATGCAGTATCTACCTGAAGTTTATAGAGTGGGTGTGTTTTTCAGTCATAAAGGACTTTGCTTTTCCAATTATTAACTTTGCAAGCAGAAGAGAATTAGCTCCCCTGATAGCAGGATTTAAAGGTAAAACCATGAGGATAAAAAAACTGTGTTCAACTATGGAGAAGAGAGAATAAACTGGAATAACTTCAAAGATGGGTTTGGCTGTGTCAAACCAGCTGAGTTAGCTAAAACCGGTAGTTATTTTGTATACAGTTAGTTGATACCTTAAATTTTCTAGCTCTGTTATAAACCTTGTTTCATTCATTCAAAAAAAAAATGCTCAGTTCATTTGTTAATTATACCTAAATAGTTTTTTTTTAAGGTAGACAAGCGATTAGAAAATTACTTAAAACTACTTGTAATAACTTGAGTGAAATGAAGACCAAACTATGGTTGCAGGGAAGGGAGAGATGGTTACTTCCAATTCTGTTGTATTAGATATGCAATGCTTTTATAATGTTCAGGATCTAGCTTAGGTAAGGATAAGCACGAATTCCAATTGATTTTAAGATTTACAGTGTTGCCATAGACAGTGGACTGTTAAAATATTGCAAAGGTAAAGGTCAGAATAAATTAAGGATTGGGTATATTTTCCACATGAACATTAAATTAGTACAAGGTAACATAAGGAAAAAAATGTGAAATAATAAAAGGGCAGAATATATGATTTAAAAAAATCTAAAAAAGCAGTTGCAGGAAACTACCAAAAAAACAGTACCCTCAGAGTCAAGTTATGCATTGAAATGAGAGAGAATGGGGTCATATTTCACATAAACAATGGATGATGTGTTAAGTATTTTTCATGGAACAAGTGCTCCAAAATCACAGTGAAAGTGAGGGGTAATTGAGAATGTTAGGGGTAATTAGTTAAAAAAAAAAAAAAGTAGAATGGAGATGAGAGTACAAAATAAAAAGTACGTTTAGAAATTTTATTTTCATAAATGGAAGCACAAAAATCCATTTTCTGATTTTGATCATTATTTAACCTAAATTCAATATAATTCTGTTCTACCTTGCAAATCTAATTTTGCAGACATTGATTTTTGCTCGCAGCAGACATTCTGCAATAGCCTAACATTACAACAGTTTAATGTCATATCAAAAGGGTATCTCTGAGTTTCTGTTCTTATGTTATTTTGTGATAGGTTTTGCTGAGCTTGTGTTCAGCATAGCACATAGACTTGCATAAAAATGAGCTCTAGCACAGTCCTTGGAAAGGGTTATGTTCTTAATAAGGGTCTCCTGAGTTAAAGAGTTTTTTTTTTTTTTTTTTTTTGCACAAGCGTCTGAATTTATAGGGAACAGGTGTGAATATTGCAGAAATTTTGGAGAAATATATATATATATATATCACAAATACACAAGTGAACATACAGATACACATTCCATCTCATTGAGGAAAGGATATTATGTAGTTCATTCACCTCTGATTCCTCAGCTACTAAACAGTGTGTCAAGCACAAAGTAAAAATTTATTACCATTAATTAAATTAATAAATCAATGAAAAAATGAAAAGAAAATGTTATGTTTGGAAACACAAAAAAATGTTCCAAAACATCCAGAAACTCAGAAAATTCAGAAACTTGAGAAAATACGGAATAATTGACAATTCAGTGCTCTTATTTAACAGATGTTAAATGTTATTTAAACGTATATTAGATGTTAAACCACTTCCAACAACAAAAGTATTAGGAAACTTTCAAAAACTTACCAGGTAGTTAAATGGAAGGATTGAATTTAAAACTCATTTGTAAATTTTAATTTAGCTATTTCAGACATGTGCTCAGATAAAATTCATGTGAAACATGTAATGTTGTTTTCTATTTTATATTTTTTCCTTTAAAAAACAGTATGTGCCTGGGGCACCTGGGTGGCTGAGTGGGTTAAAGCCTCTGCCTTCAGCTCAGGTCATGGTCTCAGGGTCCTGGGATCAAGCCCCGCATTGGGCTCTCTGCTCAGCAGGGAACCTGCTTCCCTCTCTCTCTCTGCCTGCCTCTCTGCCTACTTGTGATCTCTCTCTGTCAAATAAATAAATAAATAAAAATCTTAAAAAAAAAAAAACAGTATGTGCCTGACACTGAATTAATTATTATAGATAATAGCTTATTTTATTCTTATAACAAATATATAGGTAAAATCAGACCCAATTTTTTAAAAAATTAGTCTTTTATGAAATATATAGTATCATATATATGCCCTACTAAAAATTAATGGTGAAAAAATGTATTAAGACTGTTTAAAATATATTTAAAAAGTCCACTGGGTTAATCCTTTATAAAGTTAAAATTCAGTATTATAACATTTCAGATAGAATCTGAATTCTGACTAAAAACACATTGTTTTTTCTGAGAAGATTAACATTTGGCTCCTTATCCTTCCTTTTCTTCTACCAGCATGAGTCAATTCTGCTTTCTTAATACTTCACAGTTCATTCCCTTCCCTTCATCCCACTCCTTTAACTTAATTTTGGCCTATATCATCACTCATTTTGATTACTGTAGGCCTTCCTAGCATATCCTGGTACTTTTCTATCAGTAAAATATATTCCATAGTGATCTCTTTAAAATGCAAATCTGATTAGAACATGTTCTAACATAAATTTTTCAATGAATTCCAATTGTCTTCAACATTTAATCAAAAGCCTTTGGCATGGCACACAAGTTTATTATTAGTTGGACCTCTGTTTAACTTTCCAATCTACTCTCCTATTTTTTTCTCATTCTTCTCCATTCTTAGTTAACCTGAACTATAGTCAATGTACAAAATGTACCCAATTCCTTCATTTTCTATCCATTTTAACAGGACACTCCCTCTACATAGAACGCCCTCTCTCTACAGTTCCCCATCTTTGTTTCCAACTCATCAAATGCTTTCCCATCTGAGTAGCTTCCTTGATTCATCACTCCTAATTCCCCAACCCTAACTGCCAAATAGCCATGATATATATCTCTATAGTAAGAAATACCAAACACTACTCTTACTTCTGGTTATTATTTTTAGCACTAAAATATGGACTCCTTTTGGGCATGGAATTTTTTATTATTATTTATTTATTTATTTGAGAGAGAGCACAAGCATGGTGGGGGAAAGACAGAGGGAGAGGGAGAGAAAGAATCTTTTTTCTTCTTTTTAAGACTTTATTCATCTGTTTGAGAGAGAGCGAGCATAATCATGAGCAGAAAGGGGGTACAGAGATAAGACTCCCCACTGAGCAGGGAGCCCGATATGGGACTCAACCGACTGAGCCACCCAGGTGCCCAGAGAAAGAATCTTAAGCAGGCTCCAGGCCCAGTTTGGCACCCCTGAAGGGTTTGATCTTAGGACCCTGAGCCAAAATCAAGTCCGTGTTTAACCAACTGAGCCACCCAGGCACCCCAGAATGTTTCTTTTTAAATCTTTATTCCTAGTGACTTGTATGTGCCAGGCACAGAGTAAGTACTTGATAATTGAGTGAAGAATAAATGAAGACAGGGTAGCAAGGGTACAAATGAGTTTCCAGTCATCTTAAATTACCTTTTTTATCAGTACATTTCCTGTGATCCTTTGCAATATTATGCAAATTAGTTTCTGAGTGTGCAATTACAAGCACAATAGCTATCCCAAAAAGAGTTACTTTTTATTGAAACATTAAAGATTACTGCTTTGCTGAATAGAATTTTGGGTAATTTGGCAATCTATAGAGATTGCCAGTTGTGGATGATTCTAGTTCCTGCTGAAATCGGCATTCCTTTGATAACCTCGCTTTCTGAAGTTATTACTAGGCTCATCAGGTTTCATATACAGCACCTAAACTGATATAATAGTACCATGAAAATCTGCCATGTGTGGGTTCCTAAGCTGATTGTCGTTTGTATTATCTTACAGAAGAGGCAAATAAACCACTCAAATACATAAAGCATTGTTCATATATAGCATTCTTTTATAATGATGCAGAATTGCAAGATGTCCAATTAGGTTTTATGGCACTAAGATTCTGATTTATATTATCTGTAGGAAAGAAAAGAAAAAAAATCGAAATGGGGCAATGAAAATGGGACACTACCCTATCAAATAAATCTTAGCAATACACATTCAAAGTGTCATATGCTGAAACAGATATAAATACATGAAAGACGGTATCACTGCTGAAGTAATGGCTCATTGAGATGCATGTTTGCTGAGAAAAGAACCTCTCTATCCTGTTTTGCTCACAGGGTCAAACTGGCTATAGAATAATGCTAACACTTAGCAATACAACCTAGATATTTTTTAAAAAATTAAGAACAAACTAATCAGAAAGATTTCCAGATTCACTCCGATACTGATATTCTTACACAGTTCTTCAGATGCATGCTTTGAAAGGGCAAATGCATTGAGATTGACAGTTCAGCAGCAATGGTCTAATATATTCTATGGGGCTTGAATGTTATACATTCTACATTTCACACTACTTTAAGAGCCATGCTAAATACTTATATTTGCTCTTCTGTTTGCTTATTCGTAACCACCTTAGAATAGAAACACTTCTTTTGGGGGATGGTTAGGGGCACAACAAAATATGCAGTACTCCTCTTCGCCTGCTTTTTAAAACTCTTACAATCAAGATATCAGGTCATAGAGCTATTTTTGTATTATTTTAGGGTGACAAAACTCTGCGTGTGCTAGGGTCTGAGAGATTATAAAGACCATTTAGGAAGGAACCCGGCTCTTTCAGCCTTGTGGCATATGTAATCATAAGCTACATCTCTTACATCTATAGCTGGAATGTGGGTATCTTTCCTCATACTTATACTATCCTCCTTCTGAACCTATTCAGCTGTTACTTATTTCTTATATGGCACATACCCCCTCTGCATTGTGTGATAATGATTGTCCATATTTTTACAGAAAATACAGTTATCAGTAGGGCACATGGCTCCTCGGTCTCTCTCGTCTCAGCATTTCTCTCTATTTTTATTTCTCTCCCACCCCAGACTGATAACATATTTTTTCTCCATTTTCTCACTTGTCTCTAGCAGCCTCACATCACACTCGTTTGCTGGCTCTTATTTTAGATGTGTCCTTAATATAATATTCTAGGATCCACTTGAATATAAATTCCTTTAAAGTGAATAATTTGACCGTAGTTTTCACTGCTGTATCACTGATAGATAGGGAAATAATTCGATGTAGTAATAGATGCTCCATAAATATTGTTGAATAATAAATAAACTATTGATCAAGGTAGATCCTAGACTTTTTCTTCTGTGGAGCTCTCCATGTCTATCCCATCCAGTAACTTGAAGTACCATCTGTATGCTAGTGACTGTTTTCCACTTTTGGACTTATTTTCTTATATCAAAGCTATTGAAATATATTTTACAAACACTGAAGAGTAACCTAGAGTTCATACTATGGATAGCCTTCCCACAGCCTGTATATTCCCAAATTGTTTATTCTTATTTAATTTGGGGGATATGGACTCCCAAAATTTTGTACCCCAAATTTGCTACAAAATTTTGTTCCTTTCTCTATTTTTTAGGAAAAATTCAGACTTCACTTCAGGCTCTGAGGTCCTAAGCATCTCTTCAGGAATTTGTCTTTACTTATCCTTTGGATTTCAGTATCACATATTGACTTAGATAGGAATCTCAAATTATGTTCCATGGAACATTATCTATAGACAATCCAGCATCTCATTTTCCTTGCTGCACTGACCTGTCAAACCCCAGATTTAAAAAAAAAAAAAAAAATTAAAAAACAAAACTAACTGAGGATTATTCCCAGTCAGCTTGCCCCACTTTACTGGTATATGTATAATGGCCTACAATAAAATTCAGTTTCTCTGTAACTGATCTTATTATTTTTCACTCAAACTTGCTGCTTCTGTCATCTGCTTTGTTAAATGTTTCAACTGTACTGGCGCAGAATTGTACAATGCATAAGCAAATCTTATAGCAGTACAATTTTTATTTTATCATCTTGAATAAAAACAAAGAATGAGATAGGACCCTGGAAATGGGTCAACATCTTGTGAATATCAGCAATGCAATCCAAGCATCCATATTCTGAAATAAATGCCCAAATCATGTACCTTTGAGTCGTACATGAGGTCTGATTTTTATTCCCTACTTATCGGATAACTACTAAGCATTGGGGAAAAATTTTTCCTATGGATTGGGCAAGGGCATAGGATATGGAATATCTTAAAAAACAATAATGATTAAAAAAACCAATAATGATAAAGACAAAATATTGTTTATATATACAAAGGACTATAAAATCATTGACCCTATACATATACATACACACATACAAATATAAACATCATATTGGCTGTTTCCTAAATAAAAGCATTGTTTTGAGATACATTCTTATTTTTTTAATTAACAATTGATCATCTATATTTTTTCATAGGATTGCATATTATGGTTATAGCAAAATTAGCTTTCTTTATTAATCATATTTAAGGGTTTCTTTCAGAGTTTGAAATGTTTAGCAACACAATGACCTTATTTCAGTTCCCCAAATCATACCTTATCATACCTTTTTACATGTAGTTTCCTTTGTCAGGAAAATTCTCTTCCCTGCTTTCTCTCTCCCTTTTCATATTTCAGATGAAATGTCATTTCCTTAGGGAATATTTCTCTGATCTCAGAAACTAGGTTCCATTTTTAGGGTTATCCCCCTCTTCAATCTTAACTCTTACTGTACTCCTGTGTGCTAAGAAATGTTAGGCTAAATGTAACTAATTCAGTAATAATTACTTTAGTATACCTTAGTGTAACTATTCCACCACCATGTTCTCATAGCATCCTGTATTTATTTTCATACTACTTTCCCACATTATATCTAACCATCTGTGTGAATGTTTAATTTTTTTCTTACTAATCTGTAATCTTCATGAAGTCATGCATGTGATCTATTTTGCTCATCATTTTATTCCTAGTGTATAGTATAGTTCCTGACATTGGTGCTCAATAATTGAAAGAATGAGTGAATGAATGCTGCCAAGGATATCATTGAAAATCTATGTCTGTTTCCATTTGAAGGATTCCTGCAAAATATATTCCTAAACATAGAATTGTTTCTTAAAAGGGTCTGTGCATTTCAATTTTGATAGAACCTGCCAAATTTTCTGAAGAATTACATTGTTCTACACAGTTGCTATGCCTATTCCTAGTTAGCAAGGAGTGATATTCCATGTAGAAATCAGCTGGATATTAACCAAACTCAGTTTAGGAAGTTGACATGATTAGATCTGTGCTTCAGACAAAGTAATTAGACATCAGTATGTATGACGAATTGCCAATGACAAGAGAGAAAAGGTGTGGGAAGATCAACTACAAGAGTGAGGGAATAAAAGCAAGGAATTTAGGTTTGTACAAGTTGTAGCAGAAAAAGAGAAGTATGGATTTACAAGTGTTAGAGTTTTTAAATTTAGCAATTCCTGCATTTTTTTAAAAAAACAACATTTTTTTAAGATTTTAGAGAGAGATAGGGAGAGTGGGTGGAGGGCAGAGGGAAAGGGAGAGGGAATCTCAAGCAGACTCCACATTGAGCTCAATCTCACGACCCCGAGATCATGACCTGGGCCAAAATCAAGAGTTGGATACCCAAATGACGGAGCCACCCAGGTGCCCCCAAAAAGCAACAACTCTTAACATGAAGGGCATTACCTACCATTTAATGGTATATGTTTGTGAAGGCTGAGAATTGATTCATTTTTTCCCCTGTCTTATGTTGAAGGGGGGGAAAATATGAAGAACTTGGACAAGTCAGAGATGATTCCATGATTCTTTCTTTTTTCCGGGGCAGAGGGAGCAGGGTATAGTTGACATACAATGTTGCATTAGTTTCAGGTGTATAACTTAGTGATTTGACAAGTTTATACATTATACTATGCTCATCACAAGTATAGCTACCATCTGTCTCATTGCATCACTATGATAGTATCATTGACTGTGTTTTTTATTCCAGTGACTTACTCATTACATAAATGGAGGCCTGTAACTCTCTCTTTCACCCATCTTGTTCAACTCCCCACCCTCTCCCTCTGGCACCCGTCAGTGTGTTTTCTGTATTTACAGTTCTGATTCTGCTTTTTGTTTGTTTATTCACTTTTTAGATTACATTTGTGAGTGGAATCATATGGTATTTGTCTTTCTCAATCTGACTTATTTTATATAGCATAATACTCTCTATGTCTATCCATGTTGCCTCAAATGGCACAATCTCATCCTTTTTATGGCCATGTAATGTTCCATTATGTATATATACTACATTTTCCTTATCCATTCCTCTGTTGATGGACACTAGATTGCTTCCATGTCTTGGCTATTGTAAATATCACTGCAATAAACAGTGGTGCATATATCTTTTCGAGTCAAGATTCTTTTTTTTTTTTAAGATTTTATTTATTTATTTTAGTAAGAGTGAGAGAGTGAGGAAGGAGGGGCCGAGGGAGAGGGAGAGAGAATCAAAAGCAGACTCCCCCCTGAGCACAGAGCCTGATGCAGGGCTCCATTTCAGGACCCTGAGATCATGACCTAAACTAAAATCAGGAGTTGGACACTCAACCAGCTGAGCCACCCAGGTGCCCAGGGAGTTAAGATTCTTAATTTCATTGATAGAGCAGAATTTAATGCCATGAAGAAGAAATGAGATTCAAGAGGTTGGAGAGGGAAACATAATGGATCTGATTTTGTAAAAGTTTATTAGTTTACCTGCAAGGCATCCAGAAGAAAAGAAAATGTATGAGGTTGATTAGAGCTAGAAATATAGATTAGTCTATATTACATTATTTGGCAGATATTTTCTTGTTTTTAGGCCCTTGTAATTTTTCCTTAAGAGCTTGATATCTAGCAGGAAGCTTAGCACATAGACTGTTGTAGAACTTAAACAGCATGAATTACAAGGGAAATGTACATGTGAACATGACTCGGAAATGGAGCCAATGAAGAGCCCTCACTGCTTATTATTTGTGCTACCAAAGCCTAAGGCAACTTAATAACCGTAGCAGATAAAACATGTTGGATAGTAATTGATAATTGATATATTCATAAGAAAATCCACTTCATGAGCAATGAGAGATTGCTAAAGAAAAGAGAGAACATGGAAACAAAATATTATATAAATCCTACTTCAAAGTCAGGATCGGTCAGTGTATTAGTTTGCTAGGGCTGCTGTAACAAAGTATTATAGACCAGGAGACTTAGACAGTAGAAATTGATTTTCTCACAGTTATGGAGGCTGGAAACCTAAGATCAAGGTATAGAAAGAGTTGGTTCCTGGTAATACCTCCCTCCTTGTCTTGTAGATGACTTCTTTCTCCCTCTGTCCTCACATGGCCTTTTCTCTCTGAACACACACTTCTAGTATCTCATCTTCTTACCAAGTCATTGTACATTAGAGCCCCACTCTCATTACCTTACTTTAACTTAATTACCTCTTTAAAGATCATCCATAGGGGCGCCTGGATGGCTCAGTTGGCTAGGCGTCTGCCTTTGGCTTGGGTCATGATCCGAGGGTCCTTGTTTGAGCTCCGCGTTCAGCTCCCTGCTCAAAGGGGAGTCTGCTTCTTCCTCTCCTTCTGCCCCACCCTCCACTCGTGCTCTCTCTCTCTCTCAAACAGGTAAATAAAATCTTAAAAAAAAAATAAATAAATAATCAGGATCGTCCACAAATATAGCCACATTCTGAGGTACCAAGTGTTAGAGTGTCAATTCACTATATGAATTGTAGGGCAAGGGCACAATTCATTCAGACAATAAGAGTCAAGGAATTGGTTTATAACTTAAGCTGTTAATATGGGCCAAGGGACACTTGTTAGAAATGTGGCAAGTGACAGAGACAAGATAAATGAGATGGGGCAGACTTATTGCAGAGTTGCTTGGTTCAACTTGGAGGTAGAGAGAAATCCTCCTTGGATGCCTGAGAGTATTTATAAACTCTAAGTAGAGAAATTAATAGGCTATATGATGCCTGAAACTGCAGTAAGACTTCTGGAAATATATATACTTTTTGGCATCCTTAGAAACTTTAAATTAAAAATAAATAACCAGAGTATAGGACAATTTAGTAAAGAAAATAAATTGAGTATATAAACTCATTGTCTTTATAATAGTAACAAATAAAATAATAAAGTTTTTTTTAACATGAATACCTAGAAACCAATCTAAGCTATAATTTTGGAGAGAAGAAGTTCCAACTTTAATTGATTCCAAATCTATACATAGATGTGAAAGGTGACAAATTTGCTTACATAAAACCCCAAACACCTCATGTTTTTGTCTTATTTATACAATTAAAGCCTGAAGAAGTTTCTGTATATTTAAATTAAAGATTCTTAACAATGGGTCCTCTCCCAGCAGTGACAGAGCTTGGCATGCAAAACGTATTCATCTTTATTATCGGTAAGCTGGAAGAATAGAAATTGAATTCAAACAAATATGTTGGACTTGCCAGCAGACATATGTTGAGAGGCAGTGAGTTCATGAATTTAGAACTCAAATAAGTGGCTTAATAATGAAGTAAGTCCTTCCTGAGGAACTCTGGGGAACACAACTAGTTCTTAGATTATTTCTCTTCTCTCTTACCTAGAGTTTGATAATTCATCCCTTCATTAGGTATTTGAGAAAATTTGTTTTTTGTTTGTTTTTGTGTGTGTATGGCCTGCTTATATGACACTAATAGGCATATTATTTTATATAAATATACATATATATTAATGGACTTTTCTAATTACTTAGTTAAAATTTAGTTATAATTTTTGAATATTTTAATAGGGCCAAATATTGTAGGTTTATAAAAATTAATATTACTCAGCAAAAGCAAGAGCAGGAGGCAAGTCAACTAAAAAAAATATGGAGAACTTGTGTTCAAAATTATCATAAACTTTATTTTTTAGACCTAAGCTAATATTGGATTCTGAATTCTAAGGATGTGTAGAAAATGTTGCATAGTTTAGTATTAACCTGTGCATAATGCATTAAGCACCCACTTAGACTTATGACACCTGAAATTGGAGTATGGTGTGTCAAGATGTTCTGGAAGCAGTAGGAATTTATTTCTGTCTTTACAGTTTCTATTCCATGACTATTCCAAAGAAGTGGAAAACAAAAAGGACTAGTAGTAGATCAGAGTGTATAGTAGTAGGAGGACAGGGAGACAAAGAGAGGAGAATAAAAGGAAAGACTAAGGAGGAGGAAACATATGGAAAACTATGTACAGAATACACGAGATGAAAGTAAAACAAAAAATTGGACAAGGAAAAATAGAAGGAACAAGGAAGAAAGGTGATAAAGAAAAGAAAATCAACATTTTATTGGGAAGAAGATGAGGTATGATAGAGAAGACCAGATGAAAAGAAAGAAAAGGAGAAAGTAGGAAAAGGAGAGAAAAGAAGAAAAAAAAGAGGAGAAATTTATAAAAAAGGAAGGAAAAGGGAGAAGAAATAGAAGTCTGAAGAATATGGAAAACATTTTACAAATGTTTTCTATTTCCAGTTAGTATTCAAAATATTGCATGCCCTTAGTTTAATGAATCCTTACAAAACATCTATAAAATATGATTTAATAAGCTCATTGTACAGAAAAAATAAAAGAATTAAGAAAGACATTAATAAATGGCATGGCCAATTTTCTGCTATAATGTAAACTAGTCCTTTATTTAGGATGACAGTTTTGTTTTGTTTTTTGCACACCCAAATCTAATAATTAATATACAAAAATCTTTCTATGTAAGCTCACAACAACACCTATTTTGCAAAAACTCTAATAAATGTTAAAGGAGAAATTAAATAACAATACTCTATTAAAATTTTACTGAGAGACTAATAGGTTTTCTCAACAGTAGCACCAGCTGTTGGGGTGGGCCTACCAGCCCCCCTACATTACAGATGAGGCTCCCGAATTTGACATTGGCCAGGGCCTTTGCAAACAAGCCTCCAGAAAGGTTCAACATTTACACCTGCTGCTTTAATGAGAGCACTGGTCTTATCCTCTGTGAACCATCACCACATTGTCATGCAGGATGAAGGCTGAGTAGTTGCAGGAGAGCTCAGAGACCAGCGCCAGGGTGCAGGCAAGTGCTGAGAGAGCGTTGCCAGGTGCGGTGCTAGTATTGGCAGGGTGAAGTGAGAGCCTTAGATTCTTTAGAAAGACCACAGGGCCTTAGATTCTTTAGAAGGACAAGCACCTTAGTGGCAGATGAGGAAAGCTACCATTAGCATTATTATTAAGAGGTAAACTGTAAAGAAAAATAATTTTTATATGAAAGAAATAAAAGCAGTGTTTTAAGTGAAAAAAATTTTGAAGAGTATATGTCATCTAGAATAGTATAGACATTAATTAATGACTATTACACTCAATGACATAGTAGTAAACTTTTAACTGACTTTCAAAAGTTAAAAAAAAAGAAATAGAAAAACTAACCTTGACTTTAAACCAGTGTCCATAAGCTCCTACTATAGCAGATTTTCTGAAAATGGAGTTGGGAAGAGTTTGCATAATTGGTTTCAGTGAGCTAGTATGAACTTGCTCCAGTGCATCATTGCTTATATTTAAGTAATGTTTGGAAAACACAACATAAATTGTATATAACAGAGGTTAAATAAATATTCATTAAATCAACAAAATAGAGTGGTTTCAAAATTACACTATTTTATTACAGATGTAGATTTCAAAATTGATCATCAATTAAGTAAATAAGTCATTCTAATGTAATACTTCCTTCAATATATTCACTTCATATTTTGTCAATAGGCTCAATACCTGCCACTTTCCTTGAAGCATCCTTTACCCTATTTAAGTGAACTACTTTCAATTCCGTAGTTAATAATCTCTCTCAACTTTACATCAATCTGTCTACATAGTCTGAACAGATATTCTTTTGTTATTTTTCTTTATTTGTCTATATTTATTTATGTTTCTAAGGTAAAGTATAAGCAATGTGTTTCTAATGTATACTTAATGCATACTTTTAGCTAATTTATATCTATCCACTATACACATATTTCTGTTTATCCATACTCATACCAATATCCATGCCCATTCCATCTCCTCTGGTTTTTTGACATCTAACAGTTTGTTATAATAATGTAAAGCTTTGTTTATAATTCACAGTTTGAACTAAATGACCTTAAAAACCAATAGGACATATTTAATGTCTAAATATGAATTGATTTCTACCAAAATATAAACGTTAGTATTAGATATATATTTTTTGTTTTCATAATAGGAAAAAGTTAAGTACCATGAAAAGTCTAAGCCCTTAAAGTGGTTGGTCAGAGAAATTTAATGAAATCAAAAGGAGAAGAAAGTCAAGTTTCTGATGCAGAAGATAAATTGTCAAACCCACAGTTCAGTTTTTTCATGGTTACCTAGATGGAGTTAAAGGTCCATTTGAAGATAAAAATCTAAACATTTCTATCTTCTACTGATTTTGTTCTTCATAATTCCAAAATAATTTTAGAAAAGTTTTAATGAAATACAAAAATAAAACAGGACAAATCATATGAGGGCAAAAACAGATGTCTAAGTTTTGGGCCAAGAAAAGAAGAGGAGATAAAATAAAAGTTAAAACACTAAGAGTAACTGATTAATCAGTATTTCGGTTTTCAAGGCAAAAAAAAAAGTGATATGTATTTATTTCTTTCTTTTCTTTTTTTAATTTTATTTATTTATAATCCCTACACCCGATGTGGGGCTCAAACTCAAGACCCCAAGATCAAGAGTTGTGTGCTCTACTGACTAAGCCAGCCAGGAGCTTCCATATTTCTTCCTTTTAAAGGACATTACCGTGATATATCCCAATTCAAAAATAATCTTTCTCCATGTTCTTATTTAGGAAAATTTTAGCTAAGTTTTATCTGTGAATTAAATATTACCATATAATTGTCTGTTCATAAAGTTTGCAATTATAGCTTGTATTATATGTGATGGAAATATTTTTCTTACAATATTTATTATCCAAGTCCTAAAACTTGTTAAATAGCAGTAAAACCTTACCTCTTTTCCTCAATGAGAAAATGGGAAGTGATTTTTATAGAGATAAAAAGAACTTTCTGTATTTCTAAAAGTTACTTTTCATTATGATCAGAAATATTTATGATAAATATCTTTGAGAAATTGAAAAATGTTTTGTCCAGGTTATCCTTTTGCCCTCTGAACCAATGTGTTCAGTGTGTAGCAATGAGAAGCCTATGGGGTGAAATGTGAAAAACATTTAGTCAAGTAATGTGTGCCTAATAATAGAATTAGGAAGGGCTTGAAGAAACTCGTGAGGTTAAGACAGAATTTATTCCAAAGAGCACAATGAAATATGGTAATAAATTTTCATTTTCAGACTTCTACTTTTATTTTTTATGCTCCTTTGACTCTCTTCTCTCCATATAATATAACTCTTTCTTTCTTTTATACACTACTGAAATATTACATGGACATTCTGCTCTTGAGTCAGATAATTCTTTCTAGTTTTAGTATTGGCCCTGGAGGGATCAGAACATGGTAGAAGGAGTCCTGAGCCTAGAAGTCAGCCTCTGCTTTGTGTCCACATTTGGAGGGACATTAAAAGTGTTAATACATAGGAAGAATTTAGGAGTGAATGAAAAACTGAAGACAAAATTGAGCAAGCTCTGTAATGATGGGTAGGAGAGAAGGAAGAAAGTATACCCATTTTGTGGGGCAGTTGCTAAGTACATTGGAACATCTACATCCATCTACTGTAAACCATTAACTAGAAAACCATACCACAGAGTGTGGCCTCAGGTAACAAGTGAAGCTCAGGTAGGCAGTGGACATCAGAGGGTTCAAGGAAATAATTATACATCTT
The DNA here is from genome assembly GCA_028534135.1 of Potos flavus. Lineage (NCBI taxonomy): Eukaryota > Metazoa > Chordata > Mammalia > Carnivora > Procyonidae > Potos > Potos flavus. The sequence continues at coordinate 25,089,422 of CM052892.1, forward strand.
AAAAGACTTTAGAATGTGGTAACATAGAACCGAGGAGCAGATAGTACTGTGCAGTAGAAGTTGGCAGAAAGTCAGTCCCTTCCAGGAATTGGCAAGGCTATAGCACAAAAACAACCAAAATGCCTGGGAGCTTCTCTAGGTATGGATAAAGATCATTAACAATTAATCAATTAGTGAATTAATTAACTTAAAAATTATAAAATCAGCTTCAGGGATGAGGAGCCAGTAGGAATCAGCAAAAAGAGCTGTTTACTACTGATCCTTAGACTATGGAATAAAAGCTATGAAGCCTTGAGTTATAAGACAAAATAAAAGACATGAGGTAAAATTTGAATCTCTGATAAATATTGAATAATTGCAATATTTGGGGCATATTTTTAGTTAAAAATTATTGTTTATCTGATTCAAATTTGACTGTGTCTTTTTGGTGTATATTTGTGAAAAATATACCAATCTCAATTTAATGACAACTACATGTGCATTGCCCCAGGCCTCAATCTGTGAGAGGAGACCACTTTAGAACAAACTTTGGAGAGAAGAAGAATGTTGTTGGAGGCTGGGAATGAAGCAGCCCCAGGTTTCTGTTTGGCATAAGTCGTAGGTCTAAAGCCAATTTCCTTAAACTATTCATTTTAATAATGATATAAGACACAGTGATCCCTTGATTTATGTAGAACATTGCCATATATGCAGCCTGCAGTGAATAATAATTTCTAGTCTGTATCATTCAGTGAAGGGTAACCTTCCATAATTTTTGAAATCTCTACATTTGAAAGACAAGCAGATTTTTTTTAAATGAATTCCAGTTTGAACTGTAATTTGAGTTCTACAACAGCACTCATTTCATGATGTCCATATGTTATTATGAACTTGTAAGTTCTATAAGAGTTAAGCCTTCTTGATTTGTCTAAGAAATGAATTATGCCACTTATATAACTCATTATTAAGAATGATTGTGTCCAATGACAAATGAGTGGATAAAGAAAAGGTTACATACACAGACACAGACACACAGACACACACACACACAGAAATATGATTCAGCCATAAAAAAGAAGGAAATCCTGTCATTTGTGACATGTATGGACCTTAAGGGTGTTATGCTAAGTTAAATGTCAGACAGAGAAGGACAAATACTGTATGATTTCATTCTTATGTAGAATCTCAAAAATCCAAACTCATAGAAATAAGAGTAGAATGGTGGTTGTCTGGGCCTGGAAAGTGGGTAAAATGGGGAAATGTTGCTCAAACTGTATAAACGTCCACTTATAAGAAAAAGAGGTTCTGGGGATCTAATATACAGAATGGTGACTGTAGTTAATGATACTGTATTACATACTCAAAGTTGCTAAGATTAGATCTTAAATGTTCTTACTGCAAAAAAAAAAAAAAGTTATATGAGGTAATAGATGTGTTAACTTATTGTGGTAGTCATTCCACAATATATATGTGTATATCAAATCATCATGTTGTACTTCTCAAATTTATACAGTGTTGTATGCATATCGTATCTCAGTGAAGCTGAAGATGAAAAAGAAAAAAAGAATGATTATAAAAACAAATAGCTGAACTGTTACCTAGACCTTGGTAGCACATTCTGAATTCTTCATATCCCCAGAGCAGGAAGTACTGTTTATAATTTTTTTTCAGATGGGTTGGCTAGAAGAGGGGACTTGGGATATGAACTCATATTTATTGCCTGAGATTTTACTTCATCAGTCTCTAATATTAGTCATTACTCTGCTAATAACATAGATGTATAGTTGAGGCTGAAATTTTATTTCCTGGGAATTTATGGTTTGTTGTATTAACATCCAGACTTATGAAACCATTATACTATGCCCAGAAACTCATGAGTTTGGGGTATAAGGCAGTATTTTATCTCCATATATTAAATGGGGATGGAGGTGACAGTGGCTATACCGACTTTAGGTAATGGCAATTTTCTGGTGAAATTATTTTTATTTAATTACTAGTACCTTCCTCTGTACTATAATACCAAGTGGAAAATGAAGTCCTAAAGCCAGTTCCCAAAGGGTAGTATTTTTATTAATATAGAAAACAGTCCTAGCAGTTGTCAGAGTTCTGGGGTCTAGTAGAGAAGTTCTGATGGCTTGCTTTTCCCTCTATGTTTTCAGGATGTGTTAAATTAGATTCTGTATAGTTTGCTCTATTTCTTTTTTCTTTTTTTCTTTTTCTTTTCTTTTTTTTTTTTCATGTAGGCTCCATACCCAGCATGGAGCCCAGTGTGGGGCTTGAACTCATGACCCTGAGATCAAGACCTTAACTGATATCAAGAGTCTGATGCTTAACTGACTGAGCCACTCAGGTGTCCCTTTATTTCTTTTTTAAAAATCATATGTAATTGGTAGGAAAACATTAAGTGACAGCTTAAGAGAAAAATCCTTTCTCTTTAGAGCATGGGTGAATGAGAGCTCGTTGTGATAGAAGGCATCTTAAATCTTACTCCATAGAGTGACTTGTTTCAAATCAGGGATGACACATGAATCTTGCTGGCTCCTAATACCAGAACACTAAGGAAGAAGATACAGATCATACAATGAGACCACTGAGGACAAATTCTTTCTTCACATCTCCTTGGAAGCATTTCTAGTGCTTCTTAATAGAATAGAATCTTATGATAATATAAAGATTTATTGCTTCTAAACAAGAACAATTTATAGCAAAGGCTGCATTGAACAAGATCTTGCATTATGAAACTTTTATAAAACTATACCCTGGCACAAGGGTGTGGGGTCTCACTTTGTCCAATCCTGATCATTGTTATAAGACCAAGAAAACATTTTAAGGGGTGCTTCGGTTGATTAAGCATCTGCCTTTGACTCAGGTCATGATCCCAGTGTTCTGGGATCGAGCCCTGGGTCGGGCACCCTGCTCAAGTGGGGAGCCTGCTTCTCCCTCTCCCTCTGCTCATGTCCCCACTTGTGTTCTCTCTCTCTCATTCTGCTCTTTCTCTCTCAAATTAATAAATCTTTAAAATGAAAAAGAAAATATTAAGAAAAATCTTAAGATTCTTCAAGCCAGACTTATTGGACTACCATTGTCTGATAAACCATAAAGAAGATAGGGGTAGAGAAAGAGGAAAAGAGCTAATAATGTATTTTAAAATCTTAAAAAATGTTTCCAAATAACAATATCCTGAAATTTATATAGTTCATGGGAAGAAATGTAAAGCATTTAAAGCATGATGGTTCAAAGTTTTGAAGCCAGAAGGCATCTACTCCTTCCTAGCTGTTTGAATTTTAACTGGCTACTTTATCTCCCTTTTCTTCAGTTTCTGCATCTGCACAATGACAATAAGAAATAATGATAATCAATGTCAATGCTAATGATAACATTTATTTCATTGCATTGTTATAAAAATCAAGTTAATATATTACAAGTGCATAGAACAGTGCACATAATAACTCTCAATAAACATTAGCTAAAATTTAAGGTGTCCTCCACCCTAGGCATTGTGATAGGTATGTTTCTATATATTGTAGCTGATTTTGTTTTCAAGTAACCCTTTAAATAAGGACATTTATTATCCATACTCTTTTTATATGGAAACCAAGGTTTACAAATTGCAAGTTAATGTACCCACATTATACCTGGTCAGATTTTATATCCAAAATATCTGAAGAAGTCTTAAAATTCAAAAGAGCTGAACAAATATCTCACTAAAGATACTATGTAAGTGGAAAATAAGTACATGAAAAAATACTCAACATAATTTTTTAGGTAAATGCAAAGTAAAGCAGCAGTTGCCTATTAGAATGACTAAAATTCAAAACTCTTAAAATATCAACTGATGTCAAGAATACAGAGCAGCAGAAACCCACCTTAATGTCTGGTGGGAATGTGAATGGTACAGCCATTTTGGAAGACCTTTGACAGTCTTTTTTACAAGCTACACATAGTCTTACCATATGATCTAGAAATCAAGCTCCTACACATATACTTAACTGATCTGAAAACTTATGTCCACCCAAAAACTTGTACATGAATGTTTATAGCAATTTCATTCATGATTTCCAAAAGATGGAAGGTATCAATATATTCCTTAATCTGTAAACTAAAGAAAATATCTGTTGTACATCTATAAAATGAAATACAGGCATAGCTCATTTTATTGTTCTTTGCTTTGTTGTGTATCACAAATATTGGTTTCCCCTCCAGATTGAAGGTCTTTGGCAACCCTGTATCAAACAAGTCTCCTGGCACCATTTTTTCCAACAGCATTTTCTT
>CM052892.1:25094172-25151566 GCA_028534135.1 Potos flavus
CACTATTGTAGCAGTGGATTAGGTAGAAAACAAGGGAAGACTGAAATTATCCATGAGTTAATAGATGAATTGGATACATCAGTATGAATTCATGAGTATTTAAATACAGAAACAGATGGTTAAATATAGAAATATTTACAGATGAGTATAGACACAAATTCATATACACACATATATTACCTTGTGCTATCAGCTGAAAGAAGCTAGAAGCAGCAAAACCTCAGTAGCAACAAGCGTACCTACTTCCCACAGTTCCTAATATATTTCACTTCCTTGAAGAAATGGTTGATTCTAGAAACAGAATAGAAATAATAGAATAAGCCTGGAACATCTTATGGTGCCAAAGAATTGATCAAAAAAAAAAAAAAAAAAAGCCAAAAAAAAAAAAAAAAGGGAAAAAGAAACAGCAACAGGATCTGTCAAAAGGACACAATAGCCAGCTCCTGTTGAATGAACTCCCAGTGGTCAAAGCTGGAATAATTTAAAAAACAAGGAAGGGAGGGAAGAAGGGAAGGAGGGAGGAGGGTAGGGAGGCAGGGAGGAAGGAAGGAAGGAAGGAAGGAATAGAAAGGGTATAGAGAGGGAGAGGGAGGGAAGGAGGGAGACAGGCAAAGAAAGTAAGTTTGATTATTATAACCAAGAGTATAAATATCCATGACTCAATACTAATATAAATATGATATTGAATAAATGAATAAAAAAGAGGCAAATCTCCAATGAGAGAGAATTCCAAATAATTTATGTAGATATCTTGCCCTCAAGAATGGAGGAGAACTCTTCAATTTTTTTTTTTGAACTCTTCAATTTTTTTAAAAGATTTTATTTATTTATTTGATAGAGAGAGAGAAAGGGAGAGAGAAAGGGAAGGAAAGAATGAGCAGGAGGAGGGGCAGAGGGTGAGGGAGAAACAGGCTTCCCCCTGAGACCTGAGCTGAAGGCAGATGCTTAATCAACTGAGCCACCAGGTGCTCCGAACTCTTCACTTTTTAAGTATGGGCTGTGCATTGTAACTTCCTTCCAAAGAGCACAGCATGAATGGTTGAGATATAGAATAGCTTCATACTGGAAGAACTTACCTCACTACCTCAGTTGGATGATCAAGGTCAAGATCAATAGTGATAAGTCATGTTGATAATAAATACCCTTGATCTGACATGAGACTCACTTCACCTCCACAAAACAAATAATCACCCTAATCATGAGAAAAATATAAAATAAATATTAACTAGGGCATACAGAATACCTAATCCACACTCCTCAAAACTTTCAAGGTCGTCAAAAACAGGAAAATCTGAGAAGCTTTAATAGCCTAGAGGAGCCTAAGGAGACTTGATGACTTATGTGGATATGATTGTGGCAAAGAATAATAACTTTGGGCAAAAATTAAGGTAATCTGAATAAAGTATGGCTTTTAGTGTATCATTATTTCACTGATTGTGAAAAATGTGCCATACTAATGTAAGATTTATATAATGAAACCAACTGTGGGATTTATGTAAACTTCCTGTGCTAGCTTCACAATTTGTATGTAAATCGAAAAATTTCCTAAAATACACCATTTATTAAAAGCCATTTAAAAGTATGCACACACATACACATAGAGAACCAATATAGAATACAAATTTGAGTACTTTGAAGCATTAAATAAATAACATCACTCAGCACATGTTCTGATTCTTCATTTTTTGACAATTTTGGAAAAAAAGAATTGTTTTGATTCCACGTGGATACATGCAACTCTGTTTCATTCATTTTAAAGGAATGTGATTATAATGATCACATTTTAATTTATTTTTCCATTCCTCTTTTGATGGATCCTTGGATTGTTTTTAATGTTTTGGCTATAGCTAATGATGGTACTATGAACAGTACACTAACTTATTGACACATGGGAGATTGTCTCTAACACGTTAGCTACAAATGGCATTACTGGGTAATAGAGAATACACATCTGCAATCTAACTAGGTATCACTCAATTGCATTTTAATGTACACTCTCAATGGGAGTGTATGAGTGTTCTTATTTCTTTAAATAAGAACAAATAATTAAAATTAGAATAAATTGAAATGTCCTTTTTTTAAATGTCATTGTAATGCATGTGACATGGTGTCTCACTTCGATTTTAAATCATGGTGCTTTTATTATTAGTGAGATGGACTACCTGCTCATATATATTACATGTCTTTTTTTATCATATCATGTTTATATATTTAACATTTATATATTCTGGGTTGTAATATTTGTCAGTTATATAAATAGTAAATATGCACTATCTCTTGCTTATTTTCTTTCCATATTGTTTACGCTGTCTCTATGCTTTTACTTTTGTGTTGTTAAGAAAATTTTCACAAGAATTATATCCTGAAGTTTAAGGAATTCACTCCACATGGAATTTTATCTGGTGTGAGTTAGCAAATAATCCCTCTCCCAATTAATATAAGCCATTGTTTGAGTACCTCTACCTTTTTGTACGTACCGTTATCTCTTTTTTGTCACTGGTTTGTAATTCTTTTGTATCGCAAACTAATCTGTCATATGTGGCTCTCTCTCTCTGTAGTTTCTGCTGTGTTTTATTGTGAACATACTTGTTTATTCATGAAGCCATTAGAGGTAGGCCATATTATACTTGGAATATTGGTTCTGTCACTGAACATTTTATATGATCATGGAAACTTTCATTATCTGTCAAGTGATGAAAATAGTAATGTATTTATATTTCATTCACAATTTAAATTAATGTATAGAAAAAACTTATCAGTGCCTCTGTAACAATAGCTGTTCAGTCAGTGTTGTTTCCTCTTAACTTACTGGTCTTTGTACTCATGTTATGTTTGGCTATCTTTTATTTCCGTCTATTTCATATATATATTGGGATCTGTAGATAATGAATGTGCAAAGAAACCATCAAAACTTATATAACAAAGTGAATAAATTTCTGCACTTAGTGATTTGGATTCAGGAACTTCTATTTTCTCACACTTCTCAGAGAATTCTTTTTTTTTTTTTTAGAGAACAAATCTACACTTTTATTTATTTATTTTCAGTAAGTTTAAATCCTCGAGGGTACATATAGCATCACACAGATTCCATGGGCAATGGTTTCAGAAGGAAGTTTGCTTCAGAATTTGGCATGAATCATGCCACCATTTCCATGAGCATGAGTTACCTTTCCACCAGATTACTCTAGTTTGGTTTGGTTTGCCACCAGAAGTCACTGTGTTGTTCTTGGTTTTGTATACATAAGCACATCTCTTGCCTAGATAGAATTCAGTTTTATCTTGAGCATAAACACCTTCAATTTTAAGAAAAGCTGTGTGCTCCTCCTGGTTCCAGAGACCCCACTGATAGCCAGCAAACATGGCCTGATATCACAGCCTTCTAGACATTTTTGTCCTTTTAGGAGTCCCGTTCCCAGCAGGCCTCCACAGGCTCCAAGATGCTGGAAAGAGAAAGGCCTCAGACAATTCTAATATGCAGAAAGTCTGAATGTAAGTACTATAGGAACTAGAAGAGCCAGGAAGACTAAAGAGAAAGATTATTAGTTGAAAACTGACCCACAGATAAAAAGGTTAAATTAATAAATATGCTAAATCCTGTTCGAAAAGACAGTATGGCAGTGGGGAACAGATAAAGGAAAAACTTGTAATAATTTGAAATTTTTGATTTTTTTCTTTGTAATGTTCATTTTTTCTTATATAACATGAAGTCATATTATCAGTAGGAAATTAGCTCAAGTAATTTTGTCTTCCTCATCAATTAATTATTTTACCAATAGTAGACCTCCTTTAACCCTACATTTTTTTAAAGATTTTATTTATTTATTTGACAGAGAGAAAGAGATCACAAGTAGGCAGAGAGGCAGGCAGAGGGAGAGGGGGAAGTAGGCTCCCTGCTGAGCAGAGAGCCGGATGCTGGGCTGGATCCCAGGACCCTGAGAACATGACCTGAGCCGAAGGCAGAGGCTTAACCCACTGAGCCACCCAGGCACCTCTTTAACCCTATATTTAATCCTAAAGCCTCGGGATTTCTTCCCCTTGAAATCTGTATTACCTGATATTTGTATACTAACACCAGCTTAAACAACTCCAGTGATGCTGATGGACAAGAACAATGCCCCTCTCCCAGCCCCATCACCCCACACATATCATGTGTCATTAACAGTTTTCCAATATATTAGAAATATTCATGGATTCTTTATATTTATATCTGCGCTTTTAGAGAATTGTTGTTTTTGATAATTATTCATTATAACTTCAGAAACCAAGATGCCCCTAACAACTAGGAAACAGTTTTTGCCAGTTCAACTACCCATTTACACAGACAGCTCTTAATTTTCCCTGGTGCCTTGCACTCTAGTGGAGCAGTACCCTTGTTTTATGTTTGAAATTCTGTTACATAATAATGTTGAAATGGCTGAAGGGAATCATTTGTAGCAGTTTTATTCCCTCACATGGGAGAAAATAGCAAAATAAATCAACAAAGCAAATGTGTACTAAAGCAAGTGCAAACAGCACTCATTGATGAATGATGAAAATAATGACATTGGATTTAAAGCTACTTATCTTATAATGACTTTTCTTGTAGGAATTCTAACACCTGCTCCATTAAGCTTGAATAAAATAAAGTCGTCTTTGAACAAACTTTATTTTATTAGCATTTACACCTATGATTTAGTAAAAAATCCTAGTTTATGGTATGTATTTTTACATGTTAAATTTTGTATGAATATTATATATATATCATATATGTGTATATGATATATATATATAGAGAGAGAGAGAGAACATTGCTCAAAATCTGCATGGCTTTCTTCCTCATTCATATGTCACCTTGAGACTGACTCATTCACTATCAAAGGATTCACAACCTAAAGCTTCATGGACATTCCCAAACTTGCTTCAGTTAATATACCATTTGTTCAACATTTCTTATTTTTCTAACGAGCACCTCATTTTGTTATACATTGATGGTATGTTCTGCAGAATGTCTTAAAGAATGAATTGGGGGGGTGCCTGTGTGGCTCAGTCATTAAGCCCCTGCCTTCGGGTCAGGTCATGATCCCAGGGTCCTGGAATCAAGCCCCATATCGGGCTGCCTCCTCAGCGGGAAGCCTGCTTCTCCCTCTCGCACTCCCTCTGCTTGTGTTCCCTCACTCCCTGTGTCTCTCTCTGTCAAATAAATAAATAAAATCTTAAAAAAAAAAGAATGAGTTTGGGAAAGTTAAGGTGTTATTTTCATTTCTCAGTCCTGTCTGTACAAAATAGTATTTCTTAATGTGTTATAGAGTTTATGTAATTCCCCATATTTAAACTAATTTTTGTATTTTCTCATTTAAGTGTTCTTGATCTTCTCCAGGACAGTAGTCCAAGATAGTGGGGATAGTGAGGATAGGCAGTGAAAGCCATACTATATTCCAAGTAAGTTTAGTTTAGTACATATTCCCTAAATATCTACCATACAACTAATATAGCTATTAATTAGTATAACAACCTGCCCATATATGCCATAGAAATAATTGTTTTGGTGATTTCTGATATTAAAGTAAGTCTCCACATAGGATGTTCTCCCTTTCTTACAGATACAGAAACTGTGATGCATTTGATATTTCCTATTTTTATGTATATATTGAATAAAATTTATGTCCCTAGAATCCAGGTTTCTCTTTAAAATAGTCGTCTTCAGTAACCAAATGATGTCTTACTTCATTATTCTGTCAATCCGTGATATCAGTTCAGACCTTTAGCAATTCTTTCAGTAGATCCATATCAAGTGTAAACTGTGTGCATAAAAATTTCACATATATATTACAAAGAAAAATTCATATTCTATTTAATATTTATGTGACTAAGGACATGGACAATTATACAACTAATGACAAAATGGAAGTAAAAATTTTAAAAAGTGCCTTCATTTTTTATGTAAGAACATTGATGTTTTGGAAGTAAATGTTATATTAAATAAGAAGTTCATAAAATATAGTTGAAATATATAGAATTAACATAGAAATGTATATTCTAAAGCCATGAAAATAAGTGTAAATATTAAATTATATATCTATACACATTTAGATATGAGAACTGCTTACTGTGCACTAAGTAATTGTGTCTCTGACTCAAGAGTCAGACTTAGGCCATCTTCAAAGAAACTGTGGTCCAACAACTTGTTAGCTTGTAAGTAGGATAAAATCTAAAACCCTTCAGAGTTCTTGATATGTCATTTGACTTTATTCTGTGTGAATGACCAAACAAATGTAAACTCAGATTAGAGGTTTCCTAACTACACCTAACTACAGCTAACTAACTATACCTGTAAGGACAACTTGTTAGGTTCCAGCAAACTTTTCAATATCCATATGTCCTTTTCATTGTATATGATGTTTATGATGATAACAGTTAACATGGTTTAATGTTTTATATACTTTATAAGTATATGCCATTTATCAACACACTCAAGCTGCAAAATAACTCTATGGGTTAAGAATTCTTCCTTACTGGAGGGGAGGTAGGCCAGGGGATGGGTTAAATGAACAATGGGTGTAAAGGAGTGCGCTTGTTGTGATGAGCACTGGGTGTTGTATGGAAGTGATGAATCACTAAATTCTACTCTTGAAACTAATATTACACTGTAGGTTAACTAACTGGAATTTAAATAAAAACCTGAACCTACAAAAAATAAAATACAATACAATGCAATACAATACAGTATTCCTGCTTTATAGTAAAAAAACTGAGCAATCAAATAAATTCTCCAGGATCACATAGCTAATCAAGTTAGATCAAGGATCTGAATCCAAGTAGTTGAATAGTACTTCATCTTCAGTATACACAATGACCTACTTATATGTTGGTTTTTTTTTTCCCCAAAGTGGTTTCTTTTCAATAGGTAGATCTTTTCAGTACTTGTCCTTGTCTCTAGGCCATCATCATGAATTGAATTAGGAAATATGAATACCTAGAGAAGTAATCAATAGGAGATGATATTAGATAATTTATATCTAACTTGTTAAATCTTGGAAGACAGAGACAGAGTTTTATTCCTTAAATTAGTAACCACAATAAAAACAACAACCTGACATATATTTGTTTTTCAATCAATGACTAAGTATGGAAGGAAAGATAAAAAAGAAAGAATGGAAGGAAGGAAGGTAGAGATAGGGAAGAAAGAAAGGCAGTGTTACTTACAGATAATATTTGTGGAAAAGGTGCAGAATAAAGCCCAAGAGTAAAATAATACTGTTGTTTTTGAAAGTATTCATAGCTTTTCAAAAGAATTCTCTTTTGCTGTCAAAGTTTACACATTAATACTTAAGAATGCAAGTAAAAGTACTAGAAACCCAGCTTCTGAATAATGCATATTTGTGAAGGATGGTCACTTTCCTTTTTCAAAATGAGTTTTACAGAACTCATACACAACCACTAATATATCAAACACAGTACAGTGAAGAGTAAAAGAAGTAACAAAGTAATGGACTGCCTATAATGATTTTCCAAGTCAGTCTTCCTTGTCATACCTGGCTAACCTTAGTGCTTCGGTGATATATTTGGTAAAAGGGATTATCAATCAGAATGGATACGGTACATCTATAAGTGCATCATAAGTTAATGGAACTTTGTGGTGGTATATAGTGTTAAAACTTTTTTTTAGAAGTCAAGAAATTTAGGGAATTCATCAATAATTTACCAGTTAGAAACAATGAATTTCCAAATGATGATGAGTTAAGAGAGAATGGCGATAGTGAATATTTAGGTCATCTAACATAAGGTCCCAGTTTAGAAAGACTATATCTAAGTCTCCCTGAGTGGACCCATGTCACTACCCACAGTTTCTAATTGTCTTTCTCCCTAACCAAACAGATGCTGGAGGTTCTAGGAGAATTATCTCCTCTTGGTTTTTTTTTTTTGTTTTTTTTTTCCTCTTGTTAAGAAACTATTTCTTACCAATATATCATTGGGATAAAAGTCAATTGTCATAATAACACGCAAATAGTACGATTTTATTTTGTGTAAATGTAATAATTTACATGTAAACTCTGTAGTGTGAAGAGATGCAGATATTTTTGAGATTATGAAATTTTAGAACACAGTTGATCAATATGTGAAGGCCTCCATCCTCAGCTGTTGACAGAGGTGTAGTGAAGAATATGTGATTCACAATATCACAGTGAGTTGTGGAAAGTCATATTGGAAGCTGACCTGAATTGAAAAGAATATTTGAGGCCAAAGGATACTAATAGAAGTATAGGTTGAAACAATGGTGTTGAAGAATAATTGGCCTCTGGATCCTGTTAAATCTTCTGAGGAGTAGACAGGAAGAGTTTCTGAGAAGTAAGGGCCTCTGTTTCATTAACAGAACTGGGATTTTTATTTTTAAAAATATTACCAAACCAGCCTAATATAGAACACATAAATATTGGACCTCTTACTTAAGAATGGTCTCTATTAGACATTGTAATTTAATTTTATTTATTTGAGAATATTTGGTGTAAATATATTTTGTAAATTTTTAGTGAATAAAATTTATTCCTTATGATGAATTACTCTGTGATAAAGGATATACTACAAAATATAAGCTACACAAGCATATGACTCACTTTTTAAAAAAATAAAATACTTGAGGATTGAAATGAAAGGATCCTAGAATTAGGAGTTCCCACAAAAAGCTCCAGAGAGAATGCCGTTTACCAGAGCATTACATATGCAAAAACTGAGGGATGTTTGGAAATACAGAATCAATAAATTAAAGGCACAATATATAAAACTGCGTTTTAGTGAAGATAGATAACAAAGATTGAAGTAATTTTTGCAAAACGCTTATTTTTATTCCTAGTTACTTAGAAATGCAAATTTTCTCAAAGCATTTTAATACATGATGTGCATATATGTGTATATATATGATATATACAATTAACTTTTTAAAAAATATCCAATTCCATTTCCTCCTAGAATGTAGAAAGATGAAAACAGAGTTCTCTCTCTCCAAAGATAAGAGAAAAAAAGGCAGATAATTAACTAAAGAAACACAACTTTTCTTAATCCCTTCAGAAAACTAAAGTTGGAAGGTAACAAGTAGCCTGAAATCTAAGAAAGAACAGCACTTGGGTTATGTTACTTAGTCTTACCTATTGTAGAACATGGGAAGGAATTGGGACCACAATACAAGCAGATAAGAAGAAATTGGCTAAAATTTCAGCAAATTGCTAAAGACAGAGTTTGAGCTAGTGTCAAAGTATATACAGCCCCTAGAGACACAGATAGTAGAGGGTTTGGCTACTCATTGACTACCCCAGCTTTCCAGCAAATGCATTTATAAAAGCTTTTGGAAGGTGCAAGAGACCAGAGAGAGCCTCCCTTCCTGGTACAGATATTGGGAGGACAGGATGTACCCCACAAAAAAGGCACAAACCCTAGTCTTTCTCAGAGATTTTTCTCAAAGCTTCAACCCTCTAGGGAGAGGAACAGAAGAATGCATCTTTCCCAGAAACAGAGAAAGGCATATTGTTAATAAAAGAAGATAAAGAAAAAGCTATGTTATTTCTGGGGAATGGGTAACAAACAGACTTGCATTGAGGCTCCTATGCTAATATTACTAGAGATCTCCCATCACTGGGGGAAGGTTGTAAACTTTCTCTGTCACATGACTCACCACAGGTATAAGGCAGAGCTTCACTGCCATAAGAAGGAGGGCTAGGAATGCTGAGAAAGTTCCCCCTCTGAGATGCAATTATACAGAGCTCACTTATCTATACGAATATACCTCAACTGTTAGCCTAGCAAGCAACAAGTAAAGAGAAGGGATAGTCTACCACTAGGGGAGGGATAAGAGCATGAGGTACAGGCTTAAAGAAGTAGCTGAAACCTGAGAAGAGAGTGCTAATTCCAAGGAAAAGCTACCTTTGGTATATTGAAAATAACCATGGCAACCAAAACCCCTGTGCTAACTGCCTGAAAAGAGATTACCTTTTTTCCAGCTGTATTCATACTCACCTCAATATTTATTGTTATATGCAAGATGTCTGGCTTTCCATTAAAATTTTTGAGATTCTCTCTCTCTTTCTCTTTCTCTCTCCATGTGTATATGTCTCAAGTAATTTAGAGAACCATGCTGAGATGACACAGGCATTGAATTGGGACTTCAAATAACTATGATTAAAATGTTAAAGAATCTAAGGGAAATGGCTAATGAATGCATGGACATATAGAGAATTTCAGAAAGGAGATGGAAATCAGAAGAAAGTGTTAAAACAAAATGCTACCCCCCAAAAAGCAGTAATAGTGTGGATCTCCTTTGATAGGCTCCTTCTGTAGACTTATAGGGTTGGAGAAAAAATTAGAGAAAATGAAGATAGGTCAATACAGACTACCCATATGAAACATAAAGAGAAGAAAGGGATGAGAGGCAGGGAAAACAGATGATCAAGTGGTCAAATAATTTAACATACATGAAATTGGAAATGCAGAAAGAAGAGAGAAAAAGAAATGTAACTTGATAGTTGCCAAGGAATTTCAAAATATAATGAAAGAAATCAAGCAATGAATCCAAAAAGTAAAGAGAAGTCAAAGATAAATATCAAAGGCAGACACACACACTCAGATATCTTCACACACATGCACACACCAATAAACACAAACACACCAAGACAAAAAACCATTCATATAGCTCAAAATCAAGATGAAAGCAAAATCTTGCAGTCAGCCAATTACAAAAGACACGTCAAATACAGAAAAATAAACATAATAATAACAGATCTTTCATTAGAAGACCTACAGGCCTGAAGACAATGGGGTGATTTTCAAATACTGGGCCAAGTTCTGCAAAATTATGATTTTATATTGAATTTAAATATCTTTCAAAACAGCAAACAATATAAAGACTTTCAGACAAAGACAAATTGAAAGAATGAATTGCCTGCCAACATGCACTATAAAGAATGGTAAAGAATGTCTATACAAAAATTGTTACCAGATGGTAATTTGGATCTACACAAAGAAATGAATAGTTCTGGAAATGATAAGAAGAAAAGTAAATATAAAGGCATTTATTTTTAACAACTCATAAAGATAATTGATTGCCTAAAGCAAGAATAGTAACAACTATGGATTTATATGATATAAATGTAAAATATATGATAACAAAGAACACGAAGGATGTGAAAATAAATTGGAATCAAACTTCCCTAATGTTCATATAACATAGACAAAAATATATACTATTTGAGGATCCTCTGTGATAAGCTAACAATGTATATTATAAAACCAGAGCAACCAATAATAGGGTTGTGGAATCACTATGTTGTATACCTAAAACTAATGTAACATTGTGTGTCAACTATACTCAAAACATAATAATGATAAAAAAAAAAAACTACACATTTAATGCAAAATCAGGCAGAACAAAAGTTGAAGAAAAAGGCCAGATAGAAAAAGTAAAAACCATCTAGCAAGATGACATATTTATATCTAAACATATCAATAACTGTAATTGCAAATAGTGTGAGCACCCTAATAAAAAAAGACAATGGTTGCTAGGTTGGTAATAAAAGCAGGATCCTGCTATATACTTTTACAAAAAAATTAATGTAAAAGTAGATAAGCTAAAAGTAAAAGGGGAAAAAAATCCATGAAAAATTAATCAAAAGGGAGCTAGAGAAGCTATATTAATGTCAGACAAAAGCAAGCTTCAGATAAAGGACTATTAAGAGAGAAGAGGAGGGATATTGCATAATGATAAAAAGACTATATTTAACAGGAAACACAATATGTTTAAATGTTTAATATACCTAAGAGTAGAACTTCACATTGAGTGAAGTAAAGCCTGATGGAGCCAAAAAAAAAAAAAAAAAAGAACTCAAAAAATGGACAATTAGAGTTTAAGTCATCAACCTTAGTGTTTCAGTAACTGATACAACAAATAGAAATATCAGTCCGGATACAGAGGTCCAAACAACACTATCAACTAATTCAACCTAATTAACAGTTATAAGAACACTCCACTCAATAGTAGCAAATACACTTTGTTTAATGAGTTCCTGTATATTCTTTATCCTTTCTCTGTAGTTAGTATCTTAAATTAACATGGTATATTTGTTGTAACTAAGAAACCAGTTATGGTATATAATTATTAACTAAACTCCACACTTGATTCAGATTTCACTAGGTTTTCCACTGTTGTACACTTTCTATTCCAGGATCACATCCAAGATACCACATTGCTTTTAGATGTCATGTCTCAGATGCCAGTTTGTAACAATTTTCCTGTTTTTTCTTGTTTTTCTTTACCTGGAGGTTTTGAGGAATACTTTTCAGATATTCCATAGACTGTGCTTTACTTGAGTTTTTCTCTCATATTCCTCTTGATTAGATTGAGATTATGGGTTTTTGAAGGAACAAAGATAAAGTACGTTTTTAATCACATCAGGTAAGGGGTACATGCTACCAATATGATTCATTACTGATAATGGTAATCTGATTCATCTTGTCAGTTTTCCCCACTGTAAAGTTACATCTTTACCATACTTTATTCTTTGGAAGTGATTCATTAAGTGTTGCTAGCACTCAACGGGAGTGGGGGTGTGCTTAAACCACCTCCTGAAGGGAAAAGTATTTATATGAACCACTTGTATTCTTTTTTAAGGAAAATGGGTCTCTTCGACTCTTTTTTATGTATTTAATCATTTATTTACACCTTATGGACTCATGGATATCAGTTTTTTTGCTGTGGATTATAATCCATCTGTGTATGAATAGTACATTAATAATAATAATTATTAGAAAATATTAACAGTCACCACTTACAGAATGGTCATTAATCTTGATTGAAGGGTACATCAAGTTTGCATCAAACCATTTCATTTGTCATTGCTTTCTAGTTAATTAAATGACTTCCTAGAGTGATTGTTTTTAAACAGGAGATCCACATATAAACAATTTAATTTATTATCAATCATTCTCCCATCCTTCTTCTGTTTCTGAAATCTTTCATCTGTTCTCATTTTTTTTACTAGCCAGATGAATCTTCGAGATGGGAATATTACCAAATATTAGTGTTAATTTTATTACTACAAATCATGGCAGGTCTTTTTCATTTTTTGTCACAAATAAAAAGGAAACCAGTTTTCACTTTATATGCTATATTTTTGTTTTCATTTTAACTGGATTGTAAAAATGTTATAAGATAAATGAGATGGCAAGATTACCACTTATTGATGCATCTTGTTTCAATTTACTTCGGGGCAAAATAACACATGCTTTTATTGTCAAGTATCTGATGTATATGCAATCATTCTTTCTTGTCTACAGCAGAGATTCCACATTAAATGTGTTCAGCACATATACATATTTTAAACTCTTTTAATATTTATATATTCCATGTATCTGATGCATTACACCTGAGGAACATGAATGTTAGTATTGGAGGCAAGTTTAAAATGTCCCTACTGGGGTGCCTGGGTGGCTCAGTTGGTTAAGCGGCTGCCTTCGGCTCAGGTCATGATCCCAGGGTCCTGGGATTGAGCCCTGCATTGGGCTCCCTGCTCAGCAGAGAGCCTGCTTCTCTCTTTCCCTCTGCCTACTGCTCTGTTTACTTGTGCTCTCTATCTCTCTGTCAAATAAATACATAAAATCTTTTTTAAAAAAATGTCCCTACCTAAATCCTAGAATGGTATAGTGAAAAGTTATAGTGAAAAGGTATAATGAAAATGTTCATTACAATATCATAGTACAACATTCATTCATCTGTCCTATAAAATTATACTAGAATCTAAGTAAGAGAAAAATAAAGGAAACCCTGATGAAATTACTCAAACACTCAAGAGAATTGTCTTAACTTTCAAGTCTAAAATGAGTCAAATCATCTACAAAAACTCATAGATGTAATACTCCTATTTTTAAATTTTATTTTTAACAAAAATTGCTAAGGTATACAACCTTAATTTGTTTTGATATGCATATACAACCTGATTTGATATACATACGTATATTGAAATGATTGTTTCTGTTACGCTAATTAACATGGTAATCTCAGATACTTACCATTTCTTTTTGAGTGATGAGAACATCTGAAATCTCTTTTGATAAATTTCCAGTATTTAATACAGTATTATAAACTATAATCATAATGCTGTATATTAAATCTCTAGACTTATTGATCCTATGTAATTGCAACTTTGTACTCTTTGACCAACATCTTCCCATTTCTCCCACCTCCCTGCTCCTTGGAACCATGTTTCTACTCACTGTTTCTATGTCTTCAGCATCTTAGGATTTCACACATAAGTGAGATCATTCAGTTTGTTTTGTTTTGTTTTGTTTCTGTCTTCACTTAACATAATATCCTCCAGGTCAATCCATGTTGCTGCAAATGGCAGGATCTTTTTTTTTTTTTGAACTAACTTTATATACCTGTATCTGTCTATCTATATCTATCTATATCACTATTTCTTTATCCATTCATCCATTGAACATTTAGATTTTTTTTTAAGATTTTATTTATTTATTTAAGAGAGAGAGTGAGAGAGAAAGCATGAGCAGGGGGAGGGGCAGAGGGAGAAGCAGACTCCCTGCTGAGCAGGGAATCTGATGTGGGGTCCCATCCTGGGACTTCGGGATCCTGACCTGAGCTGAAGGCGGACACTTAACCGACTGAGCCACCCACGTGGCCCAACATTTAAGTTTTTTTTTTCCATAACTCAGATATTGTGAATAATGCTACAATGAACGTAGAATGCAGATATCTCTTTGAGATAGATTTCACCTCCTTTGGATATGTATCCGGACAGGGGATTCTATTCTATTTTTAGATTATAAGAGGATTCTCTATGCTGTTTTCTGTAATTGCTGTACCAATTTATATTTCCGCTAATAGTTTATAAGAGTTCCCTTTTCTCCAAATCCTTGCCAACACTTATCTTTTATTTTTTTTTTTAAATAATAGCCATCCTAATAGGTGTAAGATGATATCTCATTGTCTTTGACTTGTATTTCCCTGATGATTAATGATGTTGGAGCACCCTTTCGTATATCTATTGACCATTTGTGAATCCTCTTTGGAAAATGTCTATTTAGGTCTTTTGCCTGTTTTTTAATCAGATTTTGTTATTGTTGTTCTTGTTCTTGTTTAATTATTTAATTAAATCATATATATAAATTAATTATTTAAATGTTTAATATTTAATTATGTGAGTTCCTTATTTTGGGTATTAACCTCTTATAGATACATAGTTTGCAAATATTTTCTCCCATTCTATAACTCATCTTTTCATTGTGTTGTTTTCTTTGCTGTGCAGAAGCTTCTTAGTTTGATATAGTCTCATTTGTTTATTTTTTCTTTTGCACCCTGCACTTTTGATGTCAAATCCAAAAAGTTTTTGCCATGGCCAGTGTCAAGGAGATTTTCCCCAATTTTTTCTTATAAAATTTTATGGTTTCAGGTCTTACATCTAAGTCTTTAATACATTTTCAGTTTATTTTTGTGTATGGTGAAAGATAAAGGTCCACTTTCATTGTTTTGCGTGTGGATATCCATCACTATTTATTAAAAAGACTTCTTTCCCCATTGTGTATTCTTAGCATCCTCGTCAAAAATTAGTTGACTGTATATGCTTGGGTTTGTTTCTGGACTTTATTTATTTATTTATTTTTATCTGTATGTCTGTTTTTATGTCAGCCAGTACCATCTAGTTTTGATTACTCTAATTTGGTAATATAATTTGAAATCAAGAAATATGGTATTTCCAACTCTATACTTATTTCTCAAGATTGTTTTGGCTATTTGAGGTCTTTCCAGTTTTTTTATATGTCAGTAAAATAACAACTTTATCATCAAATGGAAAGCAAATGCAAATATTTGGAATTGCATCCACTGATGAGATCAGAACTACTTCCAAATAGTATGTCAGTACGCCTTCCTGAACTATTTGTGCTGGAGATCAAGTATATAAAACATAGTACCCTCTTACCCTAGAAAAATATACTTCAGAAATATATATTCATATATATTTATATATTAATATGAACTATAAATTAGTCCTCAAATCTGTTTTTCATTAAAATCTCATGGGATAAAATTCAAATATGTAAAATTATTTAGAGTTAATATTTTCTTGTATTTCTACCCAGTACAGGACTTTGGATACAGATCATTGTTAACTTATTGATTCATGAACTCTCATATTTTCCCTGATCAATTTTACTGCAGTGTAATAGGGACTACCACAGTGATCTGCAGTAAATTAGCTGTATCCCAAAGTCTGGCTGATCCAGATGCAGAAATTTAGTTTGGCATATGAATAATTTTTCAAGCATATAGGATTTTATTATATGTATTTGATGCACCAACTCTGTCTCACTTTTCCACATGATTTTAATTTTGTCTGTTTTTCATATCAAATTTTATGCCTTAAATATGTTGAATATAACATATTGTTACCTTAATTTTTCTCTTCTTATCTAGATGAATTATAAATCATTAAGTAAAATTAAGAACATCACCTGAAATTATAGAAAATATGACTGCCCTACAGTGACTATGCCATTCTACTTTACTTATTTTTTGGTTATATCTATTTCAGTAATCTGTCATTAACACTTTGTGACATTGGATCAAATTAAAGAGCTCAGGGCAAAGACCAGTTAGAGGACCATAGTGAAATTCACTTCTAAATATAAATTGTTTATTCATGTAAGATTAAATAGATTTCTTATGTATCAATGAAAAGGTATGAAACAGACATATGTGTGTTTACCTGTGTGTTATCATAGTCATAGTACAAGCCTAAAGAGGATCTAGAAATGGCACAAGAAGAGAATTGTGAATGTTACCTAGAAAGTCTGAATAAATATCTTCCTATTTTGCATTAGGCAACAATGAAAGAAGGGAAAAAGGCAGTATCAAAAATAAGGCCTTCCAGACAGGAGCAGCAAAACGAACAGGTGCACAGCCATAAAATTTCCTCTTTTTCAGAGGCTAGGGTTTTACTCAGTATACTAGAATGTACCTAATACAGATTTGGGATTTAATAATGCTATGCTTTATTTATGTAATATAGAATTGTCCGTTATATTTTTAAATTTTGATTAAAATATTAAATCAGTTGTTAGTACTTTGGAAGTTCTGAACATCTTTTTAAAAAAATAACTGTTTTGCAAATTTCTGTTGATATTTGTCTAGTTGCCCTATTGCTAAATTTCTCTCTGGCTACCCAAGATCCTGTCTTTAAGATTGTGTTTATATTGGTAAGGGCAGGTGGATGAAAAGAATAACTTACACTTGTAATTTGTTGAGTTGTCAGCATCACTTATAATAATCCTTAACTCATTATAATTAAGTTTCTCAAAATGGACTGGTTTCAGTTTTCAATAAATTTTATAGTCATGTCTTATGAGATTATATGCAGAATATTTAAAAAGTATCACTATAGTTTCTTTGCTTTAATAATCTCAAAAATAAAAATGCTACAAATGTACAAATATATTTTTAAAGTTATTAAATTTCTTTTATACTCATTTATTTTTAATGTTGAGTAATGATTTTTAAATAAGACTTTATTATTTTGAGCAGTTTTAAATTTACAGAAAAATTGAGCAGAAAGTACAGTGTTCCCATATATCATTTAATACCTTCCTCTAGTTTTCCCTATTATTAACATTATTAAATTAGGGTGATACACTTGTTACGATTGACTAATCTTTAGTATTATTAGCTTATAGTTACAATAGGATTTATTCTGTGTGTTGTACATTTTATGAGTTTTGACAAATATATAATGACATGTATCTACTATTACTATAACATACAGAAAATTTTTACTGCACTGAAAATGCCCTGGGTTCCACCTATTCATTTCTCCTTGTCCCCACAAACCCCTGACAACGAATTATCTTTTTATTGTCTCTAGAGTTTCCCTAAATGTTATTCGTTGAAATCCAAAATATAGAGCCTTTTCAGAATTTTTTTTCACTAAGTAATGTGCATTTAAGATTCTTCAGTGTCTTTTCTGGCTTTGGTAGCTCATTTATTTTTATTACTGAATAATACTCCACTATGTGTATATAGTACAATTTGCTAATCCATTTGCTTTTTAAAAAGTTTTTATTTAAATTCCAGTTTAACATACAGTGTAATATTAATTTCAGGTGTACAATATAGTGATTCAATACTTCCTTACAGTAGGCAGTGCTCATCACAACATCTTTATCCCCAACACTTATTTAACCCATCCACCCATCCTGGTAACCATCAGTTTGTTCTCTACAGGTAACAGTCTGTTTCTTGGTTTACCTCTCTCTCTTTTTTTCCCTTTGCTCATTTAGTTTCTTAAAGTCCACATATGAGTGAAATCATGATATTTATCTTTTTCTGACATATTTCATTTAGCCTAATACTCTTTACTCCATCCAGGTCATTGCAAAGGGCAAGATTTCATTCTTTTTTATGGCTAATACTGAGATAGATAGATAGATAGATAGATAGATAGATAGATAGATAGATAGATCACATTTACTTATTGAAGAACATATTGGTTGCTTCCAAGTCTGGGAGATTGTATATAAAGCTGCTATAAACATTCATGTACAGGCTTTTATGCAAACATAAGCTTACAGCTCATTTGGGTAAATACCAGTGAGCATGATTATTGGCTCCTGTGGTATGAGAATGTTTAGTTTTGTAACAAACTACCAAACTTCCTTCCACAGTGGCTCTACCATTCTCAATTCAGTGAATGAGAATTCTTGTTTCTCCACATCCTCTCTGGCATTTAGTGTTCTCAGTGTTTTGGATCCTAGCCATTCTAACTGGTGTTATTGGTATCTCATTGTTTTAGTTTATATATCCCTAAAGGCATTTGGTACTGGGCATCTTTTCACATGCTACTTGACTTCTGTACATCCTCTTTGGTGAATTGTTTTTTTTCAGAGCTGTTGCCCGTTTGTTAATTGCATTGTTTATTTTTTATTGATGATTTTAAGAGTTCTTTGTATATTTTGGGTAATAGTTTTTTATTACACATAGGTTTTGACAATATATTCTCCCCAGTATGTGGGTAATCTGTTCATTCTCTTAACAGTATTTTTGTCAGATCAGAAGTTTTTAATTTTAATGAAGTCCAGCTTACCATTTTTTTCATATAACTTATTTTCGGCATTTTATTTAAGAAGTCACAGACAAATCCAAGATTATCAAGATTTTTTCATGAGTTATCTTTGAGTTTTCTTAGAAAAATGTATTTAATGTAGTGTTCCAAGATTCACTGTTTATGTATAACACCCAGTGCTCCATGCAATATGTGCCCTCATTAATACCCACCACCAGGCTCACCCATCCCCCCACCCCTTCCCTCTAAAACCCTCTGTTTATTTCTTGGAGTCCACAGTTTCTCACGGTTTGTCTCCCCCTCCAATTTCCCCCCTTCACTTTTCTCTTCCTTCTCCTAATGTCCTCCATGTTATTCCTTACGTTGCACAAGAAGTGAAACCATATGATAATTGACTTCCCCTGCTTGACTTATTTCACTCAGCATAATCTCCTCCTATGGTGACTAACATAATAAAAAACGTATTTTAATTGGAATAATATGGGAATATATTGCAGATTGAAAAAATGAGTCAGAGTGAGAAAAGAGAGGTACCTGGCAAATTTTAAGATCAAGATCAGCCTCAAAAGCAGATTTTGACATGATGAATCCACTCCATACTTGTATCATTAATCTCACGATTCTACTCACGATTCTAGTTCCTTAGGATGAAAACATCTGTCTGGACAAACTTAGATGACACTCCTATCTTTCCACTAATGAAGAACATTTTAACCTGATGGATATTTTCAAAATGGGAGTCAAGAATGGGTAAGAGTCAATTCCTTAGCAGCTATTCAGTAAAAAATATAGGAACCAGAGTGTTTAACACACAGGAAAAAATCACAACCCCATAAAAACAGTAGTGTTTTTGCTTATAATAATATAACAGATAGTTCTTCAGAAACATCTTTGTTCTGGCTTTCCATTCATTATCTTGGAAGATCTAAGATATATATATCCTCTTTTTATTTTTTTTCTTCATGTATGTCATTTGTGAAAGGTGGACAAGCAATGCAAAAATTTATGTTCAGTGATTTTTACAAAATATGATCAAGGACTTTTTGGAGAGTGCTAATTATGTTTAGATTTTTTTAAATAAATCTAGGGTAAATAAAGCCAGGAAAGAACATAATTATTAAAGGTAGATGCCATTTCCTAAATAAGTATTCTTTTATTCAAAGGCAAGTCCCTAATGACTAGCTATTAAAATGAACTTTCTATTAGATAGGTAATAGATAAAAGGGAATTTGATTCATTGACTCTGATGCTGTATATATGCTCAGTGGGGTTTATGGATTGCTATCATTCATCCATCAAGAATTCTAAAAGTAAGTGCTGTCTTCCTATCAGTCTTGGGTGAATATGGTACTGGCCTGTTTAATTGACTGGAAAACACTAATGTACCAAGATGAATAGAAATGGAACTTGAATTCTAAATCCTAATTCTCAATAGTAATGCAGTTACTATTGCTCTGGTAAAAATTGCTAGGTAAAAATTTGGAAACCATGAAAATACCAATTAAAAATAGATACTACCCTCAGAAACAAATAAAAAAGCATCCTTTTAAATGTAGCTAACCCATGCTAGAAAATTCATTTCCCTTTAATGCTGGTTGTTATATTCAGTTACCATATCTTTTTATATAATGAAAAGTCATATGAAATACTATATATTCTGTTGTCAAATATTTTATATCTTTGAGAATTTTTTTCACTTCCCTGTCATTTGATAAATGAACAAATGGATAACATTAATCCTTTTAATTCATTTTTATTTTATGCTTACAAGGTTCCAAGTACTCTTTTAGGTGTGAAAGTCACAAAGATAAATAAGCATAGTTCCTTCTATCAAAAAGCTTACTTCTGGAAAAGAAAAGCCATATAAGATTATGGAAATGTGATATTTCCACATAACAATCTAGAGATATGACCAGATCAAACAAAAATGGTGTGAATCTTCATCTTTACTGAAACTAGGGAATGCCTTCAAACCAACATACACATTAAGGTAATTCTTGTAGTAAACCAGAAGATAGAAAAAGCTTGAAGTAAATCATGGAAGGATGACTCACAATACTGATTCCTAAGAAATTGGAAGTGGCACGCCTGGGTAACTCAGTCAGTTCAGTGTCAGACTCTTGGTTTTGGCTCTGGTCATGATCTTGAGGTTATAGGATCTAATCTTGTGACAAACTCCGAGCTCAGCATGGAGTCTGCTTCAGATTCTCTTTCCCTCTCCCTCTCTGCACCTCCCCCCTCTCGGACTCACTTTACCTCTCTAAAATTAATAAACAAACAAACAAACAAATAAATAAATAAAATCTTAAAAAACAAACACAGATAGTAGGAGGTAAATCTTCCTCATATCCTAAAACTTACGTAGGGTAGAAAATGTACCTCATTTATTGTTAGGCTCTTTACTCTAGCAGCTCATTTAAAACACTGTAGATCAGTAAATTTGTGAAGTTATAGAAGCAGTACAGAAAGAGTGATAGCATGACTGTTTGAATCAGAAAATAATAACTGAAAAAAATCTGCGTAGGGCATGGTTTTTGTTTGGTGGGGTATTAGTTTACCAAGGACTATCATAAGAAAGTAGCACAAATTGGTTAGCTTAAAACAATAGAACATTATTGTTTCACAATTCAGGAAGTAGACTTCTAAAGTCAAGGTATTGTCAGGGCCATGTTCCCTCTGAAACTGTAGGGGAAATCTTTCTTTGCCTCTTCCTAGTTTCTAGTGGTTTACCAGCAATCTTTGGCATTTCTTAGCTTTCAGCCAAAACATCTTGGTCTTTGCCTCCATTGTCTCATGGCGTTTGCCCTGTTTGTGTCTCTTTCACATAGTGTTTTCCTCCAAGAATGCCAGTCATACTGAATTAGGGCCCACCCTAATGACTTCATCTTAACTTGATTACATCTCTAACGATTATGCCCATAAGGTCACATTCACAGATACAGGGGTTAGGACATCAACATATCTTTCTGGAAGACAGAATCTAACCCTAAACAGTGAGTTTTCTTCTTTATTATAGACTTACTCTAGTAGTGGCTTTCCCTTGAAGATAGATAAGAGTGAATCTTTTGAAGTTGAGACTAATGTGTCTACCATTACATGCCCTCCTCAATAAGAATCTTAATACTTATTTTTTAAAAAGCACAACAAAATTTTTAAATAAAAGAAAGTAAAAATTAATAATGGCGAAGAAGACGTAGATATATAATGAAATAGAAAAGAAAAATATTGGAAAGGAGAAATTAATGAAAAGCTGGTTTTTGTGCTTGATTTAAGAAGTAGTGTATCAAAGATGCTAAAGAAAACAATTGGTTATATATATATTATATATATTATATATAATATATATATATTATACTTTTTCCACATCCTCACCATTACCTGCTATTTCCTATAAAAACATGTGGTCTTATCAAAGATGCTAAAGAAAACAATTGGTAATATTCAGCCAAGGTCATTCATTAAAAATCAAAACAAAGTTCGGCAATTGAATGCTTCACAATAATTTCTTCATGCTGATAGCTGCTAGAGTACTAATGCAGGCATTAGTGCTAACTAATGCATGTTGCTGTGCTAGATAGTTGCTCACTTTTCACTGAGGCATGGGTAGAATCAAGATATATATTTTCACTATGATTGCTAGTATAGAGTTAGATTGATGGGAATGTCACTAGATTAGTAAGATTTCCTTCATCTCTAGTATAAACAGACTAGTGTAAAAACATTTCTTGGGTTCACCTCTAGAATTTAAGAGATTTAATCATAGTGATAATGGAATTTTCATGGAAACATTTTATGAATATATTATTATTATATATTCCTTGGTGATTATATATATGTAGATATATCTACATATGTAGATATTTTTACAAAATCAGTGGAAAAAGATTAGCCCTTAGACTTGGAGTTAGAGGTGGAACAATGGAGCAATTGGCTTCTTGTTGGCAAAATTATCTCTGAATTTTTATCTGCATCTTAATTTTATTGTGTGCACAAAAATTCTTCTTTAGCATGGTTTGAAGAATGATTGATATTCAGGGATATCAGGGGCAAAAATACTGATTTAGGTATTCCCTTGAGGTACCAACTGTTGCAGCTAAGGCAAAAGCAGACTTGTGCTGAATTCTGATGTTAAAACCAATGTTTCATCATTCCTATACTGAAAACCTAGGCTTGTGTTCATGTCTAATTTTATTGTGACTGTACAAATGAGGTGGAAAACACATCCTCACTCATGTGATAAACACTCGTACTGATTTTCAAATTGAAGCTCATTTCCATTAAAAGGTAAGCTTTGCTTCTTATGAAGATTTCTTTCATCTTCAGTTAATCCCCCACAACTAATATTAAAATACTAACTTTATTCTTAGATCCATTTTTACATACGTTTTACATCCATGGTAATACTATGTTTATATATTTATCTTTCTTATCAGACTGAGATCATTAAGATAAAAATTAATGCACTGCACAAGTTCAATATATTATAAATGAAACTATAACCTTATCAAACTAAATTGAGGAATTTATCTTTCTAGTACTGAATCAAAGGGGTCTGGTTAATTCATGTTGTACAGAGACATTTCAAATAATGGACACACTCTTGCAGGAGAAATAAAAAAAATATGCCGTGGGATTTGTAAATAAAATATGGAAATTCCCTAACATGGCAGAACAATGGGTAAGGGCAGAAAATTCTATTTTGTAACTTTAAGGAAACAAAATACTTAATCACTTGTCATAGGTGAAATGAATTCTTACTCAGCCTACCTTGCAATTTTCTGACAGAAGGGAGTGCTGGCCATCATATCATCTAGGAATTCCCCCATGTGCTTTAGTCTGTCAGCTGAAATAGATTCAGTTGATTATGACAGATGGGCATGAAGTCTGTCACAGTTCTGATGGATCGAGGAGGGAAAAGCTTGATAAATACTGAGAGACAGATTATGTCTTGATTATTTTTGCATAGTCAATCATGTGGATACTGGGTACTTGTTATAATCTAGGAAAATTATTATTGCCCACTAATTGGCATACATTGTACTTCATTTTTTGACTTAAAATGTCAATGATAATTTTATGTCTGAAATGATTACATATAGCAACAGAGAAACACACCTAACAAATTCATCAACTTTATAGTCTTTACTTTTAAAAACTACTGATATTTCAAGATTTACCTCTATCATATGAAGTCAATAATTAGATGTATCTTAAATGTGGAAATATGAAAAATATACGACTAGATTATGACTATATCCAATCAACTCTCTCGTAATATTTTATGTTAACCTAATAGCACCCCTTAAACAATTATGTCAATAAAACTCTCATCTAAAAAATCATTTGGAAATTTTACCTATAATCTTTCTAGTTTGTAAATTAACTTTCTGAGTTCCAATGATTAAATTATACGTGGACAACCCAGATAAGAGGAAATGCAGTTTTTTATTTATATTTTATCCAATGTATGCAATATATCAGGCTGGTGTTTTCCAGACAAGCAAAACAGGAAGGAGCTTTACATGAGAGGAAGTCTTATTTTTATGGACTTCAGTTTTAATTATCACTCTAACTTAAAAAATGTATTCCTTTTTATAGAATCCCTATTTTTCAAAAGATATTCTCTTTAGGCTTCTCAACATATCCAAGAGTTAAAAAGGGGAATCTTTTTCAAATGTTTTCTTAACCTTGAATGCTATGCTTATCCAGTGCCAATTGCTCTCAGATCCCTTCTTAGGTCCTCTCTGTTCCCTGTTCTGCTCGGCACAGCAGAGGGCCTGATATTAGGGTTTTTTGGCTGCAGTTTTAGCTGGCTTTCAACTTGTTTTGAGTTAATAAGAGGTGCTAGTGGGAGATAGATAATGGAGTGGTGTTCTTCAGAAAATTAAAAATAGAAATACCATATGATCCAGATAGTCCTCTCTGGATATTTATCCGAAGGAAACAAAACACTAGTTCAAAAAGATATCTGCAACCGCATGTTTATTGCAGCATTATTTATAATAACCAAGACATGGAAACAATTTAAGTATTCATTAATGGATGAGTGGATAAAGAAAATATAGATTTAAAAAATAAAGGAACACACACACACACACACCACACACACAATTGACATACAACATCCTTCTTCTCCCTCATAAAATCTTCCAGCATTGGCTCCAGCCCAAGTGACAGCCCATGATTATAACTCGTGTAGCATGACTCCAGCCCTAGAACCCCAATCTTCCCTTTTTCTTAGTAGCTTAGGGTTTGTGTTCTGCTATTGCTAATCTCGGAGTATCCTCAGTTTCTCCTTGCATCTTCTTAGCTTTTCCATCACCTATGTAACTTATTTTCTACTGAACTATCCTTATTTTAACTACTTTGACTACTTACTACCATACTCCATTTTGAATGGATTCCGAATGACATCTACTCCCAATTAAAAAAAAATTAGTAGTAGTTTACTTTCATGTCATGTTGAAATGTATTTTAAAACTACACAGTGCCAGCATCAATTATGTATGCATGTCGTGGATGAGGACATGATATGTACCTGCTCACATGCCATATCACTGCTTTACTAGTAGTTATATGAATTATACTTTGGTACTAGAGTTTGCCATCACAATATTTCTTATCATTTATAATCTTAGAATTAGTCTTTTCTCCAAGGACCACGTATTTTTTAAAATAGTGTTCATTATAAAAGTTTTTAAAACTTAAGGCCCTCATTGTCTTAGGACCAACTATTCTTAAACTCATAAAATCTGGATTCCATTTTTTGGCAGATGTTGGAAATGAGATCAGAACCTATATTAGTGTCCTATTGCTACTATAACAGAAAATCACAAACTAGTACATTAAAACAGCTCAAATCTATCATCTTATAGTTCTAGAGATCAAAGATTTCACTGGGCTAAAAATCGAGGTGTCTGAAAAGCTGTATTCTTTTTGAAAGCTCTGAAGAACTGTATAAATCCTATTTTTTTAGCTCCTCGAGGTTACCCTGCTTTGTTGTTTGTGAGTCACTTCCATTTTCCACGTCAGCAATGCTTCACTCTGACCTATGCCTCTGTCCTCACATATCCTTCTCTGATTTTGATTTTTATCCTTCTCTTGTCTACTTTTACAAGGGCCCTCATGGTTACATTTAACCTACTTCGACAAATAGAATAATCTCCCAATTTCAACATCCTTAACTTAATCACAACTGCAAACACTGCTTTACCAGATATAGTGGCGTATTCACAGGTGTGAGGAATTAGTATTACATGGACATTTTTGAGTTGCCTTTATTCTATCTATCACAAAACCCAAATCTATTTAAGCGTGTATCACAGGTTTTTAACCTCTATGGAATACAGCCTTCCTATTATTATAATGTGTTGTAGGACTCTGTTAACTCCTACTTTATTGAATGAGAGCAATTCCGTTTAAGGTGTTGTGTGTGTGTGATAAAAATGCAATTTTATTTTAAGGTAGATCAACACATATTTATACATTATGAATGTACTTTAAGGTAAGAAATGCATTATTAATTTCTTTTGGATTAAAATGCCAGAAAATAGTCTTTGATAAAAATGTAATCACTGAAAGGTCAAAGAAAAAAAAAATTGTAGAGAGACTTGTAGTTTGGATTAATATTAGAGTCCATCTGTCCTGTTAATTACATAGAAAAGTAGGTCGTTTAACTTCTTATCTAAAATACCACAGATTTTTACTGAAACTATAATTCATTTTCTTCTAAAATTACAAGTTCAGTTATAAAGGATATTATAGAGATCATGAAACCGTCTTTCTCTAGGAAAAGAACACTTAGAAAACCCATCTCATCATTTGAAGTTCTGATTTTAAAAAGAAAAACTAAGGTACATTACTTCAAACCAAAGAGTAGATGTAGTATCAGGTCACATTCATTCCCACTGGTACAGGTACCCAGTCAAATATACCAAAAACCGAGTACAAAAAGATAAATATAGAGATTAAATTCCACAATATGAGCCTTTTATATCTTATTTACACTCAGTCTCTGATGCCTAACACAAAGAATGTTAATAGAATGAATATAATTCTAGATGTTTTAATAAGCATCAATAGCTAAAAAAGTTAAATGGAGATTTTGTCAGTTTTAGTACAATCTGGGCTTTAACTATGAGTTTAAATGCTCCTTGTAGGTTATTTGATACTGTAGTTATTTGTTTGCTTTTCCTGATCTATTTCAGTTAAGTCCAGGATGCTAAACCTAGCTGTTTTTAAAAGGTAGAATACGATGTTTATTTGTTATTCACCTTACTTTACACCTTAACAATAACTTTAAATTAATTAAGTTATTAGCATGCTTATTGCATATGTTATTGCCATGAAAACTGTTTTCTTGAGCACATAACATCTTCAGACTATATCACCAATATTGAAAATGTGTGTATTGGTAGTAGACTAGGGAAGCAAAAGGGCCGCACCCATAGTTTTTAAAAGCTATCAATGTATGCTTTTATAGTGGTTAAAGGATTTTTTGAGAACCAACTTCTTTTCTAGAAAACTAGAAAAATAAGAGTGGTGGGGGTATTTTAAATAACTAAAAATTAATTCAATATAGGCAAGTAAATACTTGGAAATACTTGGAAATATGAGAAAGAGGGCTTCTTTGGTTCATGTTAGCAATAACAAGGAAAAAAAGATACCAATAGCAAAGATTTCCCATGAGTACACAAAGCCTGGGCCCCTAGGATATTTACACTAATCTGGGCAAATAAATTATGACTGATAAAATTTATTCCCTGAGAAGGTATTTGTAAATGACCTATCTGATAAAGGGTTAGTATCCAAAATATATAAAGAACTTATACAACTCAACACATAAAAAACAAATAATCCAATTAAAAATGGGCAGAAGACATTAACAGATGTTTTTCAAAGAAAACGTACAGATGGCTAACAGATACAGGAAAAGATGCTCAACATCACTCATCATCAGGTAAAGGCAAATCAAACTACCTTGAGATATCAACTCACACCTGTTCCTTTCCAGTGCCTCTAGAAGTGAATATGTTTCCTTTCGTTTTCCAGCCTTAAGAGGCCACCATGTTCATATAGTTTATGACCTGCTTATTGCAACTTCAAAGCCAACACCATCGCATATCTCTGATTATTCTTCTGTAGTATCCTTCTTTTCTGCCCACAGTCAGGAAGAGTCTGTTCAAGGACTCAGGTGATTAGGTTGAGCCCACCCACACAATCCATAATTATCTGCCCACCTCAAGGTTCTTAACCTAAATCATATTTGCTAAGTACCCCTTTCCATGCAAGGTAAGATATTCACAGTTTCCAGGGATTAGGATATAGACATCTTTAGGAAGTTATTATTCTGCCTACTACAATTTTCCTAAAGCTCAATAGTCACAGCTGGGATTAGATTTCCTAAAACTCACTGGTCAGAGATTAGAAATACTACGGTTCTTAGCCACATGTTTCTACCACACTATAAATTGTTTGAATTATCTAAAGAGGATACAGTGTTTCTAAAAATATTACTATCTTCTAAACTACATGGATTATTTTAAAGGAGAACAAAATATTGTTCTATTGGCAAAGGGTCACAAAGTCCTGGCATTTTTTTTTTAACTGAAAAATTTGTAACATTATGGGCCTGCACCTAAGATTTCTAGGAAATGACTGAAAAACTGTTTTGTTGCTGGTTTCCTTTGCTGTGCAGAAGCTTTTTATTTTGGTGTAGTCCCAATAGTTTCCTTTTGCTTTTGTTTCTCTTGCCATAGGAGACATATCTAGAAAAAAGTTCCTATGGCCGGTGTCAAAGAATTTACTGCATATGATTTCTTCTAAGAATTTCATGGTTTCAGGTCTCACATTTAGGTTTTTTTAATCCATTTTGAGTTTATTTTTGTGTATGGTGTAAGCAAGGGGTCCAGTTTCATTCTTTTACAGGTAGCTGACCAGTTTTCCCAACACCATTTATTGAAAAGACTCTTTCTCCCATTGTATATTTTTGCCTCCTTTGTTGAAGGTAATTGACCATAGAAATGTGGATTTATTGCTGGGTTTTCTATTCTGTTCTGTTGATCTTTGTGTCTGTTTTTGTGCCAGTACCATACTTTTTGATTACTACAGCTTTGTAGTATATCTTGAAGTTTAAGATTGTGATACCTCCACCTTTGTTCTTGTTTGCAAAGATTGCTTTGGCTATTCAGAGTCTTTTGTGGTTCCATACAAATTTTAGGATTATTTGTTCTAGTTCTGTGAAAAATATTTTTGGTATTTTGATAGAGATTACATTAAATCTGTACATTGCTTTGGGTAGTATAGACATTTTAACAATATTCGTCTTCTAGTCCATGAGCATAGAATATCTTTCAGTTTGTTTGTGTTATCTTCAATTTCTTTCATCAATATTTTATAGTTTGTGGAGTACAAATCTTTCACCTCCTTGGTTAAGTTATTCATAGGTATTTTATTATTTCGGTGTAATTATAGATGGGGTTGCCTTCTTAATTTCTGTTTCTGTTACTTCATTATTAATGGGTAGAAACACAATAGATCTCCATTTATATTAATTTTGTTTTTTATTTTTTATTTTTTTAATTTTATTTAATTTTTTCAAGATTCATTGTTCCAAGATTCATTGTTTATGCACCACACCCAGTGCTCCATGCAATAGGTGCCCTCCTTAATACCCACCACCAGGCTCACCCATCCCTCCAACCCCTTCCCTTCCAAAACCCTCAGTTTGTTTCTCAGAGTCCACAGTCTCTCATGCTTTGTCTCCCCCTCCGATTTACCCCAATTCACTTTTCCTTTCCTTCTCCTCATGTCCTCCATATTATATCCTGTGACTTTACTGAATTTATCAGTTCTAGTAGATTTTTCTGGTGGAATCTTTAGTGTTGTTGTTGTTATTGCTGTTTTGTATTAGTATTTGCTTGATCTAGATGAGGGATGGGGAAATTTCAAGGCAAAGAGATGCTCAAAATTGTTACTAAAGAGAAAGGAGCATAAACAGAGAAAGAGAATCAAATAAATCAAAGTAATAGAGTACAGATGATCATCTGAACACTTGTAAGAATCTTGAAGAAGACATTATTCTTTCTAAAGGACCTGAAATGGGTGTTCAAACCAATCTTACCTAGATGATAAGAGATAGGGTGATTGTAACTGAGAACTAAGTTATAAGTTCTGTGCCTTTTCCTTTTTTTTTTTTTTTTTGCCAATACTAAATTTATATTCAAGAATCTCTTGGTTGACATATGAAAGAAAACTTATTCCCTATCACCTAAAGAATTACTTCTCTTAAATTTAAATATTACTCTAAAAACAATGCAGTTATTTATAATTAATTATAAATGTATCAATTTCACCACAATCTTGCCAGTTCTAGACCCTATTAGTGTTTTTATGCTTTGTCAATCTATTTGATGATAGATGATATCTCATTAATATTTTAATTTGTATTTCACTTATTGTGAGTGATTTTTACAATGTCTGATGTTACATATTTTTAATCAGATTGTTTGTGGTTACTTTTCCTTTCACTAATCCATTTTTTTCCCCTTCTGTTATGTTCTGGGTATACAATAGTGAACTAAAAACATGTTCTCCTGTATCATGGAACTTATAGTCTAATGGGCAAGACAGAAGATAACCAAGTAAATAACTTTGGTATAAGCCTGTAAAGGAAAATTAAATGTGATTTTACAGAGGAATGTGAGGAGAGTGTAGTACTAGAGGAATTATTTAAGAAAGGTTGCAAGCTCAGGTTTATTTTATTCTTTTAAATATATGAATCATGAAGTTTTTTTTAAAGATTTTATTTATTTATTTGACACAGACAGAGAGAGAGAAGAGGGAGAGAGCAAGCACAAGCAGGGGGAACAGCAGGCAGGGGAGAAGATGGCTCCCCGCCGAGCAAGGAGCCCAATGTGGGGCTTAATCCCAGGACTCTGGGATCATGACCTGGGCCAAAGGCAGCCAGTTAACCAACTGAGCCACCCAGGCTCCCCTCAAGTTCCGGTTTAAAAATGTCCTTTGCATATTTGAAGGTGCAGATATGACTCTGGGGTATATATGTTGTCATACAAAGAAACATTTCTGGAAGACAAAAAGACAGAATTTATTTTATTTCATTTGTTTTGTTTTAATATTTCTTGGGTGGCTTTTTAAAAATTTTG
Organism: Potos flavus; assembly: GCA_028534135.1. Taxonomy (NCBI): domain Eukaryota; kingdom Metazoa; phylum Chordata; class Mammalia; order Carnivora; family Procyonidae; genus Potos; species Potos flavus. Next base: position 25,125,425 of record CM052892.1, read on the forward strand.
TTTTATAAGGCACTGTTTACTTAGTATCATAATAAGATGATTAGGCAGGCAACACAGGTATGAATATTCTCATTTAATAGTAAAAACAAATGAGGCACAGAGAGTTTAATTAGTTTGTACAGGTCAAATTCTAGCCATATCTAAAACCTTGGCATTTACCCACTCAGTACAGGACCTTTGAGATCACGTGGTGATCTCTTTTTACTGGGTGGTTTGTGATTATCATTTGGCAGTCTATCAGTAACAAATACCTGAAAATTTAATTTACGTGGTATAAAATATGGAAATATATTGTAACATAAAGATTATTATGTTTTTTAAAATCCAATTAAAATACTATTGTTAACTGCATCTTTCTTTTTTTTATTGTCATGTTCAGTTAGCCAGCATAGAGTACATCATTGGTTTTTGATGTTCAACAATTCATTAGTTGCATATAACACCTAGTGCTCATCACCACACATACCCTCCTTAATACTGATCATCTGATTACTCCACCCTCCCACCCACTCCCTTCTGAAACCCTCAGTTTGGTTCCTGGAGTCCAGAGTCTCTCATGGTTTGTCTCCCTCTCTGATCTCTTCCCATTCTGTTTTCCTTCCCTTCCCCTATGGTCTGCCATTCTATTCCTTATGTTTCACATATGAGTGAAACCATATGATAATGGTCTTTCTCTGTTTGACTTACTGCACTTAGCATAATCCCCTCCAGTTCCATCCATGTCAATGCAAATGGTGGGTATTCATCCTTTCCGATGGCTAAGCAATATTCCATTGTATATATGAACCCCATCTTCTTTATCCATTCATCTCTTGAAGGGCATCTCGGCTCCTTCCACAGTTTGGCTATTGTGGGCATTGCTGCTATGAACATTGGGGTGCATGTGCCCCTTCTTTTCACTATGTCTGTATCTTTGGGGTAAATACCTAGTATTGCAATTGCTGGGTCATAGGGTAGGACTCTATTTTTAACATCTTGAGGAACCTCCATCTTATTTTCCAGAGTGGGTGTACCCGCTTGCACTCCCACCAACAGTGTAAGAGGGTTCCCCTTTCTCCACATCCTTGCCAACATTTGTTGTTTCCTGTTTTGTTAATTTTAGCCATTCTAACTGGTGTAAGGTGGTATCTCATTGTAGTTTTGATTTGTATTTCCCTGGTAGCTAGAGATGTTGATCATTTTTTCATGTGTATATTAGCTATTTGTATGTCTTCTTTGGAGAAGTGTCTGTTCATGTCTTCTGCCCATCTCTTGACTGGATTATTTGTTTTTTGTGTGTTGAGTTTGAGAAGTTCTTTTTTGATCTTGGAGACCGGCCCTTTGTCTGTAGTGTCATTTGCAAATATCTTCTCCCATTCTGTAGGTCATCTCTTAGTTTTATTGACTGTTTCCTTTACTGTTTGGACAGCCACATGCAGAAGAATGAAACTGGACCATTCTATTACACATACTAAAGATAAACTCAAAGTGTATGAAAGACCTAAATGTGAGACAGGAATCTGTCAAAATTGTAGAGGAGAACATAGGCAATAATCTCTTCGACATTGGCCACAGCGACCTCTTTCAAGACACATTTCTAAAGGCAAGGGAAACAGAAGCAAAAATGAACATTTGGGACTTCATCAAGTTAACTACATCTTTAAAGTTACTACAATACATTCTCAAAAGTAAAAAAATCTATTGTTTGAGATTTGTTTCTCAATTTGGCAGAATAAAGGAGGGGAAAGAATTTTCCTCTGCCAAATCACTTTGATCATTTTAAGGGAGAGAAGCAGAAGAGAGAAGAGTAGGAAAATTGAAGAGGATGAGAAAGGATAAAGAAAGAGGCAGAAGTATGAGAATAGAAATATAGGATAAAAGACAATGAATAGTACTCCTTCAGAGATGAGGGAACAGGGAACATGTTTGTTTTTTTTTTAATCTATTTTTTAAAAGTTCTTATTTCAATTCCAATTATTTAACATACAGTGTTATATTAGTTTCAGATTTACAATATAGTAATTAAACAATTATGTGCATCATAAAGAGCAAGTGGCCTCTTTAATCCTCATCACCTATTTCACCCATCCCCCCACCCACCTCCTCTCTGGTAACCATCAGTTTGTTCTCTATAGTTAAGAGTCTGTCTTTTGGTATGCCTTTCTTTCTCTCTTGCTCTCTCTCTCTCTCTGGAAAATGCTTTCTTTTAAAAGGACAAAAATGAGGAGCACCTGGGTGGACCAGTTGATTAAGTGTACAGCTCCTGGTATCCGCTCAGGTCTTGATATATTGGTGTGAGATCAAGCCCACATTAGGCTCTGTGCTGAGCATGAAGTCTACTTCAGATTCTCTCTTCCTCCTCTTCTGATTCTCACTCTCCCCACCCTCATGCTTGCTTGCTCTTTCTCTCTAAAATAAATAAATAAATAAATAAATAAATAAATAAATAAATAAATAAATAAATAAATAAATAAAATCTTTTTAAAAATGAAAAAATAAAAAGGACAAAAATGGGGACATAGTAGTCATTTTTCTACAACTCAAAACTACTCAGTATTCAACTGTAATAATACGGGACACAGTAAGGTGGTGTCAAAATATTTAATCCCTATCCTGACCTCTTTTTCCTTATATAGCATGTCACTTTCCAGAGATTTAATTTATTTCATCAGATTGATTGTCACATACTCCATTCTTTCCTATCTTCTCCATTGCCAATTCTTTTCACTGAATATTCAGTAATGATATAATCACAAAGCTCTACTTCAGCAATTAAGATAAGTACATTTCCTGTAATTCCCTCATATCAAGTTTTTGTTCATTTTATGATTTAGAGATTTCAGAAAATAAAATAAGATTAAGAAGATAATGCTTTTTATTAGGGGAGCATATCAAATTAAACTATGTCTAATGGAACTAAAGATTACATTTTCTAAGTGTATATTTTTATTTTCCTATTCTGTTCATATTTGAAATATATATATGAATAAATATAAATATATGAATTATGTTTATTTAGGCTCCAAGGCACAAGAGTTCACACATTTTATAATATAATCTACTATATTATTTCTTTTTATATATGGTCCCAAGACTATATTTAGTATCAAGTGGAAAAGGATTAATATGGTAATTTACATTTTATTTCTTTTGCCACACAAGAGAAACTAAATTGATTTTAATGTATTACTTATTATTTGGGTTAAATATCTGCAAGACTGCATATTCATATGAATCTTAAATTAGTAGTATATTTAGAAGCATGCATTTTTGCTTTGAAATAAGTGTAATCATAAGAATTCATATAGAAAAAAAAAAAAGAATTCATATAGGAGGGGCATCTGTGTTGCTCAGTCCGTAAGCGCCTGCCTTCGGTTCAGGTCATGATCTCAGGGTCCTGGGATCTAGTGCCATCTCTGGCTCCCTGCTGAGCAGGGAGTCTGCTTCTTCCTCTGTTCCTAACCCCACTCATGCTCACTCTCTCTCTCTCAAATAAATAAATAAAATCTTAAAGAAAAAAAAATTCATGTAGGAATTCAGGTGAAAAAAATTTTTAAAGGATTACATTTGCAGGATGTTCAGAAAATTTATCTTCCAGAGAAAGCTTTCATTGGTACTATAATAGCTGTGTCAGGACATTCTGTATAGCAAAATGTAGTTCTCATTGCATTTTGGAGACTGACACAGACTTCAGCTGATGTCAGATGAGAACAAAGCAATACAAGAAAAATTGAACAGTGTTACATCTTTAGTCTACTGATGCAGTTGGAAAAGAGATATTCCCTAGGAATAAAATGTTCAAAAGAGATCTAAGTGGGAGAGACTCTGTAATGATAAATGAAATTGTATGGTTTCTTCATGGTCCATAAAACTGGATTTTATTTTATTCTAATTTGTTTTTTATTTAAAACTCCTAGCACAAATAAAAACCTTAAAAGAAGAATAACCTTAAAAGAACAGTTTGAGTATCTTTATTATATGAGGTTTGACCTTAGTTCCATATTGAACTATGTAACTATTTTATTATTATTGGAGAATAGTATGTTGAATCTCTAAGATGAACATATTGTAGGAAAATCACACAAATTGCTTGCTCACCTAAGCCAGTTTCAAAATGTTTATATGACCTAAATATATTCATTTATGGCTGATACAACTGCTAGAGAGCAAACATTTATTAACTATTTATCTTTGTCTCCTGTATTTTCAGTTTCTTACAGCTAATGGTGAGAAATAATTAATAATATTTTAAAATGTGTAGTCTTCCAATTAACTTAGAAAATTAAAAAATGACTATATACACTTTACTAGATTCTGTAGATACTACAAAATGACAAGACTCTCAAAGGATTTATAATTGTGTATGACAAATGACATGATTTGTCGGCTGAGGGAATTAAGGGTATGACATTTCCTCAGATGTTTTGTTCAATACCAGGTATATAAAAATGGACTTAATTCAGATAAAAAATGAAGAAGAAAAGAAGAATTTAAAGGACTCTAAATTATTTCACAAGACACGTGATGGAAGGCAGAATGGCATTTTAAAATAGCAAAGAGCGGGCTCACAGGGGAATTAGGTATATCACTTCAGTATTTGAAAGCCTGTCAGGAGCAAAGGGATTAATGTATTTTTTAGATAAGTATTTCAAATATAGATTTATGTTTAAGTGAAGGCAGGGTGTTGTGCCAGAAGGATCTAAGTATGTCTGCTACCTGAGATAATGAGCACAAGTCCCTACAGGTGTTAAAGCATTGGTTCAATGTACCTTAAAGATGAGAGCATTGAAAGAAATTTAACAGTCATATAGGGAATACTTATCTGGTGTTATTGAAGTTAATTTGACTTTTTTTCTGAATTTCAGCAACTAGATGGCTCAAATATATAATACTTGCATGGTATGTGTGGGTATGTATTTATATGTCAGCTACTGTATTGATTAGATCAATGGCAGTGTGTTCACAATGGCAGTGTGAAGGTTCAGACTTGACATGTATATTGAAATTTCTTTTTCTGAAGTTTTTATTTAAATTCTAGTTAGTTAACATAGTGTAATATTTGTTTCAGGAGTAGAATTTGGTAATTCATCACTTACAAATAACACCCAGTGTTCATCACAAGTGCCTCCATAATCACCCACTTAGCATATCCCCTGCCCACTTCCCCTTCTGCAACTGTCAGTTTGTTCTCTATAGTTAAGAGTCTCTTATGGTTTGCTTTCCTCTCTTTTTTTTTCCCCTTCCCCTATGTTCATCTGTTTTGTTTCTTAAGTTCCACATATGAGTGAAATAATATGGTACCTGTCTTTCTCTGGCTGACTTCTTCACTTAGCATAATACAGTGTAACTCCATCTATGTTGCTGCAAATGGCAAGATTTCATTATTGTTGATGGATGAGTAATATTCCATTTATACATATCCCACATCTTCTTTATGCATTCAGCAGTCAGTGGACTTGGCTCTTTCCGTAATTTGGCTATTGTTGATAATGCTTGCTATAAACATCAGGGTGCATTTTCCTGTTTGGGTCAGTAATTTTGTATCCTTTGGGTAAATACCTAGTTGTGCAGTTGCTGCGTCATAGGGTAGTTCTATTTTTAACTTTTTTGAAAGAACTTCTATACTGTTTTCCAGAGTGGCTGCACCAGTTCCCATTCCCACCAACAGTGTAAGAGAGTTCTCCTTTATCAAAGGCATCCTTGCCAACATCTGTTGTTTCCTGTGTTGCTAATTTTAGCTATACTGACAGGTGTGAGATGATATTGTAGTTTTAATTTGTATTTTTCAGATGATGAGTGATGTTGAGCATCTTTTCATGTGTCTGTTAGCCATCTGGATTTGTGTCTTCTGCCCATTTCTTAATTGGGCTATTTGTTTTTTGGCTGTTGAATTTGATAAATTCTATATACATTTTGGATACTAACCCTCTTTTAGATATGTCATTTGTAAATATCTTCTTTCATTATGTAGGTTGCCTTTCAGTTTTGTTGATTGTTTCCTTTGCAGCGCAGAAGATTTTTATCTTGGTGAAGTCCCAATAGCACATTTTTGCTTTTGTTTCCCTTGTCTCCGGCGATGTGTCTAGTAAGAAGTTGCTATGGCCGAGGTCAAAGAGGTTACTCCCAGTGTTCTCCTCTAGGATTTTGATCGTTTCCTGTCTCACATTTAGGTCCTTCATCCATTTTGAATTTATTTCTGTGTAAGAAAGTGGCCCAGTTTCATTTTTTGCATGTTGCTGTCCAGTTTTCCCAACATCATTTGTTGAAGAGACTGTCCTTTTTCCATGGAGTATTCTTTCCTGCTTTGTTGAAGATTAGTTAACCATATAGTTGTATGTCCATTTCTAGGTTTTCTATTCTGTTCCATTGATCTATGCGTCTAGATCAACTAGTCAAAAGCTAGTCTAAGCTTTTGTAACTCTCTTATCTCTATCCAGTGAGTTATAACTAATAAATATGACTACATTGTTTCAGGATAAGTCCCAGTTATGCCCAGTTGGAGACGACGTAAACCCTAACTGCAGGATCATCCAATACTGAACTCCACCTGAAATAACTATTTCTATAGTTGCTGCTGAAACCACCACTTCTTAAAGCTGACAGAAAATTTGCCATCCTCCTATCAAAATTCCCTTTAATTTCTAGAAGTCAGAATAATTTGACAGAAACAAAGGAAGTCTCCAGTACAGAGTGCTGAACTCTTATAACTGGTTCTGAGAGAAGGAAGCATAGAGAGGTTCAAATAACCAACTTACAATATTCAGTTGGTCCCTAGGACAACATTAACAATAGTCTCTCTTGCCATAAGTAAACATTTTTCTTCTATATATGTGGTATATGTAAGTTTGCAAAATTATAAATAAAATTATATTTATCTTAATACTAAGTATGATATTTTGATTTGTGCTACAAAATAGCTTTTATTTCCATAAGTGTGGATTCAGAAATTCTAAATATTTCTTTTTATTAGTTTTTGTTGTTAGAACAAAAGAAAGCGCAATTGAGTTTTCATCTATTTCTAACATAGCAAGTTTGAATCAATAGATTCACCCAAGTATGGACAGTCTCTTAGATTTTAATTTAATAAATGGAATTTTTATTGTAAATTTTCTATAGTACAGGTACAGGTAGACATGTAATGATTACCTAATTTAAATAACTATGGATTTTCTTAACCTGCTGGAATCATTAAGCATCTGTATTTGTCAGCATGTATAAATAAGTCTTAGTTAAGATAAGCAATAAAAATAATCTCTTTAAAATCATGCCCTTCCTTTCCTGAAAAATATTATACCTTACTATTATAAAAATGCACTTGATTTTTTGATTTTTTTAATAATTTGGAAATAGAAAAGGAGTAAGTACACAGTGACCCATAATACAGCTACTCAATGATTCATCATTCTCTACATACTCTACCTAGGTTATATTATATAATTGCATGCCTTCAAATACTATTGTGAGTTTTTCTCTCCTATTCTTTCTTCTCTCCTCTTTATCTTCCTCTACCTTTACTTTTCCTTCATTAATTATTCAACCTTAAAGCTTTTAGTTGGGAGCAGAGCAAAATGGACTTCGTCAGGGAGGTATCCTGGCTAGGGTGTCAGAGCCCGAGAAGAGTGACAAAGACATCCATACTGAGAGGCTATTTAACAAAGCCAAGTAAGAACGCAGAGTGTACCCACATGGAGAAACAGCCTGGCATGGACTTTTGAAATTCTAGTGAAGTGAAGATGGTGCCCACACAGGATACAGCCTGCCATGAGAAGTCAGAGGATAAATAAAGTCAGAAAAGCCATCCCCCAATGAGAGGTGTTTGAAACCAAGTAGACTAAAAAGGTTGTCCAAGTGTATGGACAGCCTGGTGCAGGTTGGCAGTGCCCACATGAGGGAAGTAAGGTGGTTCATGCCTAGAGAGGTCCCATCATGGGATGGCAGAGCCAAGTGGAGTGAGGAGTGTGTCCATGTAGGAAGTAATTTATTGTGGAAAGGCAAATCCAAATGGAATGTGCAAAGCAGTTGCTGAGTGTGAGTTATCAGAACTTAAGAGAATTACAGAGGGCATGAATACTGGTATAAGACCTGGCATGGTGTGTTAGATTATGTGTTAGTTGAGAAAGACCTCTATGCAAATAGATAAGAGCGGAAAGGGATGTGAAAGTTCCAGCAAGAGAGAGACAGAAGAACAATTCATGGAGGTAGCCTGAGATGGGGTGAAAGATTTTAAGGTAACCTAGAATAAAGAGTCAGAGCCTTGGTCAGGAAGAAGACCATTCTTGTGAAAGTGTGGCCTGACAAGCAATGTGAGAGCCCCAGTATGGTGAAGAAGGTCTTCACGTGGAGTGGTGTGAGGCACCAGGTGTTGGAGTGAGAGTGGTGTGAAGTGCTGCCACAGAGAGAGCCCAGTGTGGCCATTCCGAGCTTGAGAAGAATTAGAAAAGTGTCTATGTGGGGGGAAAAAGCACAATGAAAGGGCAACAGAACCTAAAAATGGTAAGGAAGGTGTCCATGAGGGAGAGCAGCCTGGCAAAGTTGTTCAGAGTCTATAAGAGTAAGGAAAACATCCAAAAGTGGGGGCAGTCCTGTGTAAGGTGTCAGAGTGCAGGTAGGACAAAGACAGGAGCACAGAGGAGGAAGGCCTCATCAGGTAAAGGAAGGTAACCATGCAAAAGGTTGGTTTGGCTTAGAATGCTGAGCCCTAATGCTGATAATGAGGATATTCACATGGGGGAGGGAACATCTGGGTGGATATTAGCACCTCAGTGGGTCACTATGGGCACTGACAAAGGAAAAGGGGTTGTTAGATTTAGGAGGATGGATTGAATAAATGAACATATTAAAGATAATGGAAGCAGGTTTCTCGCTGTTTGGTAAGAGAATCATCAAAAGGAAGAAACTTATTGGCTTGGCACTGGTGGTATCAGTATGAATGCGTGCTTTTAAATATCTAGAAACAAATAGGAAAATATAAATAGAATTTCTCCTTCTGCCCATGAAGGAATAATTTCTAAAGGATATGCATTGTATCATACACAACAGTAAATTAGACAAAAAGTGGTAGAAAAATCTGTTCACAAACATCGGATAAGAGTAAGTGCAGAAATTTGGTTTTTGAAGGCTTATCACCCTTTTTCTGATTTCTTTCCACCCAGACATCCACTGATCCTTCTCAGGCTCTGATTTGCCACTTATCTTTCTTCACAGAAGCCCTTTACAATCTTTAGGATCCAATACCCCATGCTTGAGCTGCCACTCCATGTGACGATCTTCCTCACTGGGATTAGCAAATCTTTCTGTCTGGAGGCAAATTCTAAATAGTGAAAGGCAATAAAATGGAGAAAAGACAGATTTTTAAAGAATGATGCTGGGGCAAATGGACAGCCACATGCGGGAAAAAAAAAGAATCTAGACACAGGCTTAACACACTTTATGAAATTTCACACAAAATGGTTTATAGGGAACATGTAAAGTGCAAAAGTATAAAATTCCTAGAAGATAACATAGGAGAACCCTAGATGACCTTGTGTTTGGCAATAACTTTTTATATACATCTCTGAAGGGACAATCTATGAAAGATGCCAATTCAAAAAGACTACATACCATATGATTCCAAATACATGACATTCTAGAAAAGACATAGCTATGAGAGACAGTAAAAATATAAACGAGTGCCAGGGATTAAGGAGGAGAAGGGGATGAATAAGTGGAGCACATAGGATTTTTAGGGCAGTGAAACTATTCTATATATTAAAAGGGTGAATATAGTCATTATACATTTGTCAAAACCCATAGAATATACAACACCAAGAGTGAACCCTAAAGTAATCTAAGACCTTTGGATAATAATGATGTGTCATTGTTGGTTCATAGATTATAACAAACATACTACTCTGATGTAGGATGTTAATAGTGGGGGAGCTTTTTGTATATGCTACAGATTGTATAGGGAATATCTTTGTACTTTCCTCTCAATTTTGCTGTGAACATAAAACTTCTCTAAAAATATAAAGCCTATTATAAAAAATACAACTGGGAGACTAAAGCAAAACAAACACACAACATATATGGTTTCAAGCATATAGAAGTAAAACATACGGCAACAACTTCAAAGGTATGGAAGGAAGAAATGGCAATATAAGATTCTTTAATTTATATGAGAATTAACACAATATTTTTTGATGGGAAAGTGATAAATTAAAATAGCATACTGTAACTCTTGAAAACTCACTAAAATTAAAAAAAAGGAAGTTGAGTAAAGAGCTAGTAATTAACAAAATATGGAATATAAATATGCTCAATCCAAAAGCAGGTGGGAACAAAAAGGGAGGAGGAAGCAAAGAGAATAAAACAAATTGGTAGCAAAATTTAGAGCAAGATTGGATATATAGATTTATACTAAATATATTGATAATCACAAAATATTCTAAGGATTTAATTATTCTAATTAAAAGGTAGAGATAACCAAGCTTGATGAAAAAGCCAAACACAATTATATGTTGCCCATAAGAAAATTATAGTGGTTGTATTTTTTAAATTTTAGCTAGATTAGAAGTAAAAGTTTAGAAAGATACGTTCTATGCAAAACTAATCATAAGACATTTGTAGTGTGTATATTAGTATCAGAAGAATCAGGCTGAAGAAGGAATATTCCATATGTAAAGGATCATTTGGAAATAATAAATGTGTCCATTCATCAACAAGGTCTGGTAATCCTTAAATATATATGTACCTAAACATTTCCAAATAAAAGAAGCAATAAATGACAGACTTAAATAAATGTATAATATATCTAGCTATGATTGAATAACAAGGGCCAGATTTACCATTAAATAACTAGAAACTGGACAAAATATATGAAGCAATGATTCTGAGACACTGGACAACAAGTAGTGCAGGATTCTGATCTGTGGTAAATAGAGTAAAAATGAGTAGAGCCCTATAATTTCACAGCTTGCTACTTATGAATAGTTTGTGGACTGGAGTACAGAGAGACAACTGCAAAAAAGGTTGTAATCTTGTAGAATTCAAGAGACTATGATTGGAGACTTGGGAGACAAAAGTAATTAGAATTTGCATGGCAAAGTCTGGGAGAGAAGCTGGTGCAGATACACGTATGCACAAGGAAATACCGGTGGATGATTCCCCTTGGCATTCAGTTTAGTAGCAATTGGTTTATGTTTAGGAGACAACTAACTACCTGTGCCTGGAAATAACATTTGATAAAAAAATGAATAATCTCACATATACACAGAAACTCAGTAAACTGCAGTCATAAACACACACACACACACACACACACACGCACACACACACATGCACACACACACACACACACACACACACACACACCAACCATGCCTGGTGAATGTGATTAGGCCATCTGTGTTTGCTAATTGGAATTTATCAATTTATCAACTACCAGAATTGAAGCACTGACTAGCTGTTAGACCTTAGAGAAATTACTTCATCTCCCTGTGTCTCAATCTCCTGGTATATACAATGAGAATAATAACAATGTTGTTTTAAGAATGTATTAGTTATTTTTTAATTTTTAAAGAAAATATTTCCATATTTTATCATCTTAATTGCATAATTAACTACATAGATTAGATTCTTACAATCTATTGAGCAAACATATTTATGAAAACATCAGTAACACTGTGATCATTTCTTTCTCCTGTGTTGAAAATGTTTGCTTAATCTTAATCTTTAAATTATTTAATGTATTGAGAATATTTTCTTTTTTAAATATGTAAATTTAGGGTGGTTGCTAAACAACTTATTTACATAGATTTTCTAAATGAGATAAACTAATAGACTAAGAGCATTTATACTTCATAAAACTTGTAACACTTTTGTATTCATATTGAATGATTTTCTTTTTAGTTTTTATTTAAATTCCAATTAGTTAACATACAGTGCAATATTAGTTTCAGGTATTCGATATAGTGTTTCAACACTTCCATACAACACCTGGTGCTCATCACAACAAGTGCACTCCTTAATCCTTAACCATCACATATTTCACCCATTCCCCCCACCCATCTCCCCTCTGGGGACCATCAGTTTGTTCTCTATAGTTAAGAGTCTGTTGCTTGGTTTGCCTCTTTCTTTTTGTTCCTCTTTGCTAGTTTGTTTTGTTTCTTAAAATCCACATACAAGTGAAATCATGTGGTATTTCTCTTTCTCAGACTGACTTATATCACTTAGCATAATACTCTCTAGCTCTATGCACATCCTTGCAAATGACAATATTTCATTCTTTTTAATGGCAGAGTAATATTCCTCTGTGTGTGTGTGTGTGTGTGTGTGTGTGTGTGTGTGTGTGTATGTAATTACCATTTCTTTATCCATTCATCAGTCAATGGACATTTGGGCTCTTTCCATAATTTGGCTATTGTGGGTAATGCTGCTATAAAAATCGGGTGCATGTATCCCTTTGAATTATTGTTTTTTTAATCTTTAAGTAAATGCCTAATAATAGCAATTGCACGATTGTGGAGTAGTTCTACTTTTAATTTTTTGAGGAAGCTTCATACTATTTTCCAGAGTAGCTGGGCCAGTTTGCATTCCCATCAACAGTGCAAGAGTGTTCTCCTTTCTCTGCATCCTCACCAACACCTGTTGATTTTAGCCATTCTACCAGGGAAGAGATATCTCATTGTAGTTTTGATTTGTATCTCCCTGATGATGAGTGATGTTGAGCATCTTTTCATGTGTCTGTTAGCCATTTGGATGTCACCTTTGGAAAAATGTCTATTCATGTCTTCTGCCCATTTTTAATTGGATTATTTGTTATTTATATGTTGAGTTGTATAAGTTCTTTATATGTTTTGAATACTAACCCTTTATTGGATATTTCATTTTCAAATATCTTCTCCCATTCCATAGTTGCCTTTAGCTTTGTTGATTGTTTCCTTTTGCTGTGTAGCTTTTTATTTTGATGAAGTCCCAATAGTTTGTTTTGCTTTTCTTTCCCTTGCCTCAGGAGACATAACTATAAAGAAGTTGCTTATAGCCAATGTCAAAGAGGTTACTATCTGTGTTCTTCTCTAGGTTTCTTGTCTCATATTTAGGTCTTTCATCCATTTTGAATTTATTTTTGTGTTTGTGTAAGAAAGTGGTCCAGCTTCATTCTTTAGCATGTTGCTGTCCAATTTTCCCAACACCGTTTATTGAAGAGATTGTCTTTTTCCCATTGCATATTCTTTTCTGCTTTGTCAAAGATTGACCATACAGTTGTGGATTTATTTCTGGGTTTTCTGTTCTGTTCTGTTCTGTTCTATTGATCTCTGTGTCTATTTTTGTGCCAGTACCATACTATTTTGATGACTACAGTTTTGTGATATAACTTGGAGTCCAGAATTGTGATGCATCCAGCTTCACTTTTCTTTTTCAAGATTGTTTTGGCCATTTGGGTCTTTTGTGGTTCATGCAAATTTTAGGATTGTTTGTTCTAGCTCTGTGAAAAATGCTGTTGATATTTTGATGGGGATTGCTTTAAATGTATAGATTAAAATGTAGCCATTTTAACAATATTTGTTCTTCCAAACCATGAGCATGGAATGTCTTTCCATTTCTGTGTGTTGTCTTCAGTTTCTTTCATCAGTATTTTATAGTTTTCAGAGTACAAAGTCTTTTACCTCTTCGGTTAGGTTTATTCCTAGATATCTAATTCTTTTGGTGTAATTGTAAATGGGATTGATTCCTTAATTTCTCTTTCTGCTGCTTCATTATTGGTGTGTAGAAATGCAACAGATTTCTGTACATCGATTTTGTATCCTGCAGCTTTACTGAATTCATATATCAGTTCTAGCAATTTTTTTGGTTGAGTTTTTCAGGTTTTCTATATAGAGTATCATATTTGCAAAAAGTGAAAGCTTTAATTCTTACTGATTTGGATGCCTTTTATTTCTTTTTGTTGTCTGATTGCTGTGGCTGGGACTTCTAGTGCTATGTTAAATAACAGTGGTGAGAGCAGACATTCCTATCTTGGTCCTACCTGTAGAGGAAAAGCTCTCAGTTTTTGCTCACTGAAGATAATATTAGCTGTGAGTTTTTCGCATATGGCCTTTATTATGTTATTGTATGTTCCCTCTAACCCTACTTTGTTGAGGGTTTTTATCATGAATAGATGCTTTATTTTGTCAGATGCTCTTTCTGCATCTATTTAAATGAGCACATGGTTCTTATCCTTTCTGTTATTAATGTGGTGTATCACATTGATTGATTTGCAAGTATTTAACCAACCTTGCAGCTTAGGAATAAATTCCACTTGATCATAGTGAATGATTCTTCTAATATACTGTTGATTTCGTTTTCTAGTATTTTATTGAGAATTTTTGCATCCATGTTTATCAGGGATTTTGGCTCGTAGTCTCTTTTTTAGTGGAGTCTTTATCTGGTTTTAGTATCAGGGTAATGCTGGCTTCACAGAATGAATACAGAAGTTTTTCTTTCCTCTTTTTAAATTTTTGGAATAGTTTGAGAAGAGTAGATATTAACTCTTCTTTAAATGTTTGGTAGAATTAGCTTGTGAAGCCATCTGGCCCTAGACTTTTGTTTGTTGGGAGTTTTTCGATTACCGATTCAATCTCTTTGCTGGTTATTAGTTTGTTCAAGTTTTATCTTTCTTTCTGTTTCAGTTTTGGTAGTTTATATGTTTCTAAGAATTTATCCATTCCTTCTAGGTTGTCCAATTTGTTGGCATATAATTTTTCATAATATTCTCATAATTGTATTTCTGTGGTGTTGGTTGTTATTTCTCCTCTCTCATTTATTTTATTTACTTGGGTCCTTTTTCTTTTCTTTTTGATAAGTCTGGCTAGAAGTTTATCAATTTCATTTCTTTTTTCAAAGAACTCATTCCTAGTTTCATTGATCTGTTCTACTGTTTTTTTTTAAGTTTTTATATCATTTATTTCTGCTCTAATCTTAATTATATCCTTCCACCTGCTGGCTTTAGGCTTCATTTGCTGTTCCTTTTCTAGCTCCTTTAGGTTAGGTAGTTTGAGCTTTTTCTTGCTTCTTCAGGTAGCCTATATTGCTATATACCTCCTTCTTAGGATTGCTTTGCTGTATCTCAAAGGTTTTGGACCATCATGTTCTCATTTTCATTTGTTTCCATGTATTTTTTGAATTTCTTCTTTGATTTCCTGGTTGACCTATTCATTGTGTGGTAGCATGTTGTTTAACATCCATGTATTTGTGATCTTTCCAAAATTTTTCTTGGGGCTGACTTCTAGTTTCATAGATATCAGTTAATATTTTTAATAAATATCCAGCATATTGAAGTTACTTTGTACACAGTTATTTAAAGGAAATTGTTTTATTTAATGCTTACAACAGCCATATGAGAGATATTATATTCCTCTTTTATTGATAAGGGAAATGGTACTGAGAGAGATAAAATGACTTTATAAATCAATATGTATTAGAACATGGGAAGTCTGAGGCTGAGACTGTTCTCTAACTGGGAGGTACAATATGGAGTTGACATACAAGTAATTAGCAAAATTATTATGGAAATTCCAGTAAGGAAACTGTCAAGTAAAATTACAAAGACAAACTATTTGTTCACTGTGGCAAAATGGTCTTTAATTTTTTAAAAACATTTTGCGATCCTATGAATTCAGAATGAAGTTACAAATGGAAATGTGCACTGCTGAGAAGAAACTTTAGTCATTAGTTTATCATTGTTTTCTACACTTGTGAGAAAAAAAATTCACTAACTAGTTACTATGTGCTAAAAGCCTGCACATTTTCCCATGTACTAGAATCAGCTTATGTTTTGAGTGATATGAAAACACAAACATGGTAGATGTTTATTTTTATCACATGTAGAAATTTACTATTAAATACTAGTTAAGGAAGGGAGGCTTTAGAAAAATGAGTCTTCGTATAAATAAATAAATTTTAAAATCCAAAATTCAAGTAGAATGAGTTATTTAAAGTCTTTATGACTTATATTGATGTCATACTATATAATATTGCTACTAAAATCACAGGAGTACATTAAGAACACATACTAAAAAATATTTCCATGCAAAGGGAAGTTAGTAAGATTTGACCTCACTAAAAAAAATTTGAAGTAGATCTGACCTATCCATAAATAAGTACAAATTGATTAAATATACTTTTATTATGATATTACTTATATTCCATCTCTTCAACTTCAGTTAGAAGGAAAGTCCATTTCTTTTTACACATTAGGAATAAAGGACACAAAAGAGACTCATCTTTACCAATTACCCTGTATAGGAGAGCAGAAAATGAAATGGGAAACATAATTAGCATAGATAAATAGATGCATGACCCTATTAATTAAGCTGTAGGGGGCATTCAACACATAAAGAATTTTAGCTTGCCTTTTATCTAATCGTTACCTTTTTATAAACAGTTTCTTTGGCACTTTCTTCTGTTAAGAAGTCCTCTATCTGTGATGTCACAGATGCCATTATCCTCATGGGGTGAAAACTTCTTCAACCTGGCTAATGGGGCCATTCAGGACATAAATCTAAGCTCAGATCAGTTCAGAGAATGGAAATGTGGCTTGCCAATGTGGACAAGAGAGTCAAGTTTTAGTCGGAGAGAATAGACTCTGATGGATCATTTTTAATTATAAAAAATGGACTGCTGTTCAAAAAAGAGTATCAAACAACTTTTTCAATAACCACCTCAGTGTTTTAATCTATATAATGAGAAGGCCCATCTTTACTCAAATAAACATGTTAGGAATTTTATTTTCAATATCTCTTTTGTTTCTTTTTTTAAGAAGTTTTATGGAGGTGTACAGTTGGTATACAATAAACTGCATGTAGTAAAGTATACACTTTGATAAGTTCTGGCAAATATATTTACCTGTAAAACTATCACCACAATCAGGATAATAAACATTTCAACATTCTCCCAAAGTTTTGTTCTGAACATTAGTAATTCCTCTTGCTCATCCCTCTTTAACAGGAACCACTGATAACTTTGTTACTAGAGATCAGTTTGCATTTTCTTGAATTTTGTGTTAATAGAATCACATAGTGTGTATTCTTTTTGTCTGCTTTTTTCACTTAACATAATTATTTTGAGGTTCATTCATGTTGTACCATGTATTAAGAGTTCATTCCTGGGGCACCTGGGTGGTTCAGTGGGTTAAAGCCTCTGCCTTCGGCTCAGGTCATAATCTCAGGGTCCTGGGATGGAGCCCCGTGTCAGGCTCTCTGCTCAGTGGGGAGCCTGCTTCCCCTCTCTCTCTACCTACCTCTCTGCCTACTTGTGATATCTCTCTCTCTCTTTGTCAAATAAATAAATAAATAATAAAATCTTTAAAAAAAAAAAAGAGTTCATTCCTATCTTGCTGACTTGTAGTCCATTGTATGGCTACATCACAGTTTGTTTATTCCTTCAGCCATTGTTGGACATTTAAATTGTTTCCATTGCTTTTTTTTTCTATGTCAGTCATATTAGGAATTTTTTTGAAACACTATTTGAGAGAGACAGAGACAGAGAGAGACAGCATGAGCAGAGAAAGGAACAGAGGAAGAGGGGCAAGCAGAGTGCTGACAGCAGAACCAGATGCAGGGTTCGATTTCACAACCCTGAGATCATGACCTGAGCCAAAATCAGAGTCAGATGCTTAATCGACTGAGCCACTTAGGTGTGTCCATATTAGGAATTTTTAAATATAATTATTTTCCTATGTAATTCCTATGGTCTACATAACAAATTAATATAGGTATGGTTGTCACTTTACTTTTTAATAATCTTACATATTAACTGCATAGTCATTCATAATTTTTAACAGAATATGACCAAACTAAGTCAATGGTATGGATCAATCAATTTCATATTTTGAAAATTTTAGAGTAATTGAAATTTTAAAAAGTGAAAAGTAGTAGGTTATTGAGTATTTCCTCTTTCATTTTCCAACTTTACCTCAATGATACTCAAATACTTAGAAACCTATTACATCACTTGCATCTGGTTTCACATTAAAGGGGATGTTATTTTCTATATGTGATTGGAAAACCAAGGATGATATTTGTACACCAGAACAGTTATTCTTTCTCTTTTGTGTCACTAAACCAGACAGAATGAAGATTTCTTTTTCCTGGTATTTGCAGGGCATACAAATTTAGAGTTAACAATGGCCACAAGATGTGATTTAATGACTTTATTATTATCTATTATTATAGTGATCACTGTAATAATGATTTGGATATCTGTTTATTTAAGTAGGTCTATAAATTGTCAATTTAATTTAGCAATGTTAACAGTAACCTTAACAAAAACATTTTTGATGGAGAAATGGAAAGAGGGCTAAAAGCCCAACTGGAGTGAATGAGAGAATCCTTATATGCTGCTTTATAAAGATGGTAAGAAATATATAGGCACATAAATTATAGACTATAATATTATATGTAATCTATTATAATATGTAGAATATATACATTTCTATCATATATATATATATATTATATATATAATTTGCCTTTCTCAAATGCATGCTTCCATTCATTCTATGACTTCGGCTCACATTTGATTACTCACCACTTCCCAAAGATATTACCATTCATTACCATTCACTCTTTACTGCCTCATCTTTTGCATTCCCCTTGATTACTCAGCCTCGAGTCATTGCTATTTATCATTACAGGGAAGTAATTTATCATTACTTATAGGAGTCTGCTACTTTATTGTGTGTGTATACACACACACACACACACACACACACACAGACACACACACACACACAGAGGGAGAGAGAATGACAGACCAAAAGCAATGAATAAAATGTAAAGAACTGCTGAATCTGAATAAAGGACACATAGGATTTTTTGAACTTCTCTTACAACTTTTTTGTTGTTTATGTGAAATGAAGAGGAATTAAAATGAAAAGTTATTGCAAAATTAAAAAATAGCAGTAGCATATATCATGTACCAAAAAAAGAAGTAGAGAATGGTGGGAACTCTATTTCAGTGAGATACTATTGGAGTAGAGTCTTGAGCTATGTGAAGGTGCAAGCCATTGGATGATGTGAGAAAAAACAGTACAGGGAGAAACACAGGCATAGAAATGCTAAGTAATGCTTTTGAGGAATTGTAAAATTTTCTGCTGCTAGAATGGAGGGACTATCAGGAAAAGTGATTAGACAGACATCAAGTAGGAGTCAGAGCCTTGTAAATAATATTAAGACATTTGAATTATTTTCTAAGAGTAAATGGGAGTAAAACTGGGATAGGTAAATAATGTGATCAGATTAACCATTTGAAAATATGATCTGTGTATACAGAAGGATGCAAGGGAGATAAAGCAGGAGGTAAGAACTGTTAGCAAATATTGTAGGGATGCCTGGATGGCTCAGTCATTAAGCATCTGCCTTTGGCTCAGATCGTGATCCCAGGGTCGTGGGATTTAGCCCCGCGTCAGGCTCCTTGTTCAGCGGGAAGCGTGCTTCTCCCTCTTCTTCTCCCCTGGCTTGTGTTTCTTTCTCACTCTCTCTCTGCCAAATAAATACATACATACATACATACATACATACATACATACATACACCCTTAAAGAAAAGAAAAGAAAATATTGTAGTGGTTCAGGTGTAATTGCTGTCTTGCCCTGGAATGGTTGTGGCAGAGGTGGTGATAAGCAGCCACAACTGGCATATATTTTAAGGGGACATTTTCCAGATTGAGCAATGTATGGATGAATTCATAGAGGAATGGAATATCATCAAGACTCTGTGCTTGGACTGAAGATCAATAGTCTGTATAAGCCATATGGGGGCATCCTTTCTATCAATATCTAAACAACATTCTGAGTACATATTTTGTGTGACAGCAAACAGTACAACACCTCTCCAATGCTTCTGAAGAATCATGAAGTCATGATTGCTAGTCGTTCCTTTTTTTGCTAGTTGTTCCTTTTTTTTTTTTTGCATGTCATTTAAAATTGCTGTTCAGTGCTTCTTTTCCATTCTTCACTGTCAATTTTATAATGTATTCTCCCTCTTGCTGTATTTCTTCCAGTATGCTTCACTCTCTAAATATGGAAGATAGCATCTGTCTCTTTTACCCAAGGTGTCAATAATACAAGTTTAGTAAATAAATTCTATTAAAATTTGGAGATAACCGCATATGAAAACTATAAGCCAAATATTACTGTAGTTAAAATTTATTTGACATGCTACTTCTTAAGGAATTCCTGTGGCTGATTTCTTTATTAAGCTTCTTAGTTGCTTCTAGGATATCTAGGGCAAATATTCCTTCCCACACAGGAGCCCTCTCTTGTTTTTAATTTCTCATAAATTCCAAGGGCCATAATGCCTTGTATTGGCCTCTCAAAGGAAGCCCAATCCATTGCCTTAATAATGACTTATGTATCCAGAACTTTTATACCATCGAGAGCATCTTTGCTATTCAATGTCTACAAACTTACCACTCTAGAATAGGATTTTGCTTTATCTTGAATATTCAGAAAGTTTGATTGCAGCAATCCCACACCCTGTCTTCTTCCAGCACACACATAAACACACATGCACACACACACATAAAATCATGTAGTCCTAAGTCCCAAAGTTAATTTCAAATATTTACCTCTGGCAATACAAAGAATTTTCAGCATTTGAAATTAAATGTTATTGTGGTGGTTTTGTCTTCTGAATGCTTCAAATATCTCAGATAAAAGTTTTATTGTAGCTTAAAATCCCTCCCCAAATTCAAATGAAAAGCTATTCCTTGTAGTAGTTGTGCTATTTTTAATTTTAGACCAAAGCCTGACGCGGGGCTAAATCCCACGACCCTGGGATCACGATCTGAGCCAAAGGCAGATGCTTAATGACTGAGCCATCCAGGCATCCCTACAATATTTGCTAACAGTTCTTACCTCCTGCTTTATCTCCCTTGCATCCTTCTGTTGTGCTATTTTTAATTTTAGACCAAAGATAGCTTTCCAACATGTTACATAAAGTGTATGTTGAATAAATGCAGGGAATATTTGTAATTTGTTAGGATTAATACCCCACTTCTAATTAGACATGAAAACCATTGGAATTGATGGAAACTTGAGCTATTACTCCAAATCAGCAGGTAACATACATTCATCATTTCTTGCAATCATGTGAGTAGTCATCCCAAACATTTGTAGTTTTTTGTACCTGTGGTAAATATGAGTATGATAGAGAGGTATATTTTTCACTAGTTTCAACAACTGAGTTTAGAAGACTGATAACATTTGTGTTTGTATTATCCTGCACAACTACTGTGACCATAGTCCCCTGATCAAACTCCTTTGGAATTAGCTGTCGTATAGCCTGCCAAGTCTGTACTCATGGATGTTGCAGTGTCGCATGTTATCCATATCATAGTGATTGGGTATGATATTCCTCATTGGAAGGTACGAGAGAAAATTAGGGAACAAAATCAATATGCTCTTGCTATATTTATTGACCTTGTCAAAATAGGATATAAGTGAACTGCACTCTGAGTGCTGATTTTTCATTGTCATCTTCATTTACTGGTAGCGGCATTCTTATTTTCTAAAAGGAACTCTGAGGATCAATAGAACTACTAATAATTTTGACTCACCTGTAGCTGAGCT
Organism: Potos flavus; assembly: GCA_028534135.1. Taxonomy (NCBI): domain Eukaryota; kingdom Metazoa; phylum Chordata; class Mammalia; order Carnivora; family Procyonidae; genus Potos; species Potos flavus. The sequence goes on from CM052892.1 coordinate 25,146,990, forward strand.
ACACTGTGATTTGGATCTGCTTTATTATAGTCACCGACAGATTAGAAAACTTGGAATCGAATCTGTATTATGCCGAAGCAAGGAGAGAATGTTAAAAAAAAAATTCTAGAAAATTGTTTTGTCATGACCCCCATCAAAGAGCTTGATTATTTACAATAGACAAGGGTCTTTTAGTCTTTTAATATGTAATTCTAGGTAAAAATCATTTCCTTCAAAAAGAATTGTCTGCAAGAGATATCTCAGCTAACTTTCATAGAGCATCTTCAGTATGACACTAAACGTGTATTTTTTAAGTTACATAATTTAAAGAGAATAATTGCCTTTTCTAATAAAGATAGTTTCATTGCATCCAATGATTCCACCTTTGGGAAGGTTGTACTACAACTGGAGATAATTGTAGAGTCCTAAGAAAGAAACTTCTTCAAGTATCTTTTTTCATACAGGATGACCTTGGAAAAGAAGTGTCGTTTTACTTAACTAGAGGAATATTTAAAGTGAGTACATTGAACTATTGGTGGGAATCCAAATTGGAGCAGCCACTGCAGAAAACAGTATGGAAGTTCCTCAAAAAATTACAAATAGCACCACCATATGATCCAGAAATTCTACTACTGGGTATTTAACGCAAAGAAAATGAAAAAACTAATTTGAAAAGATATATGCACCCCTATGTTTATTGCAGCACTCTTTACAATAGCCAAGATGGAAGCAGCCCAAGTGTCCCTGATAGAACAATGGATAAAGAAGATTTAGTGCATATATACAAGAGAATATTACTCAGCTATAAAAAAAGAATGAAATCTTGCCATTTGCAACATGGATGGACCTAAAGGGTATAATGCTACATGACATAAGTCAGACAGAGAAAGACAAATACAGTATGATTATACTAATGTGTAAAATTTAAGAAACAAAACAAATGAACAAACGAAGAAAAAAAGTGACCAAAAAACAAAACAAAACAAAACAAAAACGAAACAAAAACTCAGACTCTTAAATACAGAGAACAAACTGGTGGTTGCCAGAGGGGAGGTGGGTGGAGGATGAAATAGATAAAAGGGATTAAGAGCACACTTATCAGTATGCCTGGGTTGCTTAGTTGGTTAAGCTGTTTAAGCAGCTGCCTTCCACTGGGGTCATGATCCCAAGGTTCTGGGATTGAGTCCCATTTAGGGCTCCTTGCTCAGCAGGGAGCATGCTTCTTCTCTGCCTGCCTCTCCACTGCTTGTGCTCTCTCTCTGTCTCTCTCTCTTTGACAAATAAATAAAATAAAACCTTTAAAAATAAAAGCACACTTATCTTGATGAGCAGTGGAAATGTATATAATTATTGAATCACTGTATTGTACACCTGAAACTAATACAACACTATGTTAATTATACCCAAATACAAATTTTAAAATAAAAAATATATATATGCATATATGTGTGTGTGTATATATATATATATATATATATATATATAGTCAGTGCATTGAATTCCTCGGCACAGATTAATTTTAATGCAAAAGCTAATATTCCCCTTGTTCTACCTATTGTACAAAGTCATTTGGCATATTTTGGGAGTGACACATATTTTATTTTCAGAACTTCATTGCATGCAACTTCGTTGCATTGCATTCACTGCAGTACATTGCAGTGATTTCAATATACATTTAGAATTGTTTCCTCCTTTTAAAATTATTCTTAGTGTTTCCCAGTCTTCACCAGCTTATTAAATCTCATTTTCATGAGTACCGCAAAACATGTTTAGCTAGGGAGCCATTTACTTTCAGCAAAAAGTCTAGTGTTTTATCAGAATTCCATATGTAAGTATATCTGAGAATCCCTAGAGAATTATTATTTGCTCCCAAGTCCAGGCCAGCTATTAAGTATCATAGCGACTAAATGCTTGTTGAAGTTTCCTGCTATGACCTTTAACTATCATCACATCATGATGATGTTAACTTCCTGCAGCTTCTGGACAAATGCCTTTCCTAGGCTGTTACTGCTTTCCTCATAGCAGTTTCAATTACAGCTTTTATCCTTATTTCACTAGAGTAATTGTTGAGACCAGATTATCACTTGAAATATGATGTTAATAAAATTTCAAGAGAAAACAGAAGGAAAGTCCAACTCCTTCCATCTGTGGCTACTCTTATAGCTAACAGGCCCTGACTCATCCTCAGGGAGCCCTGGCAGGTGTAGTCCCACCTAATCAGAGAGAGGTCCATGGAATAGAACAATTCTCCCCAAACTCGTGGTATCAACATGCCTGTCCCTGTCAAAGGATTCAGTCTTCACTCTGTAAGGCCCACAGATGATAAGAGTTTTCCTACAATTTTGGATCAGAGATTTTTTTCCTTAGTCTTCATATTCCTGTCCAAATATCGAACTCCCCTCAAGGCAACTGACATTGTTTGTGTCCAAGATCTTCAAAGGAAACCTTCCCCTATCTCCTTAGAAAAAGACACCAGAAGACAATAGGTACACTATGCTGGGAGGAGGAGGGAGGCACACTAGATTCATTTGTGCTCTTGAAAAGAGGTTAAGAATTAAACCTCTTAATTTGTTGTCCAGGTACCCACATCTTTAATCCACATCTGTGTACAGACCACTGAATTATGCTACATAATTAGTGTACAGACCACTGAAAAATGCTACATCCTCAACATTTTCCTGACATGTTGGTTCTTTATAATTGATTTTTAGAGGTTCCCTAAAGAGTAAGAACAATGCTATGGAATGAGGGAAGTAATTAAATTCAACATAGTAATAATAAGAGATTTTGAAATTATTTTTCTTGCCTGGAGCACCTTTAATCTATCAATGTGGTTTTCTATGAGATGGAATTCACTGTGAATATTAAGTGCATGGCCTGCATTAATTTATGATGGCTAAGGTATTTATTTAACCATATTAAGCATCATGTATTCATTGAGAAGAAATTAATAAGGATTATTTAGGATATATGAGAGGAACTCATTGACTATGCAATTAATTTAAATATATATAAACAGATTGTTATGTGAGCTATTTAGGCATATAATTATAAATCATTAAATTACCATACCAATTCATTTAGAAAACTATAAATGGTAATGATGTTGTCTAATGTTTACATTCCTTAAAAAGTTATTCAAAATGGTATATTTAACTCTGTTCTGTTTGTTTTCTTATTGTATCATAATGCTAAATAGTGTTCCCATTTATCTTTATTTAAATATTACTTTGTTAAAAATTTTTTTTAATGTAGAACAGTCACAAACCTATAGAAGAGTTAGGAGTACAATAGAAAGAATATTTTTTTTCTTAAATATTTAGGAATAAATTGCTGACCCAGTACCTCATCAATCCTAAATAGTATAATGTGTTTTTCCTGGAAACATGGGCATTCTTCTAGACAAGACAAAAAGAAAGAAGAAACAAAGTCTCACAATTCAAAAATCAAAAATTAACTGATTCATTACTAATGTCTAATTCTTAGATCCAATTCAAATTTTACCATCTCCCAATGATACCCTTTATAAAAGATAATCCAGTTCAGAATCATTCATTGCATTTATTTGTTTCAGCTTTACTGAAGTGTATTTCTTGGCTTTGACGATTACAGGCCAGTTGTTTTATGGATTGTCCCTTTATGTTTATCTGGTTTTTCTTCATAATTATATTCATGTCATGTGTCTTCCTCAAGAATATCATAAAATTGATGATATGTTCTCTTCACTGTATCTTATCAGGTGGTATACAGTTTCAATTTGCCTAATTACTGTTGTTCACTTTGATCATTTGATAAAGTTGATCTGTTTCAGGTTTCTCTATCAGAAAGATTCTCTTTCCCTTATTAAGATTTTGGGAAAGATATAATTTGAAATTATATAAAAATCCTATTCTTCATAAAATGATACACATATACATGCTTATGTAATTTTTCACTTTTCTTTATATTTAATGGGTTATAATTATCATTTACTTGGATATTCAAAATATTCTCACTTTGACCAGCTAGGGCTCCATTCAGTCTGGTTTTGGGTTCATCTGTTTCCATTATTCTTTTAACATTTTCTTGCTTTGGGGCACAGTAAGAAGTTCCAGGCTGTCTTGTACTTTTCCTACCACAACTCTAGAATTAACCATTTGTCCGAGGAGTTCTAATTTGTTTTAATAGAAAATTTAAAAGCCAAAGTCTGGCTGCTAGGTACACTTATTAATATTGGAACCTGGCTACTCCCAGTCTACACACACATACACACAGACACACACACACACACACACACACACACACCTCTATATATGTATATTTTACTTTCAGTTTAACAATTATCATATATCTGTTTAAATTGAAAACTATGAACTCAAACAAGATTCCAGACTCCTATTCAATATCATAGATGTTTGTATCTATAATTCCATTGTATCTATAATATCATAGATTTGTATCTATAATTCCATTCCAATGGAGAAAATGGTTCTCCATTGTATTTAATAAAATTACTTATTTAATCAATTTTCTAATTTATAGCTTATCTTCTATTTCTGCTGCCACTCCTTCCTCTGTGTAGATGCTGTCCTTGCCCTTCTTGGGCTCTGCAGCCACAC
>CM052892.1:25152066-25171058 GCA_028534135.1 Potos flavus
AAAGTAATTAATGTATACTTAACAGAAAGAGGATAAATGATACGTATTTTTAAAAAGCAGAGTAGAGATAAGGAGTGGTGGGTGACAGAATCAAATTTAAAGTGGGTTGAAGGAAAGCTTCACTAAAAAGTTGCATTGAGTAAAGATCTGAAGGAGGTGAGGGGACAAGTCACAAATAAATTATTGGTAATAACAATGTGATATAAAAAGGGTCAATCTGGGACTATATCTGATGTTTTGTGCTTGTAGCACAGAGCAGGAAACTATGCCTCTGACTTGAGTATTGAAGTGTATATGCATAATCTATTCTCTTTAGGCATAGAAAACACAATTAAATATAAAATATTTTCCATGTTAATAAGATAAGAAGGCATTCAAGTCAGAAATGTCAGTGTATATGAGGACACAGAGATGAAAGTCCTGGTGGACTTGTGCCATTGGATGCTATTTCATTTTGGGGAGGAGGGTGGAGGCATAATATAACTGAGAAATAAGGAGACCGAAATAAAGAAACAAATCTTCTACAGTCCAATATTATTCTGTAGAAAGAGGATCCATTTGAAGTTTACGACAAGATAAGTAGCATAATCAGATTTATAATAACATTTATTGCACCTTTTTTTTAACACCGTGGTGTAAGGTCTAAGGTCCTCTAAGTGAAATCCTCTGACAGCAAGAAATGACAAAAATTGAATGAAGTAAGCAGATAGTGGAAACATAAGTAGTGCTGAAACTGCATGACAAATCAGTGTCAACTAGAGATGGTCTTCGATGGTACACTCTGAAACCTTGTTATCAGCTATGTTCTCACCTTCAAGATTTTGTAAAAATGAAAATATATTTTCAATACACAGTATAAGGAAAGTTGTATCCCACTTTGCTTTGGTTTATTTTATTCTTTTTCTCTAGTTTTTTCCAAGCCAATATACTAAAACATTTTAACATGCATTTTTCTGAGTTTATTTAATACAGGTTAATTTTACAAAGTCAAATTCACATTAAAAAGTGAAAAATTAAGCCAAGATATTACTAGGATTAGAACTTTATTTAGTTTCAGGTTTTTTTCCTCTTTGTGTGGATTTTATTTGAATGAATGAAGTCATCTTTGGTGGGCAGTTTTGTATCTTGCTTTATTTTTATTAAAAATGTGTCAAAAATAGGGTGGCTGGGTTATGGACATTGGGGAGGATATGTGCTACGGTGAGTGCTGTGAATTGTGTAAGATTGATGATTCACAGACCTGTACCCCTGAAGCAAATAATACATCATATGTTTTTTTGGGTTTTTTTGGTTTTTTTTTAGTAACCACATATGAATACATCATATGTTAATAAAAAGAATGTGTCAAAAACATCTTACTATGTCATAAAAAACTTTGAGACTTTTGGTTTTACCTCCCACATGTAGAGAGGTTGGAGGTAATCACACCCATCCCCACAAGAAAACAAGGTCAGGGGAACCAAACTGAATTATCCACAAGATAGAAATTGGACACAAAATAGCTTGAGATTAAACTGAAATATCCAGTTACATATATTTATATGTAAATGTGTATATATTCTGGGTAATGGTAATCCATTGTAGAGTCTTGGCAAATTTAGGTACTTAAATATTTGTAATGCTATGGAAGGATGTGAGCTAGAGGAGCTAAGAGGATCTAATGTTGCTATGCCTCTTTATCCTTTTTTTTAAATTCTTTTATGTGAGAGTTAATGATACTAAATAGATGGTAAATGTCTTTGACCCGGAGATGAAAGCATAAAAACATTTTATCTCATTTATTTTATCTCATTTATTCAATGATGAACACTTTTTCAAATTTTATTATCCCAACTGGGGATTTGCCTTATAATCAGTAGCAACTTAAACCCATAGTTTGTTAATCAACAATATGATGTTCATTTCATTTCCTATGCATGTGGTCAAAGTTGTTGCTATAATTTAAATTATTTATGCATATGTATACATAATATATGTATATATTATTTTTGCATATATATGGAGAGATTCATTGTTTAAAATAATCTTCAAAACTTTATAAACATTCAGCATTTAAACAAAGTAATTTGCATATAGAAAGATCTATAACTAGAGCAGCACAATATATGATAAAAATTAATGTGTAGAAGAATCCACAGAGTGTTTTTACAATAGGAATAAAGTATAAAGCTCAAGTGATATGAATACTTTTTCCATGGTTTAGCAGTGTTTTGTTGTGGAAAACTGACCTCTGTGCTTTGGAGCCAGATGTGAAGACAGAGCTTAGGATAAAAAAGAACAATAGCTTTATTGCTTTGCCAGGCAAAGGAGGCTGCAGCAAGCTCTGGCTTGGAAAACTGCAAGCCCGGCCGGGAGTAAGGGACTGTGTGGGTTTGTAGGGAAATACTAGCCATTTTGGACAGGAATTGTGTAGGTGCTGCAGGCCTCAGTAATCTTTTTCAGGGTGGTTCTGGGTTCCTGAAACAAAAGGCTAATAAGAAGGGAGGAGGGGAGGTTTGCGGAAAAGAGGAAAAAGGTTACTTTAAAATGGAGCTTTGCTGTAGCATTAGTGCAGCCGTTTTGATTTTTGTTCAATTTAATGCTTTGAAGCAGTTTCACTTTTATTTCTGCTGTATGAAATGTTGGTAAATATTACAATTAATGGCATCCTAAATTCAGTAGAATACAGACATTAGATACGAATCCCTATTTACAGTGTAATAATTTCCTCGGGTGGTGATAACCTCTCTGACCTTTAGTGTGCTCATCTGCTAAAAAAACATAATAGCATCTCATTGACAGTATTTTTATAAGGGTATGTGGAATGGTGTATAAGAATATGCTTTGTAAATGTCAAGTTACCAGGCAGGTGCAAAGAATTATTTCCTATAATTAAAGGATGGGATAAGATTATCAGAATTAGAAATAAAAACTTAATAATGAATTTGGGAACATGACATTTTACCAGCTAGAAACCTCTTGAAATTGTCATTCAAAGACTTAATGAAAACAGTGTGGAGCTGAGACAATATAACGGACAGGTAATTAAGTGGAATACAATATACAATCCAGAAAGAGAACATAAAATATGTAGTGTATGATCAGGAGGCATCATTAAAAAATGGAATAAATACCTAGGAAAGTATCAGGATCAACTGTTTATCCATTTTTAAAGAATAAACTTAAGTATACATTTCAGAACTTCACATAAAATTTCCAAATCATCTAAAATAGACATATTTTAAAATTTAAAACACAGGAACATTAGAAGAGATCATTGAATATAAAATTTTTTGAAACAAATGGCTTTTTATATCAAATTAAATATATTTTCCTCCGTCTTTACTAATATTTTATTTTCTTGTTTGAAAAGTGAGTTACAAAAGTATATATTTTAAAACAAAGCAAACTATGTGAGAGTGCCACCACCCAGCAGCAGACATTGCTGTTTTATTTCTGGTAAATATGTTCTCTAGAGTTCTTGCAATGCATATATACACGCATATTTTAAATGCATAAATAATATCACACCCAATTTTTTTGACCCTGCTTTTTGCATGCATCACTATTTTATGTCCATCCACACAATCAAATATATTTAGGACAATTATGAATGGTTTCACAATATTCAGTTATAAAAATGGAATATAATTTATGTAACCCTTGTACAATAGTGAACATTTAACTTATTTCTAACATTAGCATATTATGAAGACTTATGCAATAAGCATTCTATTGCATAATATTCAGACACATCCAAATATATTAGGAATAAAATACTACAAATCAAATTTCGATTTATAGCCTGTTTGTTTTTATCACTTGCATGCCTAATTAACTACATTATATAATGATAACTCAAATACCACACTCAACTACCATGAAAAAAATTCACATTTTTAATGTGAAAGTATTGTGAATGAAGATAGGTTATTCTTACTTTAACTCGCATTTTTTATTTTTTTAAAGATTTTATTTATTTATTTGAGAGAGAGCACAGAGGGAGAGTGAGAGAGGGTGAAGCAGACTCCTCGCTGAGCAGGGAGCCTGATGTGGGACTTGATCCCAGGACTCTGAGATCACGACCTGAGCCGAAGGCAGACACTTAACATACTGAGCCACCCAGGCGCCCCTATTTCTTTATTTGAGAGAGAGAGAGCACACACGGAGGAGGACAGACAGAGAGGGAAAAGGAGAGAGACTCTTAAGAAGGCTCAACACTCAGCACAAGCAGAGCCTGATGTGGGGCTGAATCTCACAACCCTGAGATCGTGACCTGAGCAGAAATCAAGAGTCAGAGACTTAACTGATGAAGTCACTCAATGGGTCACCCTTAACTCGAATTTTTAATCATTAGTATGCCTGAGTGTTGTATTTTATTGAACATTTCTCTATTTTCTTCTATTAATGGACCCTTGCCATCTAAGAACCATTGTACAATACCTAGAAAATCCCAAATTCTAATTCTATATCTCTAAGATGGTATATAATAGTATATGACTTATAGGGCTGTTGAGGCAAATGAATGAGTTCCTATATGTAAAGCAATTGGAATAGAGTCTGGTGTATAATAAACACACATTAAATGTTAGCTATGATTACTATTATAGTTATTGTTAATAAGAATACTGCTACTGATAGTGACATAGAATAGTAACATAGAATAGCTGTCAATTTGTAATATTAATTTAAGGGGCTCCCAGGCAACTCAGTTGGTTAAGTATCCCACTCTTGATTTTACTTCAGGTCATGATTTCAGGGTCATGAGATAGAGCCCCACATTGGGCTCTGTGCTCAGTAGAAGTCTGCTTCTCTCTCTCTCTCTCTCTATCTCTCTCTCTCTTCTTCTCCCCTTCTGCCCCTCCCCTTGCTCATGCTCTCTCTTTCTAAAATAAATAAGTCTGAATAAATAAGTAAGTAAATGTTATAACAATACATATGATTCATTTATTCATCAACCTACAACAGTATGTAAATAGTATCTATCTTGCTATGTAGAACTAGATGTTTTCTATTTTTTCATGAAATTTTAAAAAATTGCTAATTATTTCTGAGACATAGAATTGCATGTCTTTTCTTATTTTCTTATAAGTACTTCACTTTTTTAGAGCAACTATCTATCTATTAATTGTCTAATAAATGGAAAACACTATTTTAAGAAGATAAGTATAGCCAGGGTCCCAATTTCAGTGTAAATACTGTCAGATCCTCAGTATAGTTAACTAGCTAACATAGAGATCCTCCTTCCCATATGGGCTCACTAGATCATCCTTGGAAAGAACTGAGAAAAGAAGACTTGACACAAAGGTAAACATGGTTTCATAGCAAAGCTTCAGTCCTCTGTAGAGAGAGGTAATTCTGACAGTCATGTGTGTACTAAGATTTGACCCCTGAAGAACTCATACACCCTGCAGGGGTGGGGGTGGGGAGGAAGATCTGCAAGCAGAGAATGAAGGTGATATTATCACACTAATGATTCTACGCCTGTGCTTGTGTGTTTCATTGACTACCAGAGGTAGCAGTCACCAGGGAAAACAGTTAATCTGTCACACAGATACTCAGATGTGAGTTTGGGAAAAACAGTTCAGTCCTCAAGGGTAGTCATATTTTCATATTTAGAGTTACCCCCTATGTTCTGGAGATGCCTGAATAGGCCGTCAACAGAGAGAGTGGCAAAGAATCTCCCATAGGCACTGTGGGACATTTAGAACACAATTCAAAGGGAAGGCAAAGCAGAAAAGGAAACCTGTATAGTGAACACACCCTAAATAGCTCTTGAGGACTCCAAAGAACAATTACAAGGTTAACTACAGTGTTCTTGGAGATACTGCCCTAATGCTGGAGGCAAGATCCAGATAGATGAATCTATTTTGTAATCAGTAGATAATAATTACAAGCAGCAAATTCTGGAAAACTTTGAAAAGCAAATTGAATCTGGTGATATGAATCAAATTCCAAGTGTTAATATGTGGTTAAAATGAGAATAAAAATAAAAATCTCCCCACTTTAAGGCAAGGAGCCTATAATCAGAGTTAAGAAACATTCAAGACAAGAAGTGGAGCCACGGGATAATACATAAGAAGCATGAATGATAGATGTGGGAAATCACTCATCACCTGACAATCAATGAAGAATAAATTGTCATCTGTGTCAAAAGACTGTTTTTATTGATCAACCAATCCTTGTCAGCAAGTTGAATTATGGATAATGTCAGTCACTGCTGTTCTACTGCCAGACTGCCTGCCCGCCTGGTTCCAAGGGATGTCAGAGAAAATGATTCACTCTTCTTTACACAAATGATGGACAGAGTGTAGAAATTACAAAGCTGAACAGGGATGGGTGGCACCCCTGTGACCTCGGACAGCATTTGTGTAATCCCATCTAGCAACATGGAGGTGGAATGAGAAAGCATTGTGCCTTGCTTGACACCTGCTTAGGTAAGAAAAAGGAACATTTCTTAGAATTTTAAAAATAATGGATTTGTACATGCCCCAGACCTCATACAGGAAGACCTAGCACAAAATAATTCTTTACTTGTTTTTCCTTAATAAATCTAATCTGATTTTATATGATTACACCTTTATTGTCTTTTCATGATGTAAGAACAGAGATACCAGTTATAATCTAAAAATTGTATTTGTTTGTTATATTTTCTTTCTAATTTTATCCTAGGCAGACACAATCTAGCATCATTTCCAAGACAGTTAACAAATCATTAATAAATTATTTTCTCCTATTTTCATAATTGCATATTTAATATATAATATAATGTTCTAGAAAACCTATACCCATACACATAAGCAAACAGAAAAACACACACTGAAACATGCACGTGTTTATTTTTCTATTTCCCTTAGTTTCATTTCTTTATCTGACCAGTATAGTCCAGGTTTCACATTTTAAGCTATTAGAGATTTGTATTTTATTTAACTATTTAGCAGTATGAACCTTATCCCTCACTACCTTTTAAAAAGTATTTTAACATTCTTTGTATATATTCTTGATATCAAGTTCCAAAGCTTTTTTATTTTTATTTATTTATTTATTTTTATTTATTTATTTGACAGAGAGATCACAAGTAGGCAGAGAGGCAGGTAGAGAGAGGAGGAAGCAGGCTCCCTGCTGAGCAGAGAGCCCAATGTGGGGCTCGATCCCAAGACCCTGGGATCATGACCTGAGCCGAAGGCAGAGGCTTTAACCCACTGAGCCACCCAGGTGCCCCTCCAAAGTTTTTTAAAGGTTTCTGTTAGAATTATATTTTTTTATATTTATGTATAATTTTTATTGGTATTTTGCTATATTTACTCTTCTTAACCAAGAACATGATAGGGCTCTTTGTTTATTCAAGTTTTTTTTTTCTTCATTGCAGTTTAGTAACATTAATATCTATATAAAAAGCATATATGGGTATTTTGCATTTTTCTTATCATAAAAAAATAAGTTCCTACTCTTCTATTTCAGTTTCTTAGTGGGTGCTGCAAATATGTAAGAAGTTTCTAAGCTTTTCTATATTTATTTAATTAATTATCTTTCTGATCTCTCATGTCCTAAAATGATTTTTTTCCCCGCTGATTTTCTATTTCCTAGGTAATCATGTTATGTGCAAAACTTGTAATTTTATCATATTTAGTCATAAATTCAGACCTCTAATTTAAGGAGTATTTGTGCTAGAACCACCAGTGCCTATAACTGTATCTGACATATAGTAGTTCAATACTTATTTATTGAATGATGATCAGTATTACATTATAGTACGTAGAGTAGTAAAATTTTCCTGTCTAATGTAATTTCTCAGTGCTATGTAGACTTATCTTTAATATGTGCAAGAATTTTTAAGCAATTATGAATATACACCTAAAATAAGGAACAGATGCTAAGATTATCTCTTGCTATAAGCATTAGTTTCATTTAACTCTTTTCACTCATGTCAGTCATATATTCACTTATATTAGGAATTGCTAACTTTATATTATGATCATGGAAAATGACCAGTTATCTTTACATCTTTATGGACTTAGTGAATTTCATTTCAGAGAGCACAGAACTTTTATAAGTTTATACGACTTAAGTAACAACTGGCCTACAGAAACATTTGTTTCGATAGTATGTTTTCTTTCCTTTTTTTTTATTTGCGTACCATTTGAAGTCTGTAGTTTCTGCCTTTCATCAAAGTCTTTGTAGTTTCTACTTCTTTACACAAGATTATTCCACACACCAGCTTTACCTGGTTAGCCCCAGAATGTATGGACGTTTAGTACATCTGTTCTAGCTATTTTTATTTACTCCATTTGTTATGATTGAGGTCAAATTATTAAAGAATGGAACCATTGTTTTCCTGTCGGTTTCCCCCTTTATTTCCTAAATAGATATTTCATATAGTTTGTGCTTTTAATGTTTGAAGATCTATGTTCAACTGATATTCAGTATACTTTAGATACCATATCGAAATGGTTTATTTCCATGTGTATTGATTTTTCTTGCATTACATTCTTATCCGTTAATATTGGAAATATTGCTTGATTTTTATTATATCTTTGAAATTCTTTTTATAGTAAAACCATCTGGGTTGTTTAGTTAAGGCTTGTCCTTATAGACTGTATTTTTTATTTAGTTTTTTACATACAACTTAAATATTTTAACCATTTAATATGGAAGTTGGTTGCTAATCTGATACAATGGCTCTACAAGGTTAGTCTTTTAAGTTCTGCCAAGGAGATTTAGCAGATACACTTCTAGTCTTGAATTCTGAAATGGATTTTTTCTTTATTTTCTCTCATTGTCTTTTCTTTCTAGTTTATACTAGTCTATTTTCTTAGTTCTTGATACCTATTTCATTGAGTTTATGATTTTTTTGAGAATATAAAACTGTATATATTTGAATTGCATGAGAATTTTTTTTTAACCCTCAAAACTGTGCTAGTTCCATAGTGGATATTTATTGCAGCATTGTTTGTAATAGCAAATTACTACAAACAATGGATAGATCCCTCAGTAGGCCTGGCATAAATAAATTATGGGGATGCCTATTCAATGGGATATTATGCAAATCATAAAAAAAGTAGCTGTGTGCTAATATGGAAGAGTACCTAAGATGTCATTAAAGAGGAAGGATAATGTTCAGAAGAATGCATAGAATATTCCTATTTATATAATAAATTGATATTTAGATCAGTTAAAAATCTCAAAGGGTATATAATAAAAATTAATAATGGTTATATTACAAAAATCGGGTTCAAATGAAACATATATTAACTTACATCACCTTTATTCTATTAAGGAGATATTATAAGCCATATACATTGAAAATAGAAACATTTATATTTAAAGTATATTCTCATAATTGTATATATAAAATGTATGTCTTATAAAACATAAAATAGATAATATAAGGTAATATATCTTCCATTTATTTTTGGAATCTATGCATAAGCTTTATTTATTGGACTATTTTTTAAAATTATAATTTCAGGTTAAATATGGTCTACTATTTGAGGGTAATGAAATATACTGAATCTCTTAAAGTCCATTAACTCTGTGAATACATGTTACTAGAAGCCACCTCTCTACTAATAAATGATAGTTTATAAGTTTTTTCTCAGTCCATATGCCCAGAAACCTGACAAACATGTAATTGGGCTGGTACTATAACCATGCACAGTCCCAGAATTTTAAATGTAATGTGATTAGATTTCTTTAAGCATTCAGTGTTCACCTTCATTATTTCTCTATTACTAAAATTAATATAATGTTATTATTTAAAAAAAACTGAAACATTAAGAGCGACTGTGTGGCTCAGTAGGTTAAGCGTCTGCCTTCAGCTCAGGTCATGATCTCAGGGCTCTGGGATTGAGTCCCACTTTGGGATCCCTGCTTCTCCCTCTGCCCTTCCCCCATCCCCCACTAATACGCTTGCTCTCTCTCTCTTTAATAAATAAAATCTTTTTTTTTTTAAAGATTTTATTTATTTATTTGAGAGAGAGAGAGAGAGATCACAAGTAGGCAGAGAGGCAGGCAGAGAGAGAGGGGAAGCAGGCTCCCTGCCGAGCAGAGAGCCCGATGCGGGGCTCAATCCCAGGACCCTGAGATCATGACCCGAGCCGAAGGCAGAGGCTTTAACCCACTGAGCCACCCAGGCGCCCCTAATAAATAAAATCTTAAAAAAAAAACTGAAACATTAAAACGTATAAAAGTAAGGATTTACTAATGAGATAAGATCTCGTTGTTTAGAATCATTACAGTCTTCTCTTAAAATAGGAGTAGCAGCTGGTACAGTAAAAAGAACAGAATAAAGATAAACAGTGGCTTCTGGTAAACTAGGGATCAAGGTGTACTTCAGAATGTTCACTACCTACCGAATTTGCAATGCCTGTGAGCAACTACCACCTGGGCTGAAATCCTGAAGGGAGGAGAACAGGGAGTTCTGATACTAAAGGCCGAAGAAGACAGATATAGAAATAAATATTTGCCTGAAGGAGAGTAGAAGCCACCACAAGGAAATCTGAAGGAATCCTGTAAGACTAATAGAGGCTATAAGGCTCCAACTTATGCATGAGATCAAAATGACCAATGGAACCCACTAAATTAGAGAGTATGGGATAGTACAGTCTAAACCTTCAGGATGTTGGAAAAACAATAAAAAATAAGTTTTAAAAGAAGATCTTTCTTCCAGAATATTGAGATGAATCCAGGATGAAACTGCTAGGATTAGCATTCAAATTGAGTAGGACTGGGCCAGGATAAAGAAAAGTTTCAGCTAAAGCAAAAGGAGGAGGGTCAGTAGAAAGCAATTCAAAGAACTCCTATTTGAAACTTCTTTTTATTGTGTGTGTGTGTTTATTTATCCAAATGGTGAGTATACAGATCAATTAATTTCACAAACCAAACATATCTGTTGCTAAGGGCTGAATTGTATGCCTCATAAGTTCATATGCTTAAGTCATAGTACCCCAGAATGTGGCTGTATTTGGAGATATAGTCTTTAAAGAAGCAATTAAGTTGGGGCGCCTGGGTGGCTCAGTCAGTTAAATGTCTGCTTTTGGCTCAGGTCACGATCCCAGAGTCCTGGGATCAAGGCCCGCGTTGGGCTCCCTGCTCAGCAGAGAGCCTGCTTCTCCCTCTCCCTCTGCTGCTTCCCCTGCTTGTGCTCTCTCTCTCTGTCTCTGTCTCGTGTGCTCCCTGTCAAATAAATAAATAAAATCTAAAAAAAAAAGAATCAATTAAGTTAAAATGAGATCATTAGGGTAGGTCCTAAACAAATATCATGGTAGTCTCATAAGAAGAGGAGATTTGGATACAGGTACAGAATGAAAACCATGCAAAGACAGGGAAGAGAAGATGGGCACCCATCTATAAACCAAAGAGAGAAGCTTCAGAAGAAAGCACACTGCCAACACCTTGATCTTAAACTTCCAACCTCCAGAATTTTGAAAAAAATTCTGTTGTTTAAACCACCAAGTCTGTGGTTTGTTATAGCATCCCTAGCAAACAAATACACCTGTGTAACCAGCACTGAGAAGACAAATAAAAACAACAGAATTTTAAGTCCTATGGGGCCACACATGGTAGATAAAAAAGACATTTTGAACCTTTTTATTGGAGTATTATATGTGTATGTCTGCGTATAAATATAGACAGATAATAATATCTATTTATTTGCTGTATATCAGTATGGTGTTAATTCATTAAGACATATAAAATATTCTATTGTGTATGTGTCCCTCTATATTCTATTATAAATGTGTGTATGTATCTATGACTTGAAAAAAATCAGATTTTTCTTTGCTGTCAAAGAGAAAATTACAGTTGAATATGTCATATATATATATATATATATCTCCATGGAATAATATTCTCTATTTGAGTTATTTTATATTTAGTGATTTACTAAAGAGAAACATTTAGAAAATAGGGAATCATAAAGATTTTTAAATATACAGCCTTGTGATATTGCAAAAGAAATGGGGAAGTGCTCTTTATTCTTATTTATTATCTTTATTTTTCCATAATTTAGTTACTTTTCATTATATATAACTTATAGAAATACATAGTTCAATAAAAATAAATGCTTACAATGCAAACTAAGTAATTAAGAAAGCTTTGATGTGCTTGGTAATATGAAAAGTGAAAATAAAAACATTTCAAATCATAATAACTGTTATAAAATACATATTTAATTTTTCTAATATGGAAAACAATAGTTGATTTCATCTATGAGTTTGTATTCAATATCATTAATATATTACTCATTAATTTTCATAATTTAGTAATAGATTTCTTAGGTTGTTTTAGTTTTATTGATTGAAAAACTTAATTTTTGTAAAGATATCAACTTTGTATCACATTCATATCACAACAATCTCCATCACCTCTCTCAAACCATTCTAATTAAATAAACAGTGGGAATAAAAGCAATATCCTCTCCATAAAAAAAACTCCCAGTTTTCCCTAGTTCTTTTCTCCAATTATATGACCTCTCATAATCTCTCATACAATGAGATTCTGAAGCTAAAATTGCAAATAGACCTTTATATCTTTGTATTTACATACTTCCCATTCAAAAAAAGCAATAGCATTTCAAGAGAAGAATATCCTATTTCTGTTAAATTTAGGTATCGCATCTGTGAGCCAGGCTATGTGCAATGGGATAGTTATGAAGAATTTTTCAGTCTCCCCTCAGGTGGTCTCTGTATGAGTAAGGGGAATTTACAGCACCTGCTCTAAATTTTACTTTAGTTCTTTCATCTGTAAAATCAAGTTTTGCCCAGTAATTTCTAAGTTGTTTTTCCTCCTATAACTAGGGTAAGTATTTGAAACTGGATCTTTCAGCATGTGTTTCTATTTACAAGATACCATCAACCAGGGGTGTCTGGGTAGCTCAGTTGGTTAGGCGACTGCTTTCGGCTCAGGTCATGATCCTGGAGTAACAGCATCGAGTCCCACATCAGGCTCTCTGCTCAGCAGGGAGTCTGCTTCTCCCTCTGACTCTTCCCCATCTCGTGTGCACTCTCTCTCTCATTCTCTCTCTCAAATGAATAAATTTAAAAAAAAAAAAGATACCATCAACTGGAAATAATGATATCTAAAACCACACAAGTGGACTCTTTTCCTAACATTCCTGTTTCTATCCATTGAATCACCTGAGGCTCTACTGGTATTGTAAGAAAGGCAGACTGAATTAAAATTTGGGCAGCAACCTTTTGGAATTTGACTTTATAGTCTCGTGGTATGAATGCACACCAAGACCCGAGTCCCTCATCCAAACCTTTTATTTCTTTTGACACAAAGGATCAGCTGACTTTACTTAAACTCGTAAAAATTATCTTAATAGTTTTCTTTGGATCTTATTTCTCCTCATGTACATATATAATTTCTCTCAAATGGAGGTTTTGTTCTTTTATCATTTTTCTCTACCTCCTTCCTTCCCTCTCGTCTTTTTATTAACACACACTGAGTAACTCTTCTTTCTGCAGTAGGTATTTCCCAGTGGTTAAAAAGAAATTATTCCGGTCCCCAGGGGACATTTGGCAATATCTTGAAATATTATTGGTTGTCACACTTGGGGAGGGGAATTGCTACCAGTGTCTTATGAGTGGAAGCCAGGAATGCTGTTAAAATCTTAAAATGCACAAGATGGAATCCCCTTTCCAAAAAATTATCTGTTCTAAAATGTCAATAGTGCTGATATTAAGAAACCCTAGTTACCATACTTGTGTTTAAACTACATGGAAAAAAATTCTTTCTTTAAATTAACTCTTCTAAAATTTGCATTAATTGATATATTCATTAAAATTTATTTTGAAAGTCAGATTACTTGTTAACTTGTAGATAGACTACTATGCTGTAGCAAGGATTTATCCTGCGGGTGTAAATTTCTCTACATCTTCACTTTTAACTCTAAGGATTTATATAAGTTACCTAAGTTTTTGGGCCTCAGTTATTATCGAATAGATAACTATACCAGCCCTGTAGGGTTACTGTGAGAAGAATACATTATGTGCATAAAGCATCTAGCATACAGTATGTAATCAATAGATAGTCGCTGTCACAGTATTTTTATTTTAATCATTATTGTTGTTTTATATATATATATTTAGTTCAGCATCCCAGGTATAAGGTATCAGGTACGCTAATCTCCTGACTTACAGAAGAGCTTTCATCTTAATTGGATATGTTATTGCTCAACCGTGGTCAGGTATTAAAAATGCCAGCTTTATCTTTAGAGAATCATATTAGTCCCAGTTTTAGAACTTACTATGTGACACATCATCTGCCTTTTATAGGTCTTTATTAACTTATTTTTATTTAAAAAAAAAGTGTGGAGCATTTTGAAAATGGAAGTGAAGTGGTTTAATATTCCTCTACTGCAAAATTATGACTATAATATCTACTTTATAGAGTTAGTGTTAGTACCAAACCAGATAATATATTCTAAAGCATTGTGTGACTCTGACACATTTTTTTATTTCAGATCATCACAATTTCAGAATTTTTCTCATTCCTAGATTTATTTTTTCACACATTTCAGATGATGAATAGAAAGCATGATATTTGGAATTTTGTTCTATAATTTCTGATTAAGAGTTTTAATACAATGACAAACACATACATGAAAGAAAATATATCAAGGAATATTATTTGAGATGGTGCAGTTGAAGAGATTTCGTGACAGAGAATGTTTAAGTTAGTGTTGTACATTTATTCCCAAGTTTCTAACTCATCATTATTAAATCTTTGTAATTTCACCAAGTTTTAGACCAATTTTCAGATATATTTCAGTCACTATAAAAATTTGAGATGGACCATAATCAAATGATAAATAACTTTTTTTAGACCTTGTAACTACAGACTTTATAGCGTTCTGCCCCTATTTGGGGGAGGAGGGAGTTTCTTGTAGAATACAATTAGCTTTTTTTTTTTTTATCATTTATTGTGAAAATTATTAAGATGGAGCAGAATATACCCAAACTTTTACGATGAATATTATTGCGTTTTGATATGGTAATAGCTACACTATGAAACAAGGACCCATAGTCATATAATCTGGGAAAATATTGGGATATTTGAAGTTAAATAGGTTTCTTTAACTTAGGAGTTCTCAGAACATTTATTATATTAATCTGCATGGTAAATATCAGAGTTTTGGTGAATATAGATCTTGTCTACACAAAATCCTTTCCATGTCTTTCTGTTTATCTTATGTAGTTGTTTCCAGGGTGCTATGTGCTGTAATTGCCCAAGATGGTTATGTTATTGACTTGTTTCAGGATTATATAGCTAAGTTAAGGAGTGCATAGCATTCATTGCCTTCAGATAGGAATGCATTTACCAATGAGCATGTGGTAACAGTAAGTTTTCTAAGGTCTTTGTGATTGTTCTTTATTATGATAGGTCTCTAGAAAGAGATACTATATACTCTTTGTATATTTGTTTTTAAACATTGTTTGTCAAAAGTGTGAGACATTTCTCTGAGGAAGCCCAAGGATGAAGCTGGGAATTAGAGGAGGTCGAGGGGTGAGAAGTGAACCAAAATAAATTCTTTAGGATCAATTCAACCCTAGAGTTTGCCCTTCTTTTCAACTTCCAGTTGTGTGTGGTAATACATTTCCCTGTATTTAATTCTGTTTGATTTGTGTTGGCTGAGCAAACAAATTCTAACATTATGATATAAAAGGGTAATGATCTCAAAGACTTTTGATGATAAGATACTTTTTTTTGTTCAGAATATCCATTTCTAGAACAAATTTTAGAAAAAAATCTGGTATAGATGGAAAAGAATGGTTTATAGAGTAAGGTGTTCTGAGTTTAAATCCTTTCTGATTCATTACCAATTTGCACTGGCAGATAATATAATCTGTATATAATTCATATTCCTATTTTATAAAATTATGATAATAAAACTCCCCATATTATGATAAAATTGTTTTAAGAATGAGTGAAATAATAGGTATGAAAAGCTTACTATAGTGCTTGACAAATACTATATGCTCAATAAATTTTGCCTATTATCATCATTATTACTATTTTATCACAATTAGATATTTCTTCATAAAACAGAAAATAAATATTAAGTTGACCAGAATACTAATTGAAACTATCAAGACAGTATTTGTTTCCTCCCACAATGTATGCTGTACACATTCTAGAAGATAAGGCACAATAATTGAAAATACAAAGATCTCTGAGTAATATTTTAAGATCTTATAAAATGTAATGTTAATGTGTATTAAAATTTTTGATAGGCCTATTTAGGATAATAAAATTCCCTCTGTTACATCTTTCTAGTCTTCACATATTAAACATAAAGTCAAGGCATCAAATCGAAGGAAAATCTACATAGATAGCCAAGCCTGACTAAGGAAATGGACTTTATAGAGTATCTTACTCTCGTCAAGTATTTTCAGTGTCAGGGCATTCACAGGCAAGTATTTACCTATTAATCGTTAAAAAAAAAAAAAATTCTTGCCAACTACTAGGAGGAAGACGTAAATATATAGCGTATAGGAACATTTCACTCAACCATTTTCATGATTTAGGCACTGTGCTAAGCACTATACATGCATTCCTTTAGTTACATACTTCCATACCTTTATAATAAATATATTATTATTGTTTCTACTTTAAACAGAGGGAATCACTAAATAAAATTACCATAAGCCATATAGTTAATAATTACATTATTTAGGATTTTGATTCATGTATTCTTGAATCCAAAGTATCTGATCCTAACTTCCAGGCAATAGTGTTTTTAAAAATTATTTTGAACACTTACTGAATACATATGATTCATTGCCTCATGAGAAAGGAACTCAATTTAAAGTACAGAAAACTAAAACAAAGAAATAGCAATTTGACCAACTTCACACAGCTAGGAAATGGGATAATTGAGATTTTAAATAAGGTGGTCAGATATCATAGTCTATACTTTTCACCACTCAGTTATACAACTCAAGGAAATGTTTGAAGAATCATTTGTGAAATCATACAAAAGAAAAGTTTTTTTAATCAGATTTATAATGATCTGATATAATAACTAATATCAAGATAATCTAATAATTTCAAGAAAACAGATAATCAAAAGGCAGAGAAATAGATTGAAATGTGTTCATTTGTTAGTCAATGAGGTGATTAATCTATTTAAATTTCAACCTAAAGAAACATTTGAATATGAAGTATAAAGGATAATATAAAGGGTAGAAAATATTCTTCCAAAATAAAACCCCACTTTAACCATTTAAATATATATATATTTGTAAATAAAGGCAATGTCTCCAGTTAATGCTCTTTTGACTGTATACCGTATATTGCTCTTAGTATAATTTTAAATAGTAATTTGATCTACTGTTTTGCTGACTGTTTAATATATATTGTACCTCATTTTATTACAACACACCATTCACCAAGATGAACGTGAGCTCAGTTAAAAAGTTTTATTGATTTTCCAAGGTCAAATATCATCATGCGTTATTTTTTTAATTACATTGCTTTAAAATGAAAGACAAAGAAAATCTGAGGAAGTGTTTCATGTAATAGATGACTAAGAAAAACAACAGGTACGTGCAATTAGTGCATGCAGTTTGAATTAGCCCCTAGACTAGAAAAACGAAATAACTTTAAAGAACAATATTGGGATAAATGAAGGAATTTGTGTAGATAAACAGATATTAACATTTTATCAATGCTAAATATCTTGATTTTAATAATTATATTGTAGTTCTATAATAGAAAGTCCCCATTCTTAAGAAATATATACTGAAATACTAAGGACAAGGGATATTATGTCTTCAACTTACACTCAAAGCTTTGCTCAGAAAAAAAAATATATATATATATGTATATATCACACAATCATATATACAGTGTACTGGGAGGGAAAGACAGAGAAAGAGACAGAAAGAGACATAGAGATAAAAGGAGAGAGAGGGAGAGAAAGAGAACGACACTGATAAAACAAATGGGGAGATTTTTAATTGATAAGTGAGTAAAGGGCTTATGAGTGTGTGTACTATTTTGGCAATTTTTCTACAAGTCTAACATCAAGTCAAAATAAGGAATACACTTGTACCCATACATAATGGATTAGTATTGATACTTTATTCCTTATCTGTAAGATGAGGATATCAATGCCTTCTTCCTCGAGTTCTGTGAGAATGAAATAAAATAATCTTTATCAGCCCATGTATAGAAAGAGGAAATATTCCATATTTTCAATTATTTTATAATTACAAAAGCAAGAATTAAATATTTAAGTAACTTGCCAAAAAGGACATCATACTGCTAGAAATTAGCATAACTATACCTCACAATGTGTATCTTCTGACTTCAAAATCAGTAATATTTTTTAAATTTAACCTGATATTGCAATACGTGTAGATAAAAATAGTAATGTAATTCACTGAAAAGCATAATTTAATCATTCTGTAAGTTTCTGTACATTTTACTTGATTTCTACCTGTTGATGTGGTTTCAAATAGAATTAGTAAATGATAACTTAGACTTTGAAATATTTTAAACAGTGAGATTAATTCACTGGAACTCATTTTTAATCATTTATTGAAGATACTACTAGCACTCTTTTATACTTTACTCCAATTAATGGCTTATATAAGAATAAGAAACCAAAAAAAAGAAAAGATGAGGATAGAATGAACTTGACCAATATACTCTAACATTCTACTATGAAATATTTCATCATGACTCCAAATGACAGTTTTAGTGAAGATAAATGTTATAAGTAGAATATGTTTTATTTAGTTTTATCATTATATATTTTTCGGGGTAATTTCGTCTTAACTAAAAATTCACTGATGTAATTCAATAGCATTCCATTAGTCTTTGATAAAAATTCTTTGAATCAGAGCAAGGTGATAAACATATCCATCAGTTTGGGGCCAAAAGAGAAAGAAACCAAGGAAAACTAGATCTATATTACATACTTTGTCAACCAAGTAGAACTTACAAGTTTGATATCCCTAAAACTTGAACATTCTTCAGTTTTCAGTTGGTTATTTATAAAA
>CM052892.1:25171558-25207352 GCA_028534135.1 Potos flavus
AATCCTTACAACAACCTTATGATGAATATATTTTTTATTATTTTTTGACATTGAGGAAAATGAAGCTTACGAGTGGTTAGGTCACTGTCCGAGACTCATACAGCCCAAGGTGGTAGGGCTGGGATTTGACATGCAGATACATCATTATGCCAGACTGTTTCCATCATTTTAATTAATAATAAATCAGGGAAGTAGACTTAACATATGTCTAAATTCTGTTCTAGATCCAATATTCTGTGTTTCTAACTAATGTATTTCTCAGTCTACTTGTCAAAAGATTTTTGAGCCTCGTGTAAATTTAGAACAGCTTATAAATACTTAGCAATATTCCAGGAATATCCCTGTCATAGTCCAAACTACAGACAAAGGCATAAAAGGATAATGAGGGGGGAAAAAAAAAAAAGGTTGTTGGCTTAGACAACAGTGTCAGGAATTAACAGCATTGCCTGAAGAAAAGAAGCAAATGTTTTCAGGTAACATATGAGTTAATTAAAAGGAAAGTATTCCAAATGATTGTGATTTCCTAATGAACAATCTCTGAAAGTAAAGTGCCAAAGCATACTGTGCATATTAGCACCATGATGTATTGAACTTCACAAGTCTTCATGTTGAGAATAATAATCCTGCTTTACAGTTCATAGGACTTTACAATTTTATTTATCATTTATAAGAATTTACCTCATTAAGTTTATTCTTAAGTTTTTCTAGGAACCTAGTTTTTATAAATGAAATTTGACTAAGGGTTAAGGGCAAGTGTCTTATTTCTACTGAACAATCACTATGTACTAGGCACCCTGGAGTCCATGCACCTTATCTAAGATTCACAGCAGCCCCAAATGTAGATATTATCATCATCGTTTCACTCTTACTGTTGAGGCTCAAAGAGCTTTAATAGAATACAAGAGAAAAAGCTAATATATTTCTGAACCAGTACTTGAATCTATCAAAACTATTATCTATCTTAAAGTAAAATATTTACTCATTCAGAAAAGGTCATCATTGCCTCTCTCATCCCCACCAAAAGCACATTATGAAGCCATTATTCAGGGAGTGGAATGAGAATACAACGTAAGTGTACTAAAGAGAATTAGTATTTTAGTTAAACTGGAGTTACATAATGTTTAAATTACTGCAGCTTCTTCTGCCTTTTCCACTCTCGGTCTTTGGTATTCACATTTCATCTATGTAGCAGGTACTATACAGCCAGATTGCTCAGCTTTGAAAATCTAAGGTTCTCCACTTTATTGTGACATTGGGCAAGTTACTCAGTAGATCTTTGCCTCAACTTTCTCATCTCTAAAATGGAGAGAAAAAGAACCATGTGGCTTCATAGGATTTTATAAGAAGTAAATAACTTAATATGAATAAACTAAAACTGTGCTTGGCACATTTGAGCTCAAAAAAAAGGAAGTTGTCATTATAATGATAATTATTATCACTATCGTTAGACACTATTCCCAATAAGGTTGAACTTCTAATATTAACAATAACCCTAATAACACTGTTCATATATTTAATGAAAAATAGATATGTAGAAGTGTTAAGTAAAATTATTAAATTCTATAAAGTGTGAAGTAGTTTTATTATTTTTATGGGGTCAAAGTCTTATTAAATTCAGCAATCCATGGTGTTAATAAGCACAATAAATTTCTGGTGTTTCACTTTCAGAGCTTTATAGGAAAATTGCATTCAATTGAAATTCCATCTATTTAACTCATATGCTTCCTGAAAACTTTTTCTCTGTAGTTATTATTACTACTTCTTAAAATATTATCCTCGGCTAACACATACAAAAGATGAGGAGAAGGAGGATGAAGATGAGGATAAGGATGATAACAATGATAGAAGTCTCACTTTGGGCCAGGCAGAAGAGAATTTTTATTTCAGAAAGGACAAAACTTGGTATCACAATTATTATCTTTTTTGCTGGTAAAAGTAGGTTTCGAGTTGAATGTCTGTATCCCATTATTCTCATATATTAAATGATAGTTTCCCAAGTTTATTTTCCTACTGAAGTTTAGTTGAGAGACCAAAACTCAGGTAACCAAGTCTAAAGAGCAATGGCAAAGCAATTCCTTTTGTACTTTCTGTTCCTCCTTTTTGATCTTCAAGCTGGAGAAAACCTACTTCAATTTATTGTACTGGGGCTCTTTCCAAACTTTATTAATCACATCCACATTCTCTGAGGATCTAGTTAAAGAAGGAACTTTATATTTTCTAAAGTTTAACCTTTTATTAAAAACATCCTAGATTAATAAAGGGTGCCTGGGTGGCTCAGTCGGTTAAGCATCTGCCTTAGGCGCAGGTCATGATCTCATGGTCCTGGGATCTAGCCCCTCATCTGGCTCCCTGCTCAGCGGGAGCCTGCTTCTCCCTCTCCTCCTTCCCCTGCTTATGCTCTCTCTCTCTCCCTCTGTCAAATAAATAAAGCTTTTAAAAATTGTTTAAAAAATTAAAAAAATAAAATCATCCTTGATTAATAAAAATTCGTGGTCATTTTGTGATTCAAAAGTTTCTGGAAATGTCTGAAAGATATGCTTCAGTCCCATGAGGTGTCCATTTGTATGAGCACCCAGGAAACCTCCTCCTCCGTGTGTGTGTGTGTGTGTGTGTGTGTGTGTGTGTGTGTGTGTGTGTTTAGGTTCTCAGTGGAGAAAAGAATATCCTAAAGGGAGGGAGAATACAAGATTCAAGTACAATCCAAGTTTACTGAAGAAGGACTAAAAGAGAAGATCTGAATAATAATATCTTTTAATCATATTCCTTTCCCGGTATGTCCCCTAGCCTGAAAAAAAGGAGCTTTCCATGAAGTGCAAGTCAAATTGAAAACTCTATTTCACTATGCGAATGTGAATGTATATTCATGCAACACTTGGTTGCAAATAATCAACAGCTAGCTTAATCACAGAGAGTAAAATAATGGAATGATGCATAGTCAGGAACCATAGCTAGACCCTGTGAGGGACTGAAAGCAGGAATTTGTATGCGAACTGAGTTTATTATCACATTATTCCCAGTGATGTCTGTTTCTTATCTCTTGCATTATTCTGAGTGTTTTATTTTTTTTCTCATTCTTGAAGACTATTTATTTATTTATTTATTGAAGTATAATTTTGTTATATTAGTTTCAAGTGTACAATATAGTGATTCAACACTTCTTTATATACTCCGTGCTCATCATGGTAAGTGTACTCTTAAACTCCATCACCTGTTTCACCCATTCCTCACACAACTCCCCTCTGGCAACCACTGGCTTGTTCTCCAATATGCAAGAGTCTGTTTTCTTTTTTTGTCTCTTTTTCCTCTGTTCATTTATTTTGTTTCTTAAATTCCATATATGAGTAAAATCATATGGTTAGACCTTTTATTTTAAATGTCTCTGTGCAGGGCAACTGGGTGGCTTAGTATTTTAAGCATCCAACTTTTTTTTTTCTTTTTTCCCCAAATACTTTTATTTTTTCAGCATTACAAGATTCATTGTTTATGTACCACACCCAGTGCTCCATGCAATACGTGCCCTCCTCAATACCCACCACCAGGCTCCCCCAGCCCCCACCTCCATCCCTCCAAAACCCTCCGTCTATTGCTCAGAGTTCACAGTCTCTCGTGGTTCATCACCCCTCCGATTTCCTCCAATTCACCCCTCCCTTTCCTCTCACAATGTCCTCCATCCAACTCTTGATTTCAGCTCAGGTCATGATCTCAGGATCATGAAATTGAGCTCCATGGTGGGCTTCACATTGGGCATGGAGCCTGCTTAACATTCTCTCTCTCCCTCCACCTCTCCCCCCACCAAAAATTAAATAAATAAATAATAAATGTATGTATGTCTTTGTGCATATTAGTAAAAACCGACCATAGCCCCAACTTTCCGTAATTTCATACCTGACTTTATAACTGAGAGGTTTTCCCTGATCGGTCTATACAAACAAACTCTGTGCCACAATTCTCTATCTGTTACCTCACTTTGTCTTCGTGATCATATAGCCACCTCACATATTATTTAATTTTTTAGTTTTTCTCTCACCCTCATCAGATTAGAAGCTCCAAAGGAGCGTGTACATTCTGTTTTGTTCCCCAGGATCTAGTATAAGGCCTGTCAAAAGTGAACATCTAATATGTATTTTATATATATATAAAATATATATAATTTATATATATACAATGAACAAATGCTGGATCAATTTCATAGTTCAGTCGCACAAAAATAACTGACCTGTAAACTAAATAGATACATAAGTGAGTGAGTGTGTGTGTGTGTGTGTGAATGAGAAAGAGAGAGAGAGCACATATAAGAGGCTCAGAATACAGAATGCCTGGAAGTTGGAGTTGTTAACAAAGGAATTGTCTGGATGCCTTTCCTCCTTTTCCTTTTCAGACTCAAAAGGATCATTATTGCAGATCATAATCAGCTTCTTCTCTGTAAATTAAGATTCTACTCTCACTCCACTGGAAGAATATCCAGGGGAAATGTGGAGTGCTTAGCCAAGCCAACTCTCGCCCAGCGATTTCTCTCTCTATATATAATTTATTGATTACTTATCACATACTAAACATGAAGCTAAATATTTTACATATATTATTTATATATCCTACTCTATGTATACATCAACTGTATGATGTGAATGCTATTATTATCAGCCCCATTTTATAAATGAAGAAACTGATTGAGAGGGATTTGGTACCTTGTTGACTAGGATCCTGCTTAAAAATGATGCAGTGAGGGTTCTCATTTGGGCAGTCCAAGTCTAAAGCCATGTTCTTATCTAGGATGCTGCTATTTTATTTACCCTCAGGAAATTTTAAGCTGCTGGTTAAGTCCTGGTTGATTTCAGTTAGATTCTTACCATTTCATGGACCTGAATTTGATACCCCATCATCTATCCCACATCTAACTACCACACATCTATCCTATTCCCATCTCAGTGCCACTTTTGTATGAAAACCTGTATGCAATTCATGCAAAGTGCTCCCCACAGAACCCATATCTCCCAAAATAAACACAAAAAACTAGTTTGTTGATATTTCTATCTACCTCCTAAAGGACATTGTCCTCTTCTAAATTGAATAGAGTAGAATTCCTAAAATTTCCTGTAAAATAATTCATGTTATTTTCCTTCTTGTTTGCTTTGTTATTTTCTCAAGTTTTTCTGTCTTACACTGAAAGTATTAAATTCTTATAAACTACAAACTTTTTTTTTACTCATCTGATTGAATCCTTTGTAATTTAAGAATACTGCAATGATAATATAAGGTTTTTTTTTAAAAAACCTTTCCCATCCATTGTTCCTTTTCTCTTCTTGTTTATTTTGTAAAGTTACTGAATTTCTAAGTGGTCTCTTTATCCACTTACTCCTTTTTTTGGTAAGCACTCCAGATATTAAAATCTCAGGATTCAGAATTAGAGCTGTGTTTAAATTTTTACCACTGCCAATTGTTAGCTTAATGAGTCATTTAATCTCCCCAAATGACAGTAATACTGCATCCCTCAAGGTTGTTGTGTAGAATAAAGAAGACAACTAATTTAACCATGCCTTCTGCTCTTCAGAGCTTTCCGGAATGGTGTCTTGTAATTTTCTGTGACAACAGCTTTCACCTTAGTCAGATCAGCACATTTTCTCAGATGCCCCTTTCCTATCACATTGTTTATTATTTACTGCCTTGGGTGGCCTATTTTATTTAGATATAAAGAAAATAGTGTTGCAAAATAGTTATAGTCCATTGCAGGTTGGGAATATATATATATATTTTTTTTCAATTTCAGTATTCATTACCTTAAGTTTGTTAACAGTGAGTCAGCAAGTACAATGTGACTGCGGGGATGATATAGCTAAGTGCTACAGAGACTGAGAAACGGCTGGGGAACCAGAGAGATTGATTTCAATTCATGATACTTTTATTAGCTGTGTCATCTTGAGTGAGTTACTTAATCTCCATATGACTTAATTTCCTCATATATAACAAAAGCATAAAAATATCTACCTCATAGAGTTTATTGTGAATGTTAAATGAAAAAAAAATTATGTGAAGGGCTCAATTAGTGTTAGTTATTATTATCTTAACCCTAATATAGTTCCTCCACAGTCCTTTGATTACTCTGGATTTGGCTACTTACGATATCCTAAAATCACTTTCTTGGTGACTTTACCTTTTTGTTTTGGTTTTGGTTTTGGTTTTGGGTGTGTTCACAAGAGATGTAGGAATCATTTTAATGCAGTGATTGATATGGAGAGCCCAGGAGTCAGACTGCCTTGATTTGCACTATCACCTATTAACTGAGTGATCTTGAATAAGTTGTCTCTCTGACCCTCGTTTTCTTCATGGATAAAATGGGCATATTGAGTGTCTATATCTATCTCATGGGGTTATTGATCAGATGAGATAATACATGTAAAGTACTTAACACAGTGCCTCATAGTAAATAGTAGTCATTGATGCTGTTTCTGTTGTTATAATACTTTTTAAAAAAGAAAAAAAATATTTTTGTGAAATAGATAGTGGTAACAATTAGATGGCCCTGTGAAGACCTATGTGATACCCCTCCTATAGGAAAAAAAAAATCTGACCTTATATTACCTCAAATGTTATTTTTCTTGTCGTATTCCAAGAATTCCACTAGCTAGATATTCTTTTGAATAACAAGTCTTCTCAAATGAAATATCTTTCTGAATTGAGAGATCGTTGGTCTTCCATATTCATATGAGTTAATTCAGCCAGCTTTCTTTCTTTTTGAATGTAGTTGAGCTCAGTTTCACTGAGAAATGGTACTATTCATTGGAGAGGTGGATGGGGTAGAATTCCTGGGTCATGGATTACTCTGGTGTGCATGTATCAGTCAATACTCTTTAGGTTTATGGTAGAAGAACTATAGCATTTAACCTCTTTCTGTCTCTACATTACAAGTCCTCAATAGTAAGTGACTGTTTTCCTCCAAAGGTATATAACACAGTCAGGTCCCAAAGGAAGTTTCATGACAATACAAACTAAAGAGTTTAATAGCCAGCTATGCAGAATTACACTGTCACAGAAATAATTCTTTCACCAAAGAAAATGTAACATAGTTAAACTTCTAATTTCATAAGCCAAACTCTTATTATAATAAAATGATCTTCTTTAATTAGAGACAGGCCTATTTTTTTAATTGAGCATATCAATTTATTTTTGTGTCATAGTGTAAGTAAGTGGTCTTGTTTCATTCTTTTGTATGTTACCTGTCCAGTTTTCCCAACACCATTTGTTGAAGAGACTGTCTTTTTCCCATTGCATATTCTTTCCTGCCTTGTCCAAGATTAATTGACCATATCATTGTGAGTTTATCTCTGGAATTTCTAGCGGTTCCACTGATCTGTGTGTGTGTTTTTGTGCCAGTACCAATCTGTTTTGATTACTACAGCTTTGTAATATAACTAGAAGTTCAGAATTATAATGCCTCCAGCTTTGTTTTTCTTTTTCAAGATTGCTTTGACTATTCAAGGTCTTCTGTGTTTCCATACAAATTTTAGGATTGTTTGTTCTAACTCTGTGAAAAATGCTGTTGGTATTTTGAAGGGATTTGTAGATTGCTTTGGGTAGTGTAGCCATTTAACAATATTTGTTCTTCCAAACCATGAGCATGGAATGTCTTTCCATTTCTGTGTGTCGTCTTCAATTTCTTTCATCAGTGTTTTATAGTTTTCAGAGTACGTATCTTTCACATCTTTGGTTAGGTTTATTATTGTTTTCTTTTATTCTTGGGGGGACATTCAAGGTTCAATGATTATTCCATTGTTTTTATTTGCTATTGTCATTGGCTTGTACTTTATAAGAAAATTTTAAGCAGTTATCAACATTTAACTTTAAATTTAGAAAAATTGCACATATTAGGTAATCTATGCACTCCGTCTTTGCCCCCGGCACATACTTATTTGTAGATGTTGTTTTTTTCTTAATCACAGACACATATTTTAATTAGTTATGATCAGCACCCTGCCCAGACCTTTGCTATAGTGACGTTTCTGTAATTCACACAAGGCTATTTAAGTTCCTGGTCATAGAATTTTAGAACGGGAACTAAGGGAAATGAAGTGTTTCATTCTCTGTGGCAAAACTGGGAATATGTAAAACCATGCTTACAGCCTGAAGATGAAATCTCTGGTCAGGGAATTAAATTAGCATTGAGACGTGTGAACAAATGAGAAACACATTTATAGAGTCTTGATTGTGTTTTCCCATGGTTTTATCAACCATGGAAACTCCTCTATTCCCTGTCAAATTTTATGTTTCTTAGTATTGCCTGAAGTGGTTCAGAATGGATTTCTGTGTCCTACAATCAAAGAGAGTCCTGGACTTTATCCTTATACGACTAAATGTATCATTTTATAGCTACCTATACCACAGGCATTAGTTATTTCTGTTGTTCAACTGGGAAAGCTGAGAAAAAGGAAATGTCAATGACTACCTTACAGTCAGCCAAAGAGTGAGATATAAGACACTGGAATTCTATTTTGAGATAAAAGCTTGTGGTAAAGAATGAAATATAGAGCAGAAAAGCAGAAGTCCAGAAAGAAGTATTTCTAGATTTGTCTTGTTTCTGCACTTTCTGGCTAGCAAATTGCTTACTTTTTGCTGTGTGTAACCCACTTACTAGCATAAACCCTAGTTATTTTAAGAGTGTAGCTCTTCCATTTCTATGCTTAATTTAAAATCATGATTAACTGAAATTGTGACAGCTTATCACAGCTCTGATTTAATTCCAAATGGTAGAGTACACCAGATTACAACTGTTTCTGGAACTCACTAAGGATAGTGATTAATTTTACTTCCTTGACCAGTGCTTTGATTATTATTGCTTTAATCAAGCTTCCCGTCCACCTGAATCAGCCATCACATACTCAAGAGTAGAATATTTTCCACAAAACCCTGCGGCTGTATCTTTATATAATGCTTTAACGGAGAATTAAAGGCATACCATGTATGAGTAGCCTGCACAGTTGAACAACTCCAAAATAATGATTTGTTATAAATAATTGTAGGGTTTACATAGAATAATGGGCATTTTATATGCTCAGAATTGACTGGTGTTGCAAGCATTCTTTTCACTTTCTGGCATAAATAGCTGGTGAGGTGGTAACAAACAAATATGCCTTCAATATCCAAATTGCCAAAGTAAAACCTTGAGCTTAACAACCTCAGGGACACCCAACTGATGTAGCTCTTAAATTCAGCACAGTGAAAACCTGAATGGCCATTGAATCAATCATGAAAGGTGGTGCTTTGGTAAGGGAAATCCAGAACTCTCAATGACTTAAAATAATAAGGATTCATTTTTCACACATGTTACAGGAGGGATAGCACATTATCAGAATAACAAAATACCACATTGGAGTGTAGTATCAAAGGCTGTAAAGGATGCAGGAAAGAGAGACCTCATACTCTAATCTCAGGAGTACAAACAGTTACAGTCATTCGAGAAAGCAATTTGGCATTATTTATTGAAATTAAGTGTGTTTGCTCTCTGGTTCAGTAATTCCACTTCTAGGTGTATATCCCCGACAGTCTCTTAAGGCCTATAGGAATGCACACATAATTCTGAGTAATAGAAAGGGAATGATATTTACAGTATAATTCTCTTTATATAAATTAAATCATTTATCTCACAAATATATATTTAACAAAACTATACATATATTTAAGTACCTATATGAAACACAAAGTATAGTTGTAGAACTGTGGAGAGTAGGAGTGGTGATGAAAGGTGAGAAAATTTAAGTATAAAATTCCCTATGCTAAACTAATGATTGGAGGGGGAGAAATGTGCTATAAAGTGAGGAATATAATTTACCAAATTCTTTGACCAATCATCAAATCAGAATTTTTTACAAATGGTCAAGGGTTCAAGATAATCTCTAAGGACATTTATTTTTGTCCTAACCATCTTTGGTCCATTATGACTGAATCTACAGGAGAAATTCGTTTTCAGGTATGGCCATCACTGGCTAATATATTTTCTGCACCTATAGGGCATCCATTTATCCATTTAATAATTAGCAATTTAATTCTTAATTTCTATTAGTCACCAGGATATTAATATCAATAAAATTGTTTTCCCCTTACACACAGAGATTATTATGTAGCACAAGGAAAAATTAGGAAGTGTAATAATAGGAATAAAAAATTAGTAAACTAAAATGTGATGTAATAAATGATAAAATATCAGATTAGGGCAGGGTGAGAGATAAATACAGAGACTAGAGTTTTGGGAAATTACACCAAATAGTTGCTGGAAACTAATAGTTGCTGGAAAATTACACCAAATATATTTCTGTACCTAAGTACATAACATCTACCTCCATTTCTTCTGGTTGCCACTTATCCCTCCCTACTTCCACCTACTTGTCCACCCATCTACCCAATCATATTAGCAATAGCCTATTATGCCATAGACAGTGTCCTGGGTCCTGATGTTTAATACCCAAAGTAGCCAAAGTCCATCCCTTAATCATCCCTTAATCTAGCCATCCCTTTAGTCTAGCCATTTTGTCAGAATTTAGAGATGTCTTGGAATTGAAAACAAGTCAGCTGGACTCCCTATTTTTCTATAAATATAAATCTGATTAAACATACATTAGAAGGCTGAGTAGCACTAAGTATCTAGCCTCTGATGAAGGGAAATACTTCCTGTAAGAGACAGGTTTCATTACAAATCTGTGAAAGTATCAGATGAGGCAAGTGTAAATGAAAATAACTTTCAGTCAACATTTCCATCTTTCAGTTTCTTTAAAACTAACTAGCATCGAGAGAGTTTTGCTTGTTTAAGGTTTACTTGTAGATTCTAACAACAGATAAATTTTATTAAATAGCTAATTGAGCCATTTCTTTGAAATTAAGGAAAGAGGTTTGATTTTTTAAAACCAGTTATCAGGTTATATTTGGAAACTGTTAACAAAGAAATATAGATAAGTAAATATTGACAAATATTTGAAAAGATGATAAATTGCCATAACACAGCCTTGCCCCCAAAAGTAAAAGGTGGAATGCCCGGATTCTTAGTTTATTTAAATGGAGAAATTAATTGCATCTTCTACTTTTTGAGACTGCTTTTAAGACTACTTTTATTTTTCTTACAAAAATATGCTGTTTAAAATTCTGTGTGTTCTTATTTCTATTTCCAAAATTTCTTATTAATATTTGTGCTTTTTATTTTAATACTCTTAGCTGTGGAAAACAAGGAAATGCAAAAATTTTTAAAATTCAACATAAATTCAATATAAACATTTTAAAATTCAGTATACCTTGTAGTCTATGTGCTTCTGGCGTTTTTTCTTTACATACACAAACTCACACACACACACACACACACTTTACATATGCATTATATAGATTTTGAAACTTCCTTTTTTTATTTAATAGTACTTGAGTATTTTCCATGTTAAAAATTCATCTCTAAAGCATTATTTTTATTGAGGTTTAATTCACAGACAATATGATTCACAATGACCTTTGACATTTTGCATATATATACACACATATATGTGTAAATATATGAAATACACACACACACACACACACATATATATGTGACACTTCCATTGATGGTATATATACTTGTGTAACTAACAACCAAACAAGATAAAAAACCATTTCATCTCCACAGAGAGTTGCCTTCTGTCATTTAGCAATCACTATCACCAGCCATTTCATCTGTTCCCCATGTTTGGCAAGCACTGACCTGATTTCTATCACTAGGGATTACTTTTGTCTATTCTAGAAGTTTATACAAATTGGATCATGATGTATTTATTCTTTTGCACTCAGCTTTTTACATTCAGCATGATGCTTAAGACTTTAAGCCATGTTTGCTGCATGTATCAGTAGTTCATTTGTTTTTATTGTTGAGCCGTATTTCACTATATGAATATATCACAATTTGTAGTCCATTTGGCTTGTTACCAATTTTTGCTGTGAACATTTGGGATACATCATTTATGGACATTTTATTCTTTTATCAATATACCTAAAAGTTATTTATTTTTTTATTTTAATCTTTCCGTATCAAAACCAATTCTAGTGTAGATGGACATGTTCTTATCTAAATAATTTGACACATACTTGGTTATTTACTAAAAATAAATTCATTGAATTTTAATTGCTTTATCAAGAATTTTGATATATATAGACAAAAGTTACATCAAAATTATTGTAGAGTTTCAAAATTTTTCCTTCATTTTTGCACAAGTAGAAAATAACTGAGTGGCATTATTCCTTTTGTTCCTTCCCACCCTGTTAGGAACAGAGTGTGGAAGAGCTGCTTATGGGGCAAGGTGAGGGGGGTGTGCAGATGGAGGGAATCTATGTCCTGTGTTGTTGTTTTATTTGAATTAATTTTTTATTAACATATAGTGTATTATTTGTTTCAGGGGTACAGGTCTGTGAATCATCAGTCTTACACAATTCACAGCACTCACCATAGCATGTACCCTCCCCAATGTCCATCACTCAGTCACCCCATCCCTCCCTCCCCCCCAGCAACCCTCGGTTTGTCTCCTGAGATTAAGAGTCTCTTATGGTTTGTCTCCCTCTCTGGTTTCATCTTATTTCGTTTTTCCCTCCCTTCCCCTACGATCTTCTGTCTTATTTCTCAAATTCCTCATATTTGAATTAATTTAATTACCACTATGATTGAATGTTCTATTAACCTCTTTACATATACACACCTACATTAACAACAGTTTATATTGCATCTCAATTATGTGCATGTCTTTACATGTGTATGTGTGCATGTGTATATCTAAACTTTAAGAACTAAAGAACCAAAAATATTGAAATCCCTTCTGGTGGACATCTTTTTTGGCTACTCACCATTCTTGGAACAACTCCTTATTTCCTTTTGGTAACCCGCTTCCACACTGTGTGCAGTCTACATGGATTGGTTATTAGGCCCAGCTTCCCTTGAATTAAGGAAACATGGAACTGACGACCATTTAGGCACACACTCCCATAGATATTGTATCACAAATTAGAGACACAGTAAAAAGCAACCTCACCAAATCATTTCATGCAGGAGCAGCATGTCTACTCTCAAGTGTCACTGATGCTAGTGTTGCAAACATGGTGTTTATATTCAACAGACGCCACAGTGGTGTTTTTATGATACCAGTTTCTGTGGCCTCCTTTTTGTTATTGTTCATTGCGATTTATCTCTGCGCCTCATTCTCAGGTCTACCCATGGTTTCTTGGACCAAATGTATTTTTAAGAAATATCATTTTTATTTAAATTAACTCCATGTTACAGTTCAGTTGCTTTAAACTTAAAAATCTACAGATGGGGCACCTGGGTGGCTCAGTCAGTTAAACATCTACTTTTGGCTCCATGATCTCTGGGTCCTGGGATTGAGCCCTGCATATGCATTTGGCTCCCTGCTCAGCAAGGAGTCTGCTTTTCCCTCTGCCCCTCCCCCGGCTTATGTGCTCGCTCTCTCTCTCTCTAAAATAAATAAAATCTTAAAAAATAACCCACAGGTAAATGTAGTCAGCTTAAGTGTAGTTTCTTGGCTTTATAAGTCAATTTCTCTCCATTTCTATGATTTCTTCTTGATTCTTTTAATTTTCTATTAGTTCTCTAATTATAGATAGTAATCCACTGTCCTACATATGTAGAAAATATTTTATCTGGGTTTGTCAATATTACAACTTGGTTCATTTTCCTAATTAGAATGTAAAATTTTATAAACTATTTGCATATGTTTCTTCTCTAATGCAATTTTCTATATTTTTTATATTTCTCCACTAGTTCATTCTTAAATGTAAAAATAAAACCTCCTAAAATAAGACCATTGTTGGAGCAGACTAGTTTTTCCTCTGTAGCCCTAACTTGTAGAGCCAGCTTTGTATAATTGTGCAGTCTCCTAGGAGAATCACTTCTCATATATCTGTCCTCAGTGCCTGATATTTACATGAATGTTTTAAAAACTAAATTCATACTTTTAAATTTTTAGCCTCATAACAGTTTTATGATATAGTTGAGGATAGCATTATTATCTTAACTTTGCAAATGATACCTTAAGAAGTTGGAAAAAAAACTAAAGTTCATATGATTTTTAAATATCAGAATTTTAATTTTTCATAATGTTGTTCTTTCTGTTAAATTTCTTAGAAGTCAGAAATTATAGGTATTTTACTTAAATATTAAAATGATTGTAATGCTATCACAGGATAACCACCTTCATTTATTTCTTCTAACACTTCCCTATACTTTTTGGAGAAGATGTGATCAAGTATATTAAAACAGTATTTTTTTCCTTTTTCTTCTTCTTCTTTTTTTTTTCTTGGTTTAAAACTACTTCAATTTACAGAAAAGTTCCAACCTTTAATTTTTGTAAACCACTTGAGACACAGTTTCTGACATCATACCCTTCACCATCTAGTACTTGTGTGTGTGGTTCCTAAAAAGACATTCTCCTAGGCAGTCACATTGTAACCGTCGAAATCAGGAAAATAACATTAAGACATTACTACTATCTCTTCTTAGATCCCATTCAAATATCTCCAGTAGTCCCCATGTCTTTGTAACAAAATATCCACGCCAGAGTCTGGTGTTACACTGGTTTCAGGATGCCTTTATTAGTCTCCTTCGATCTGAAAGAATTTGTCCATCTTTATTAGACTTTCATAACTGAAACTTTTGAGAGGCAAAACCTATTTGCCTATATACAGGCAAATAGGTTTAAAATGTGTTACTCAGTTTTAGTTTACCTACTATTTCCTCATGCTCATGTTCAAGTTTTGTCCCTTTGGCAAGAATATCACAGATGAAATGGTATATTCTTGTCACCTCCTATTTGATGGTGTGTGATTTTGATTTGTCCTTTACATAGCCCTCTTGATTAAGATAGGATCTCACAAGATTCTCCAATGTAAAGGTACTTTGATTTTATTTGGGGATTAATGATTACTTTATAGAAAAATATTTTATACTATATAAAGATTTTATACTTTATTGAACTTTCAAATGATTCATTTATTCTTTTACATCAGTATGGTTTCCTATACTCCTATTTTATTCAAAGAATATACAATTTTACCATTATTATGTATTTGATATTTAGAGTAGCCAGTGTTATCAGCTTTAAGCTGGCTTCTTTATCCTTTACCTTCTTCCCTGGGCTCTCCCTTACACGATGCCATCTCTCCAGAATCAGGTTTTGACTTCCTGCATCAGGTCAGCATCATGTCCCACTTCCTACCACATGGATATCTTCCCCATCTTGCTTAGTCTCTGATATTCCATTCTGGATGACCATGGCTCCCACTAAGTCCCCACCATAGACTTCCCACTCAGTCTAACATAGTTGTCAGATTAGATTTTTCAAGAGAAGGAAAATAGAAGGAAGAAGGAAGAAGAAAGGAGCAGATATTATGTCTTAAAATTACCATTGACAGCAGTACAATGAGCAATACCTTGGTAATAGTTTTTTATTTTTTTGGTTTCATCTCCAGAATTACTGTTTCTTACAAGGTTAAGTGAATTGTTCTTTAGAACTCTCACTTTTTGAGTTTGCAATAAGAATGGATCCAATTATAGAGCCTGCAGTTAGAGACTAAGTTTTGACCTGTGTAGTGAAATCCTCTGCAGATTGTGAACATAAGAATTATAGCTACAATAATAAAGCAATCGGTAATGCTGCTGAGAAATTAATATCTATGTATTGATGTGACACTACACATATTTCAGAGCAAAAGCTATAAGATTAATTTAGAGCCATAAGAACAAAATAATATATCCATGCTAAGATAATAAAAATGTAGCTCTTTGATATAATTAATTTTAAAAGTATATATAACTGTTATATCTATTTATTAGAAAAACCTGTACTGAAGAAAATACACAAGATTTAATTCTAAACATCAGAGCTTTAAGCAAAAGGCTTTTACTAAGGAGTGCTAAGTGAAATATGGTTATCAATTCAAAACTGAGCAGATCTCCAAATTCATTTCAAACTTCAAAATCTTTCGTGTTCTTATGTGATTTCAGATTTGAAAAATTTTCTTTTACATCAGTAGTGTTTCAGTCAG
The DNA here is from genome assembly GCA_028534135.1 of Potos flavus. NCBI lineage: Eukaryota > Metazoa > Chordata > Mammalia > Carnivora > Procyonidae > Potos > Potos flavus. The sequence continues at coordinate 25,187,609 of CM052892.1, forward strand.
TCCTTCAGGAGGCAGATGCTGAGTAGGAGTTAGTAATATAAGCAATTAACTGGGGAATAATTCTAGTGAGAGATAAAAGAGGGTGGGAGCTGAATTGGGGCACGTAAACCTTCCACCCACTCTCAGGACACCTGTGAAAGCAAAGGGATGTGGGTAAGGACTAGTCAGGGTTTTTGACTGGTACAGATCTGAAAACGTATCAGATAACCCAGCAGATGGTTCTGAATCAAAGATGGCCCATTAGTGGAATCCTGTGTTGCCCTCATCTGCACACCATGGTTCAGTCATTGACTGAAGGCTACCCGTGAGGAGTTATTTTAGGCTCATAAACTGAAACTTATCCTGAAGATGCTGAAATGGAGGGCGGTCAGCTAATTGCACTTCTTTCAGTTAATCAAGAAGTTCTTTCTTGAAGGGATACCCAAGCATTGTGTTTCCATGGCTGCCACAGCTAGATAATTTTATTTGAACAAAAATTTTTTAATTTCTCAGTTTATCAGTGTGATAATTTATTGCTCTGATTCATTCAGTGCATATCAAATATCGAGGTACTATGATGAATATGAACTATTTATTTCTCTGAAGGAGCTCAAAATCTGATGGTAGGGAAAAACAGTAAAAAGGCAATTAGAATAGGTTACAGCAGATATTATAATAAGGTTGAATACAGAAGATTCTGTAAGAACAAGGACTGAGCCCCTAACCTAGACTTTAAGGACTCACATGTCTTTCCAGAATAAGAAAAGGTAAACTGATCTAAAAGAAGCAGGAAATATTTTATCCAAAAAGAGAGAGACTGGAAATGTATGTGCAAAGACTATATTTTAGAGTAGATATTATCTTTGAACTTGGTTTAATATATTTAGAGCTAAAATCGGACTGTATGTATATACCCACCTTCTCTTACACCCTAAATCAAAAGTAACTGAAATACGTACTTTCACAAATACATCCATCATAGCTCAAAAATGAGAAAATATAGTATAAGCAGACCAGAAATTAGAATCATTTCTCAAAGTTAGAAAACATATGGTTCAAATTAACAAAAATACTGGAAGACCAAATCTCAATTTATGCTAGAGTAAATTACAAAGATCGCAAAACTACAATCTCAGAGTAAACAAGTCCAGACTAACACGTGATCTCTGGGAAAACAGTCAGAGGAACTGGTTGAAAGGGAGGCGCTATCGGAAGACAAACACACCTCTTCCTTAGTCCAATAGTCTACCTGTTGATAGGAATTCCCTTTTCCTTTTGAATTCAAAGCCACCACTATATTGGACTGTAAAACTGCAGCTGTATATATCCAGCCGATGAAGAATATTCTGTACATAAGTATGTAAAACAGATTTAACACAGAAAAGTCATGTGAAAGAATTATTTTTTAAATTGCGGGTTATGAAAGACTCTTTTAAGCAGTGGACTGCAATATTTAGGAAGATAATTCAAGCAGAAATAGGAAAGACAGATTTAAAGGAAGATAATAAGGTCATTGCAAACAAGTGAAATAATTATCTATTAATCCAAATGAGAATGATAAAAATAAAGAAGCCGTTACAAGAAGAGAAAAGGGGGTAGATTAGAACAACTTTTTTGAAATGAAAATGTCTTTATAATTCTGAATAAGAAAGTTAGGTAATTTAAAATGCCCTTGCAGGGGTGCCTGGGTGGCTCACTGGGTTAAAGCCTCTGCCTTCGGCTCAGGTCGTGATCTCAGGGTCCTGGGATCCAGCCCCACATCGGGCTCTCTGCTCAGCAGGGAGCCTGCTTCCCCCTCTCTCTCTGCCTGCCTCTCTGCCTACTTGTGATCTCTCTCTCTCTCTGTCAAATAAATAAATAAAATCTTTAAAAAAATAAAATAAAATAAAATGCCCTTGCAATTTGATGACAACTTCGTCAATTATAAGATCAATCTATGGGTTTACCTACATTAAATATATTTTTCAAGGATACTAAATACTTACATTTTCCTCTCATAATTAACAGTGCTGATAGGAATGCATTTAAAATATTAATGCACTTACTTTTGAGGGATATATATTTGTGCAATCTGTACTTTAATCTTCTACATTTGCATGATTCTATTGCATTTTGATTGAAGGGGCTTAAATGCCAATGTTTGAATCAATTTCAACCAACCCTTGGGAATAGAATCTGTGACTCTTCATTCTAAAGAGTGAGGGAAATAAACAGTGTGATGACAAATGGAATTACACTATTAGCAAATATAAATGCAAAGTACTGATTAACATTTCATCGTTAGTCTATCAAGAGGCTATGTCTTTAACAGATGATTATAATATCCCATGAAAACAAAGTTTAGTCACTCTCAAATCTATCTATCTATCTGTCTAAACTTGTATAAACCACTTGAAGAGACTAGAATGAATTTTGTGCATTTTGTGAGCAGAGTCTAGAAAAATACAAACTGGTATGAACACTAATTGGTAAAAGCAGAAAAACCAATTTTTGTAGAGTATTTACAGAATAAAAATGCATTCAGAAAAGTGGACTTCTTGATGCATTTCTTCTAGTGCTCATGCATTTTCCCCAGATTTTTACTTTCTCTTAGTCTTTTTGTTAATTTTAGGGGAGAATCATGAGATACATACTAGCCCTTTAATCATCTTCCTGTCTCTCCCTTCTTTCTGTCCTTCCTTCCTCCATTTCTATTTTTAAGGAAGTGATCTATATTCATTTAGGAAAAAAATAAACAAAGTAAAAAACTAACCAACCAAGCAAATAAATACATGCTATCTACAATGTGACCACACTGAGATTAATACTGTTAGTATCTTAGTGTATCTATCCACACATAATTTACATATACATTTTTAGATTACTAATAATGGCAATTCATGTTAAAATGCACAATTTTTTCTGTACATACTTGTGTAATTTAACAACATACCATGCATATCTTTTTATATCAGTCACATATTTAAAAAATAAAAAATAGAGCCCTACTATATGCCAGGAACTATTCTCAGCACTTTGGATACAAAACAGATTTAAAATCTCTTCTTTTTTGACACATACATAATAAATGGAGAAATTATATGATTCAAATAATTATATAAAAATAATATGATTATATAATTCAAAAATAAATTATGTATTTTATCATTATAAGTGCTGTAGAAATAAAGTAGAGAGAGATAAGAGGGATCAGAGGTATGAGGAACTTAAAATCTTATGCAGGATGATCAGAGCAGACTTTGCCAAGAAGGTAACATTTAAAGGAGACAGATGGATAAGGCATACAAGGATCTGGAGGAAAGTACAATGTAACCAGTGGGAACAATCATTGCAAAGTCTTTAAGATAGGGTAGCCTGAAATATCTGTTCCTCTTTCATTATTCTCCCACTTTTCTTTCCTCAAAAGAATGAAAGATAGATAAGTGCTTGTTATCCATGTACTTGAAATCTACCAACAAGAGAAATATATGGATTTTTATCTATGGGTTATAGCTTTTTAGTTCCATATATTTTTCAGAGTATCTCTAATCTCTGTATCCTGATTTACAAATGGTGAGTCAGACTTTTGTTCTTTAAAGACTACTGGAAGCAACCTAACTGTCCATAAAAGATATATTGATACAAAGGTATAGAGACATAGATATAGATGTAGATACAGATATAGATAGATATACACACACACACAATGTAATATTAGTAAGCCATAAAAAAGAATGAGATCTTGAGGGTGCCTGGGTGGCTCAGATGGTTAAGCATCTGACTCATGATTTCGGCTCAGGTCATGATCTCACAGGTCGTGAGATCCAGCCAAGCATAGGGCTCCACACTCAGAGGAGAATCTCTTGAGGTTCTCTCTATCCCTCTCCCTGTGTCCCTCCCCTGGCTCACTCACTCTCTCTCTAAAATAAAAAAAAAATAAATCTTTTTAAAAAAGTGAATGATATCTTGCCATTTGAGACATGGGGGGACCTACAGGATATTATGCTAAGTGAAAAACAAATACCATATGATTTCACTTATATGTGAAATCTAAAAAAAACAAAAAACAAAAAAACAGCAATTTTTAAAAAACAGACTCAGGGGCGCCTGGGTGGCTCAGTGGGTTAAAGCCTCTGCCTTCAGCTCAGATCATGATCTCAGGGTCCTGGGATCGAGCCCCACATCGGGCTCTCTGCTCAGCAGGGAGCCTGCTTCCCCCTCTCTCTCTGCCTGTTTCTCTGCCTACTTGTGATCTCTCTCTCTCTGTCAAATAAATAAATAAAATCTTAATAAATAAATAAATAAATAAATAAATAAATAAATAAATAAATAAAATAAAATAAAATAAAAAACAGACTCATAGAGAACAAACTGTTGGTTTCCAGAAGAGAAGGGGGTAGGGTGGGGGATGAGTCAAGCAGGTGAAGGGAATTAAGAGGTACAGATTTCCAGCTATAAAATAAATAAGTCATGGAGATGAAAAGCACAGCATAGGGAATATAGTCAGTAATATTGTAATAATGTTATATGGCAACAGATGGTGATGATACTTACTGTGGTGAGCATTGCATAATGTATAGAATTGTTAAGTCACTATGTTGTGCACCTGAAACTAATATAGAATATTGTATGTCCACTATGCTTCAATAATAAATTTTTATTATTTTTTAAGATTTTTATTTATTTATTCATTTATTTGACAGAGATCACAAGTAGGCAGAGAGGCAGGCAGAGAGAGAAGAGGAAGCAGGCTCCCTGCTGAGCAGAAAGCCTGATGACCTGAGCCCAATGCAGAGGTTTTAACCCACTGAGCCACCCAGGTGCCCCAATAAATTTTTTAAATAAAGAAGACTAGTAGATATGAAACTACAATCAAACTAAAATTTACATTCATTTAATAACATTTTAAATGGGAATGTTAAATGTTTCAGTTAGAAATAGTTTTCTCTTGTGTTCAAATATTTAAAGGGTTAACTTTTGAAATTGGTACTAGAGAACTGTTGCTATGGATTTGCTTTGTGCTCACAGCAAGAAGCAATGAATCATATCACCAGACAGGAATTTAGCCCTCGTCAAGTCTTAAGCTGAATTCTCTAATAACCCAAAGACAAGAGGTCCCCAAGACACTATTTGAACATCTTTATTTTTTTTTTTTAAAAAGTAAATACTTAGAGCAGAAGTAAACGTCACTGTTATTGCCAACCATTTATGGGATAAATAAGGTCTATTTTTATTTTTGATTATAAAATTGAAACCTAAAATTTCTGGTAAAACGTTTACTTTAAATATTCTGATTCCTTCTCAGGGATCCAAGATGTCTATATGAATTATCAACTGTAATTTAGGGTTCATGACTTGGACATCAGTGTCTTTCCCAATTGCACACCATCTATCACAAGTATCTTGAAATTAATGAGATATAGATGACACACTTCTCTAATTTCCAATGCTACTAGTTTTTGTTTTTATTTTGTTTTTGTAATTTCACTATATCTTTGGCTACTTCCATTGATTTCTCGCTGGGTGTTGAGTTGTATCCATCTGCTTGAGGCATCATCTTACCCTAAAGTCACACCTCCAGACATTCTTTTAAATAAGCGCTCATTACAATAAATTTTGCAGAATCACATAATCCAGGTTTTTAAATTATTTCTTTAAACAATATTATTAATCAAAATACATAGTTAGCAGAACCATAATTAATTTTAAGATATTAGATGGTTCACAACATATCCGGGAAAACCAAAATCATAGTTTGAGTGTTTGTAGCCAGGAACATGGCTGACACTGCTTCTTCCCATTGGTTGATATGAAAGCTGACAATATAGATGAAGAACATGTGACCCCACCACTAGTACTTCTTCCACTGCTACTTCTATTTTTTTTTTTTTAAGATTTTATTTATTTATTTGACAGAGAGAGAGAGACAGCAAGAAATGGAACACAAACAGGGGGAGTGGGAGAGGGAGAAGCAGGCTTCCCGCTGAGCAGAGAGCCTGACCTGGGGCTCCATCCCAGGACTCTGGGATCATGACCTGAGCCTAAGGCAGATGCTTAATGGCTGAGCCACCCAGGCACCCCCCACTGCTACTTCTAAAGCCAGATGTTTGCTCTACTCTAGAAACTTTACCAAGATTTGTAGTCTATGTCCTCTTTCCTCAGGTTGCTCTACTACTACTAGAGGATTAGGGAGATTTCATCTGATTGAGATAAGCAAGGTCACATTCTGGCTTCTATTTATTAGAAGTAAGATTTATAATAAATTTATTAAGGACACCAAGACTATGTGAAAGTTGCTGGGCAGCCACCATCTGTAACTAATAATCCATTACACTATTAAACAAGCACTGATATTCCAGTATTGTAATAGAAGACTAAGACCCACTTGATTGTCCTAGTTCTGCTTGTCACAAAAATGTATCTTTCCTGTATATTACGGTCCTTAAAATATTTCAATTTATCCCATTTATAGACCTTTAGACTATACTGAATTTCTTGAAAAAACTGCAAGGAGCCACTGTGGTGTTTCTTAAGAGGTTATACCAATGGCACACTATATTAAAATTAGCTGTTAATAATTATAATTGCATGGTGAAAGAAAGCTATTAGATAAAAAATAAACCATTTAATGTAAAACCTACCACATCCCTAGTGACAAATACATGAAAATAATAACAAGCACAGTAAAAATAAATACAATTATGTGGCACAATATTCTAGAAAATAGTTCCCACTTGAATCTGAATGTGAATAATCAATTTAAGTTCCTTCTCTAATGTAGCAACCACTCTCATTACTACTGTTCATTCTCATTCTCACTATTCTGAACTTGTAGAACTTGTTCATAGTTTTAAAACAAATGAAATTTTAGAGGTGGAAAGACTCCTAGATAACTTACAGCCCCATACTTTCATTTGACAACTAATAGAATTTAGATCTACGACTATGATCTCATAGTACAATACGGTTTCACATCTCATGAAGGCATGGGCTCTCCACTACCACTGAATAAGTTGTCAGTGTTACACCTCTGGCATTAGCATTTCCTGGCATTTTATAGTTACACACATATTTATGTATTCATGACTTGCTTCTTCTGAAAGACTATAAATTCCTCAAAATCTGGAAATATATATTTACTATCTATTTATAATTTTAAATATACGTTCTTTTCTATGACTAGTATTTTTGTCATAAAATATTATACTTAATATGACAACAAATATTTGTCTATTGATATAATTATGATTTAATGTAAAATGTTTAGAATTTTTATTTTAATGTACCACAGCAAATTAAATTACTAGCTAATATTCATATCAGACAATGATCTAAGAACTCTGCATATTCCTTTAATCTTTACAAAAGTCCTATGATGTCAATGAGGAAATGAGACACAGAAAGGTTAACTAACTTTCTAAGGGCCACTTAGTAAATGGTGGAGCCAGGATTCAGGATCAAGGGGTCTGGCTCCACAAACAATATTCTAATAGGTTTCCATCCAAATCCAGTTGAGATGAAATATTCACCTTAGTCACACTACCCTTGGCAGAGTTTACTAGCAGATAAACTGCTTCTATCATCAACAAAAGTTGGGTTGATCTGAACTTTTACACAAAGCAAGAAAAACTGGAACAATGGTCTTTTTATCTGAAATTATAGGCTTGTTCATACATCTTTGGTGAAAGAGAGAATGTGCTTAAGCTGTACTTTCAAATTGCTGAACTTTCTGTCTTGGTAAGGACTGCCATAAGAAATTTACACTGTAAATTCTCCAATATTTCTTTTTCTTATGTCATTAACAACAAGTTATTAGTACAAAAAATAAATAAAACCTTGAGTTGGAAAGGACACAGAGTAACAGGTGCTTTCCTTTACACATATTATGTGTAAAAATTAAAGTATTTTTAGTGCAAAAATTGTTGACATCCAAATTAATTAATAGAAAGAGGGGAGGTGGGTGGATGAATTGGTTAAATAGGTGATGGGATTAAGGAGTGCATTTGTGATGAACACCAGGTGTTGTATGGAAGTGTTGAATCACCTGAAACTAATATTACACCTGAAATTAATATTGCACTGTATGTTACCTAACCGGAATTTAAACAAAAACTTTAAAAAAAGAATATATCTTTAGTCACAATAATTTTGATTTTAGAATTTATTCTTCACACATGCTACCACATAGTAGACACGCAGTGGTGAATATTGCACTATTCTTTGCAAAAGTGATAAACTGTAAATAGCCTAAATGTCCATCATCAAGGGACCCTTTAAATACATGTGACAAAGCAAGGAATTAGGTACTTCATAATTGTATGATTCTGATAGGTTCATAACAGCTATTGTCAGCAGACGTAAGAAACAAATAATATGAAAGGTAGACAGTCATTAAAAGAGAAAAATGAAAAATGATGGGGCTTACCCTACAGAGCCTGGAAGCAATAGCTATTTTTGAGTCCAAGGCAAAATAACTGGATTGTGCTATCTCCCATCTATTTTGATCAAGTGGCAGTTGATGGATATATACAGAATTATGGAAAAAGGGAGGGAAATGATCAGCAGGAAATGTTAGGAAGTTGAATGAAAAAATAATGTATATATTATGTACCATTTAATCCAGTAGAATTCAAATTTCCAGTACAATAAAATAATTTGAATAATTGTTTCTTATATGAGTATGGCACCCTATAATTGAGCCTAAGTTTTCTGGTTTCTAATGAGGGCAATACCTCTAATTTAGTGAGCTTGTTGCAAAGATTAGCTGTTATATGAACATTTTACATCAATTAATAACTATCAGTGAATGTTCCTTCCCTTTTACTTCTTTAATCCTTACAAGTCTGTTAGATAAAAATAATTGAAAATTAAATAAAAGTGAATCCTAGGGAAAGTTCTGGGATAGTTGGAATTTCAATGAAATGTTACTGGAAAGTAAATTTGGTGCAAAAAAAATTAATATGCTACTCAGTGACTAAGATAAATTCTGTTTAAATAAAATTATTCAAAAATATAATGTTTATGCTGATCACATTTATCGAAGCTAAGGATATAGAGGAGATTGAAATATAATAAAATAATACTTGTCCTAGGGGCGCCTGAGTGTCTCAGTGGGTTAAAGCCTCTGCCTTCGGCTCAGGTCATGATCTCAGGGTCCTGGGATCGAGCCCCGCATCGGGCTCTCTGCTCAGCAGGGAGCCTGCTTCCCCCCTCTCTCTGCCTGCCTCTGTGCCTACTTGTGGTCTCTCTCTCTCTTTAATTTATAAATTAAAGATATATATAAAATATATAGATTTAATAGATAAAATCTTTAAAATAATAATAATAATAATATTTGTCCTAATTCCAGAGAATTTCTTCTTGCGGGGGAAAGAAGACCAATAAAAAGCAAATTAACAGCCTTTCTCTTCAATTTAAAGGGAATTAATTAATATTAATAGGGCATATCATGCCCCCTAAGAAAACAAAAATAAACTGTGCACTATGAGAATGAAGATGCTCTTATGGCTAATCCAAGATATTCTCTCATTTATAATGTAAAGTACACTGTATTACCTCAAATACAGTATAACATGGAAAAACAAATTACTAGTGCTGTCATATTTGTTGTCCTTTATTTGTACCTACACCTAATCACAAGTATTTCCTTAGACATTTATGGGGCTAAGTATCAATATTTGTTTAAACCAGCAAATAAATTAGTCACTTAATTTCTCCTGCCCAAATGGATGGCTGATATCAATTAAGCCATCATGTCTTTTATTCGTCATGTCTTTTATTTTTTCGTCATGTCTTTTATTTTTTTTTAAAGATTTTATTTATTTATTTGTCAGAGAGAGAGGGAATGCACAAGCAGGGGGCAGTGGCAGGCAGAGAAGGAAGCAGACTCCCTGCTGAGCAGGGACCCCCCCCCCCAATTACCAGGTTCGATCCCAGTCCCTCTGGAACATGACTGAGCCGAAGGCAGATGCTTAACCAACTGAACCACCCAGGCATCCCTCATCATGTCTTTTTTTTTTTTTTTTCCAATTACTTTTATTTTTTCAGTGTTTCAAGATTCATTGTTCATGGACCACACCCAGCGCTCCACGCAATATGTGCCCTCCTCAATACCCACCACCAGGCTCACCCCACCCCCCATCCTCCTCCCCTCCAAAACCTTCAGTTTGTTGCTGAGTCCACAGTCTCTCATGGTTCATATCCCCCTCCGATTTCCCCCAATTCACCCTTCCTTTCCTTCTCACAACGTCCTCCATGTTTTTCCTTATGCTCCACACCTCGTCATGTCTTTTAACAGCTGTTTTTGTTTATTTGTTTGTTTGTTGACATAAAATTGGTATATAACACTACATATGTTTCAAGCGTACAACATTATAATTCGACACTCTATGGCCCACAAAGTAATCATTACCAAAGTCTAGTTGCCATCCCTCACCATACAGCTGACCCCCCTTCACCCATATTGGGCTCTCCTCAACTCCCTTTTACTCTGGCAACTATCAGTCTGTTCTCTGTATCTATGAATTTGGTTTCGTATTGATTTGTTTGTTCACTCATTGTTGTTTTAAATTCTACATATGAGTAATATCATATGGTATCTGTCTTTCTTTGTCTGACTTACTTAACTTAGCATATTGTTTTGTTTTTTTTAGCATATTGTGTTTTGTTAGTATTCTTCTATCCAGCCAGTCCCGAAGATGATGAAAACTTCAAATCCAGGAAATCTAAGGCCATAATATTGATGCATATTTTTTAATTCTAATGAGATGTGCACAATTACATATGTAAAATTTATTTATGTAGCACAGCACTCATTTCATTTTTCTTTTTGCCCCAAAACGCTATCCATATTTAAAATAGTTTTAAGCATTAGAAGAAATTTATTTTTTATAGGAATCATAATGAAACATTTTCATGTTTGTAAATGGAGTCTTTAAATATCTAGATTAAATTTACACATCAATAGATACCACAGATTGGAGGAATTTGAGAGTGGTGAGAGAGAAAGACTGGACTCAGATTTACTAATTTTGTATTGTTAAAATTTTAAAGGTGGAGTGAAAACCTTTTTTTATAAGAGAAATCTGAAAAAATAAAAGAAAAATCTGAGAAGTAGTTAAATACATAAACTTTTTGTAGGAGATATTGACATCATATGAGAGCATTATAGTTTTGGGGGGACAAAAGTCCATACAAACTTTTGCACGTATCAGTGTTAAATTATTAGGGCTTAACTCTTAGATAAAAATAGATCATAACACATCTCTATAGATTATCACTCCATTTCATGTACAGTACCATCTATATGTAAGTAAAACAAATAGAAATTTATTTGATACTATTAATTTTTATTTTTAACTGTGTATACTTTTGTATTGTTTGACTTGTTATATGGAGCATAAATCTGAGAAAACAAGAATATTTTAGGAAAAATTTAAGAAAACAATACATTTTCATAATTTAACTATTTGCAGGAAAAGGATCAACCTGCAAAACTGTCTTGTTTTACTTTCTTTGCTGTTTTGGTCTTCAAGTAGTGTGATTCTGTGTGCATATGTGCATGTATTTACATATGCAATATTTCCAAGAATGAATATGGAATCAGGCAATAATAGATTTGAAGCATGGTTCTTCCATTGACTAACTGTACAGTTGTTACAAATACTAATTTTTCTGGGTCTTTCCCCTTCCATTCTATATTTTAAATGGACAAATAACTTTCCATATAATTTTGTTGTTAGGCGGGAGGGAGGGAGGAAGAGAGAGGGAGATAGATGATGATAGATAGATAGATAGATAGATAGATAGATAGTATAAAGTACTTGAGGTAATTTCAGGTTCACAGAGGATGCTCCAATAATAAGTTTTTTTTTTTTCCTTCTCTGCTTTACAAACCCAAAGATAAACTTTACAACTCAGTCAAATATTACTTCTTCTACAAAGTTTTATTCTATAGTTCCAGGGCATAGTTACATGATCAATCTTGCTATTATATTATATATTGTTCTATGTAATGATATTTGCATTTGTGGCCCCAATCTCTCTATCTATCCCTGTGTCCTTGAGGACTGTGACCATATTTATTCTTCATAGTAACCTCAGAAACAACCACAGGACCTGGCCCATAATGGTCTTTAAAAATGAACTAAGAAAGGGGTGCCTGGGTGCTCAGTTGATTAAGTGTCTGCCTTTGGCTCAGGTCATAATCTCATCAGGGTACTGGGATTGAGCCCCGTGTCAGGCTTCCTCTCAGCAGGAAGTCTGCTTCCCTCTCTCCCTCTCCAAGCACTCGTGCTCTCTCTCTCTTAAATAAATAAAATCTTTTAAAAAATGAATTAAGAAGAATATTAAATTACTAAATTGTTCATTTAGTAATAAATTATTATTTATAATTGAAAGTTTATATATTTTAAAAATGAAACAGCTATACAAAGAGTTACCAGAATTGGAGTCAAGCTCTAACTATACGACCGAGTTATCTATATGACCTTGTAGAAGTAGTTTTCTCTATTAATCTGAGAAAGGAGATGATGAATTAAGATACCTACATTATTTCCAGCTGTAATATTCTATAATTCTGTACTTTTAAGTATCTTGCTTAAAACTAAACAGCAATTTATTTATATGACAATAATTAAGAAATTTGTATTTAAAAGGAGATATATCCGTTAATGACAAGCAGAAAATCTCAGTCACTTTTAAGGGTAGTTTCAGACTTTCTTTGAGTTTTAGCTTCTCTCTGCAAAAGAACCCTTCTGGTGTAAGCAGAGAATTTTTACTCTGGCCTAAGCAATAGGCATGATTTATTACATGGGTTTGTTCAGACAATTTCATAGGAATCCTTTGGTTAATGTTGCCAGTCTACATCGATGGGACTTAGCAACACTGTTATTAATCACTGAGAATCAAAGAAGGATATAAAAAAAGCAAGAAAAAAACAGCTTGGATCTCTGAGAGGGAACATTCTTATCTTAGCTAATTACAGTAACCTTGTTAAAAATTGAAGATCTAGAACTGTTTTAGCAGAGAGATGAAATAAAGAAAAATGAAATATTCTGTGCTTTAACATTTAACAAGCTTGTGTTCGAATCCTATCCAATGGTTTTCTTTGACTTGTTTGTAGAGAAAACTGCATGCTTATTATCTTGTATCAACTGTGTCTTTTGAGGGTGGCATTTTAGAAGCATTGAGAGACCAGTTTCCTTAAAATTGTTGATTTAACAGTTGTTGATTTTTGGAACTTGAATCCATTATGTAGTTCCAACTAACTTTAACTTGAGCAACCTTATGTTCAAAAGCAAAATTTGAGAAAAGAACACATTGTTGTTTATTGAAACCTTTCAGCTGAAATATAGTGATGGTTTTCTCAGAAATGGACAAGACCCAGAAATTAGTAGAACTTCATAATTGACTTAGTTTCTCCTGTTGCTTACTTTCTGCATTGCATTCTTCCACGTGAAAGCCAAGCTTTCTCAGTTCCTTGTTCTCATGACAGAACACATTTCACTTAGGGCCTTGAATTTATAGGATACAAATTTGACCACCAGCAGGGCCTGAACATCTCCTATAACAATTCCAACATCCTGTGGGAAAGAACCTATGGCCTAATAAGATGTTTATCACTAGTCTAATTAGTCATGTGGAATTGGGCATGGGTACCACAGTAACTGTGGTGATCCAATGATATGGAGATTATCTTTCAATCAATCAATCATTCAATCAATCCAGCATGATTCAAGGGCTAAAAAGATACCGAAGTATTTCTACTTTTAGAATCTTGAATCTTTATTTCAAATCCTTCCCCATTTTACTTAGTATTCTTTGAAGAGGAAAGCTAGGATCCAAGATATATGTAAGATTATGAGAGATTTTGAAACCATTTTTATGGTCCATACCCTTTTGCTCCATCATGCAATGCTTAAGAGGACTTAGTCCAATCCTCTTGTTAAAAGTTTTATTTACTATAATATTTAATAAAGACCTGCTTAGATGTAATGTCTTTTAGAATAATATTCCAGTTTTTAATGGATTACATGTTATTTAGAAACTTACAAGATATTATTTATAGCATTGACAATTAAGGAGTACACAAACATGCTTCAGAAGTATAGAGAAAATCTTAGTACACCCTCTTCAAATGTTTATTGACCTATTCATAGATTATGGATTCATTCACATATTGACTGAATATTTTAAATACTAATATGCTGTATCTCCCAGATCTCTGGCTTCTCCTTAATTGTGCTTCAAAATGTAAAAGCTGTCCACTTGAATTATGTAGCAGATGGTTTCTGAAAAGGCTTTACGAAACCTTTTATTTCTTTATCCACATTCCTATTCTCAGTGCATTAAGTGTAGCTGAGGCAGAGTAGGGCTAATGTAGTTCAGCAGAAAGCATAATTGTTCATCTGTAAACAGTTCTAAATTTCAATACTTGAGCAAACATGTCCTTTTTCAATATTCTAAAATTACCTAAATACGAAGTTAAAAATACGATAATAATGTTGGAGTTGAATATAAAACTATCTTTCTGATACCGATCACAATACCTATCACAATACATTCTATAATGTAAATTTTAATATGTTTCAGTAAGGTAACAATTCAGATAAGACCTAAAAATGTATGTCTCTAGGCTTTGAGAAATAATTCATGTTCGAAAAAAGTCTCTCATCTTTTGAGAAGAAGAAGCATCTTCTGTCCTTTCCAACTGTAGTGATTGATCTATTTGTAAGATTACATACTGTGTTTGTCTGTAAACGTATTTATGTTTTGATACCAATTTTTTTCTTATTTAGAATAGTGACATTGAAACTTACAGCATACTCTTTAATGCAGCACAATACTGTGAGCAATTTCTAAAACACTAGATGTTCACTTAATATAATTCTCATGGCTTTATGTGATTCCATAACGTAGATATATGAGAATTTACTACCCTAATTTTCCTTTATTGTATGCTATGTTGTATTTACGATTTCACATTTTTTTACAGATTTTATTTATTTATTTATTATTTATTTGAGAGAGAGAGACAGGGCTCATATGCATACAGTGGGAGGAGCAGAGGGAGAGGGACAAACAGACTCCACACTGAGCACAGAGCCCATCACAGGGGCTTGATCTCACAACCCTGAGATCATGACCTCGGCCAAAATCAAGGGTCGGTCACTTAACCAACTGAGCTACCCAGGTGCTCCTACTATTACACATTTTAAAATAGTGATGCAGGTGCGCCTGGGTGGCTCAGTGGGTTAAAGCTTCTGCCTCAGTTTCAGGTCATGATCTCAGGGTCCTGGGATCAAGCCCCGCATTGGGCAGTCTGCTCAGCAGGGAGCCTGCTTCCCATTCTCCTTCTGCCTGCCTCTCTGCCTACTTGTGATCTCTCTCTCTGTCAAATAAATAAATAAAATCTTTACCAAAAAAAAAATAAAATAGTGATGCAATTAATATCATTATGCATGAATTTACATGAGGATCTTTTATTTTACATTCATTTGATAGATTACTCATGTCAGAAATAGCAGCCATTACCTTTTCTTTCTTGCTTGCTTTCTTTATTTTTTTAGTAACATATAATGTATTGTTTCAGGAGTACAGGTCTGTGAATATACATATATTATATATATATATAATATATAATATATATTATAATATATATATATAAAATTAGGCTGGTGAAAAGAACAGAGCCATACACTTGATTTTGGGTGTATTTTGGTCTGTAAGAAGAAACTGCCTCCCAAATTTTTAAAGAAAGAAAAACGTATGTGTATACAAAAATAAGGGTAAACATGATGAAGGGATCAATATGACTGTAAAGATGAAAATTAAAAAAGATTTTAAGATAAGATAAGAAGTTGGTTGAAAAAAGAAAAAAAAAAGGAGAAAATGTGATCAGGCTAGAGACTAGAACAAAGCCATACACTAGATTTAGGGTATATTTTGATCTGTTAGAAGAAACTATATCCTAGAATTTTAAAGAAAGAAAAACTTATATGTATACAAAAAATAAGGTTAAATGCAATGAAGGGATAGAATATGACTGGAACAATGAAAAATAAAAAAAAATTTTAAAAGATATTGATAAAACAGTTAAAAAGGGTTAAAATAGGAAAGATGAAAAATTTTAAAAATAGAATAAGAAAAAAATAAAATTTTAAAAACTTAACTTTGAAAGACTAAAGAATCGTGGGAAATAATGCCATGAATTCTATGTGTTATTCCCCTAACATTAGCGTTTTGCAGTTCTCATTGATGGGTGAACTTGGCCTTGGCTGGATATTCTTGCTGATCATCTGGGGGAGGGGCCTGTTGCAGAGATTCTCAAATGTCTCTGCTGGAGGCGTAATTGCACCGCCCTTGCCAGATGCCGGGCTAAGTATTCTGCTCGGTTTTGCTCTCAGTAGCTTTTGTTCCCTGAACACTTTCTGTACAGCTTTGGAGGATGGGAATGAAGATGGCGGCCTCCCAATATCCGGCCCCGTAGGAGCTGGGCTCAGGGCCCCACTCCTCAGTGCGCCCTCAGAGAAAAAGCAATCAATCCCTCCCATCTCCCTGGTCTCTGGCGGAACTGCGAGCTCACCCAGCCTGTGACTGAGCTCTGGCTCAGGGCCCTGTTTGGAGTCTCCAAACCCAGCAGATTACTTCAGCGCACTGCCGCACCACACCTCCCAATGGAGGAAGTGGGCCATCTCCCTGGATCTGCCACTTGTGGGGACCCTGCTCAAAGAGCAGTGGTGTGGCTATGCCGCGGATCATGGGTTAAGGTAATCCCAGGCTCAGAGCTCCCTCCTTGGCTCCATCTTTGCACCCGGCTTCTCCGCTCTGATACCTGGGAGCTCTGCCGCACTCAGGCACACCTGATCTTTCTGTGACCTGAGAGACCTAAGACCACACAGTCCCCTGGAGAGCTCCATCACCCCCCCCCTTAG
This sequence comes from Potos flavus, assembly GCA_028534135.1. NCBI lineage: Eukaryota > Metazoa > Chordata > Mammalia > Carnivora > Procyonidae > Potos > Potos flavus. The sequence goes on from CM052892.1 coordinate 25,204,501, forward strand.
CCTCTGGAGCCACGTCCTACAGTGGAGCGGACTTGTAAAAGTTCCCATTTTGTGCTCCGCTGCTCTACCGCTTGCCAGGAGCTGGCCCCTCCCCCTAAGGCCCCTCCCCGTAAATCACCTCAGATTAACTTCTCTCCCTGTCCTACTTTCCAGAAAATGGTCGCTTTTCTGTTCCTAGAATTCCTGCTGTTTTTTTCTTTTGATCTCTTGTTGAGTTTGTAGGTGTTCAGAATGGTTTGATAACTATGTAGCTGAATTCCTGGGACCAGATGAAAATTATGTCTCCTACTCGTCTCCCATCTTTCTCCTCCCCCAGCCACTGGAAGCGCACCATATTCTATTATTTTTCTATTATTATTCTACCTCTTCCATTCCTGTGCAAGCACAACTCACATTGTTATAAGTTCAATGTATATCTTTACAGTTAATTTTATTAGATTTATATATAAGCAAGCTTAAAATATATAACTATTTTGTGCTAATATTGGAGTTGAAGCAATATGCCATTGATAAATCTTGCATTTTGGCTCTTAATTCTTTTTTTACTATTTATCCATGGTTCATATATACAAAGAGGTATAATTTATTCATTCATTTTAACTATTACATAGCATTAATTCCTGTACTGATACTCCATTTGCTTCAAATTTTCATCACTAATAATAATACTACAACAAACAGTTTTACATAACTTCTTTTGAATTTTTTTAAATGTTCAATTGCATGTATCTTACAGTAAAAATGAAGACTCATTTGCATTATCAATTTTCCTAGATGCTGTCCTATTGCTCTCTAACATGACACCAGGATTAAGAAGTCCACCATCAAGGTAAGAGAGTTACATTTTTTCTTCCTCTCTGAGGTAAGAATTTTTGTTTCTTTTCATTTCCTTAACTTGACATTTGAACATATATTTTATTGTTTGAATGTGTAATTTTCTCTTTACTGGTGATGTTGACATTCTTCACATAGTTTTATTGGATATTTTAAATCTCTTTTGTGAATTGCCTGGTCATATTCTTTGTCTGTTGTGCTTTTGTATGGTTTAGCGTTTTTTTAAAATCAGCACAAGTACTTTATACAATTTTAAACTAGAATTTTTGATTTTTAAATATTTTGTAAATAATGCAGTAATGCACCTTAGCCCATTCTTTTATTCTAAGATGGCCTGTGTTGTGTTTTGCTGAATGTATATAGTGACCATATTTACCATATGAAAACTTTAAAGTCAATTAAAATGTCAATGGAAAAACATTTGAAAGAAAGGACTAAAAAGATATTTCAAAAATGAAGAATTTTTTCTTGGTCATTTGCAGTTGACCAAGAACAACTTAATGACCAAGAACAACTTAAAATAAAGGAAAATAAGAAACATAAGTAGAGGCAATTGTATATATTATTAATTTTTGACTCATAAGCTCTTTTAAAAAGAGAGATATGCTATAAAAAATGCAGTATTTAAAACTCATCTGGGGAGGAAAAATAAATGGATTGCTGCTTTCGTAAATAGAAATAATGAAATCATTTCAACAGAGGCAATTTCCAGTTTGAAATGAGAGAAACTCCCTACTTATTTTAACGTGAGAATTGCAGAGTATCAGCAGTTTTATTTGACAAAAACACAATTAGAACAACAAATATTTATTAAGATTGAAACAATGCTATTTAACATTTTGATCAATATTTCAAACAATTTTAGGCATATAATCCTTAGTTACATAGCTGTAAAAGATTTGCTCACTCTAGTTCAGTTAATATAATTTATCTAATTGGCAAATTTCAGTAATATTTACTAGGCCCATGCACTGTATTTCTTAAATATTTCCTCCATCAACTCTTTTACATAACATGCTTATTCAAATAAAATTAGCATATTGCCTCATCTCACTATTGTTTTTGTATCTGGTTATATTTCTTCCTATGCAATATTTTCTGATACTTTTTCCACACATATCAGAAAGAAAACACCTTCTGCACTTTTCATTTGCTAAAATTATTCTAATAATTTCTAATATTTTCTTGATCTTAAAATAAAAAAAGGAAATTAGCTCTACAAAGGGTAAAGACAACTTGCACAATGGAGTAAATCATTTATCTAACAAGAGTTTTTATCTAGAATAAGAACTCTTAGAACTCAATAACAAGAAAAAAAATAACACAGGTAAACAATGAGCAAGGAATGTTAATAGTATTTCTCCAGAAAAGGTATATAAATGGCCAATAAGTACATGAAAAGGTCCTCAACATTATTAGCCATCAGGATAGTGAAAATTAAAACCACAATAACATATTACTTCACACCTATTAGGATGACTATAATCAAAAACTCAGATAATAACAGGTGTTAACAAGACTGTGGAAGAGTTGAAACCCTCATATGCTGCTGATGGGAATGTTAAAATTGTGCAGCCACTTTGGAAAATTTCCATTGCCGAAAAGTTTCAACTTAGAGTTACAATATGATCCAACAATTCCACTCCTCGGTATATATTCAAGAAAAATGAAAATATACATCTGCCACAGAAATCATTTACAAAAGTGTCCTTAACGGCATTATTCATAATAGCAAAAAACAAAAAACAAAAAACAGAAATAAGTTTACATAGCAATGACTTAGAAATGTGTTTTAGAAGGTTGGGAGAACTGACATTTTTCAGATGACAAAATTATTCTTGAGGATGTTAATTTACAATGACACAGTTTTGATACCCTAGCTTTACCACAGACATCATTTCTCTAAGTTGATGGCTTTTAATACTTGATTAGCAATACAAAGAGATATGATACCATGTTGAGGATGGGAAAAACTAATCAGCCCAGCCTTAGCTCATATGGCTTTTGTGAGCACTATT
>CM052892.1:25207852-25241983 GCA_028534135.1 Potos flavus
AAAAAAAAATCATTAGTATCATTCATGCACAAATGAGGTAAAGCATGAGCCTGTTTTTCACAATGCAGCATTCTCTTACTAAGCTCTATGCCTGGTACAGCATAAGCCTAATGAACTATTGAATGAATGAGTGCCTGTTTATAATTCATACATACAGCTAATTCTGCTTTAATTGTTTTGAATGATCATTATCATAAGCAAGAGCAGCAACAGAAAATCAAACCATCTGTCAAAGGATGTGATTAAGTGTCATGATCTGAGAACAGCATGAGGGCTGGGAAGAGAGTGAAAATGTAGTAACAAAGATTGGCACAAATACATCTCTCCTCCTCCTGTGATAACTTGTCTTATTTCCAAATCTGCCACTTGGATCTAGTCTGGTAAAATATTCTTATTTACCATTTAAAATTTAAAATGGTATTTTATTCTTATTTACCATTTAAAATATTAAAACATCCAGGCCAACCACTCAGCATCACCACCCTCCTTTGGACAAACAAATGGTGAAATATTTGTCAGAATTTTTATGCAGTGTGCCTTTTTAGCAATAGCAAGCAAATTAATTATTGCTTAACTTAAAACCTCAATTTTTCTTACATATACTTATATTTTTCCAATAGTGGCAATCAATTTGGAGATGTTTCTATAACTTTTTTAGCCAAGAGAACAGTCGTGATTTTTATCTATTCTCTCTTTTTATGAATTCAATTAAGATTATTAACAGAATATATGTGTGAGCACACATTCAAACTGTGTGAGCATCAGGCACTGTCAGGCCCTAGATTTCCAACTTGTTAGTAATCAGTATTCCGAGCAGGAACATTCTAAGCCTCTGCAAGAGATACAGACAGAAAATAATGCTTAGTTTATGCCACTTAGACGTAAAAGAGATCACATCATGCACTGATTACATTGCTGTTTTCAGGATCCAGACAGCCTGTTTTTCTGCTAGTGTTTTTATTCAGAAAGGTTAAAACAATATTAATACTTTGTACTTTAGACTCCAGACCTATATTTATCTCAAATCTAGGCAAACAGCTCAATCTTTATTGTCAATAAATATTCATTGTTCAATTTCCTCAAACTAAAATTAGAGAAAACAGATTTTTTTTCAGTTTATTTATTGAGTTTCCTTCCTTCATGAGTACAGTGGAATAGGTATTTTCCATTCACCCTTTGCTCTTACCATTTACGACACCAAGCATGTAAGAATCGTAGAATTGTAGTTTCTAATCAATCTCACCTGAACAGCTATTTAGTCTAATTGATACTCTGCTGACAGAATTGTAAACACCAGTGATTTCTGACTTGAAATAAAATTGAACAAAATCAAGTGACCAGGCATTTTTAAAGATTGGTAAATATGAGAGCTTGGCCTAGTTTCAAAGCTGCTTTCATTTGACTTACTATCAAATGAGCAAACAAATTAGTGTCAAGGATATATGCAAGATATAAGGGATCCAAGGGATTGAACATAGCTATTTGTTGTCATGGAAGTAAGGCACAGGTTTCATGGTCAGTGGCAGCTCTCACAATATTGACAACTTTATAGGTCAAAGATGCTTAGAGATGTGGTCTTGCTGCCTTTTACACATTGGGCTATGAAAGATCCTATATCATTCCTCAAATCCGACTATTGCCATATAAGGCAATTTCCTGCAGCATCAAAGGAATATTTCTGTATTCTGTCTCTTCCTGTACCATTGGACTTGGAACACCTGGACAGAGCAACACTGTGCCAGTGGTCTACAACTTGTCCATTTCATATACTGTCTTCACCAAATAGACGTAAGGGATTTTGTGATCAAGACATTTTTAAATTTTTCCTTCAGAAAAATTTAAAAAGAAAGCGTGATTTCACAATGAGGTATGGAGGAAGGTAAATGGGATACAAATAAGAAGACAGCTCTGCTTCTTGTTAACTATGTATTTTGGACAAGGTTATTAGCCTGTCAGAGCATCAGGTTTTTCTACAATGGGAATAATCAGAAAGCCTACTCTATATTTCTCATTGGGTTTTGGGGAAGGATATATATCATCACTAGCATAAGTGAAGCACTTTATAAATTCCAAAATGTTTTATTTATGCTAGGTTTGGTATTATTGCCTCAGTGAAAGTAAATAATTTAGTTCTAGACATGAGTATAATTTCTTCTGTGAAATCAGAAAGGGAATTTAACAAGATTCCCAGATTTAGCAGACATTCTTAGTAGCCTTCACAATATCTACCCTTACCCCATCCTTAACTTTTTAAAAATTAATAGACTTCATTTTTTAGAGCAGTTTAAAGTTTACAGAAAACTTAAGCAGAAGGTATTGAAGTTACCTTATACTCCTTCTTCCTCCTATGGTTCTCTTTATTATTAACATCTTGCTCTGAAGTGTTATATTTGGTACAATTGATGAACCAGTATTAATGCATAATTGTTAACTAAAGTCCACAGTATACATTAGAGTTCACTCTTTGTGCTGTAGCTGTTTTGCCAAATGCATGATCTAATGTATTCATAATTACAGTATTATACAGAATAGTTTCATTGCCCTAAAAGCCTATGTTCCACCTAGTCATTCCTCCCCTGCCTAAATCCATAACAACCACTAATCTTTTTACTGTGTCTGTAGTTTTGATCTTCCAAAAGTGTAATGTGCTTGAAAGCATACATTATGTAGCCTCTCAGACTGGCTTCTTTCACTTAAGAATTTGTATTTAAGGGGCGCCTGGGTGGCTCAATGAGTTAAGGCCTCTGCCTTCAGCTCAGGTCATGATCTCAGGGTCCTGGGATCAAGCCCCACATCGGGCTCTCTGCTAAGCAGGGAGTCTGCTTCTCCTTTCTCTCTACCTGCCTCTCTGCCTACTTGTGATCTCTCTCCTCTCTGTCAAATAAATAAATAAAATCTTAAAAAAAAAATTTGTATTTAAGGTGCCTCCATGTCATTTCATGGCTTATAGTTCATTTATTTTAATCACTGAGTAATATTCAGTTGTATAGCTATACCATTTCATTTATTCATTCACCTGTTCAAGGACATCTGGGTTGCCTCCAAAATTGGACAATTATGAGTAAAGCTGTAATAAACAGTCATGTTTGAGCTCTTATGTGATGTAAGTTTTCAACTTAATCGAGTAAATACCTAGGAGTACAATTAATTGATCATTTAGTAAGACTGTGTTTAACTTTATAAGAATTTCCAAACTACCTTTTAAAGTGGCTTTATTATTTTGATTTCATACCAGCAATAAATGAGAGTTCCCGTTGTTCCCCAACCTCATCAGCATTTGGTGGTGTCAATGTTTTAAATTTTAGCCATTCTAATAGGTATGTAATGGAATCTCGTTGTTATTTTAATTTGAGTCTTCTTGGAACATGTATTATTTAGCATTGTGTTGTTTCATCTCTACGTATTTTGGAATTTTCCAGCTACCTTTTTGTTATTGATTTATAGTAAGACAATCTCACTCCATTGTGGTCTGAGAGCATACTTTGTATGATGTCTCTTTTAGATTTCAGTGTGTTTTGTATCTCAGAATATGGGATACTCTGAATTTTTCATATGGACTAAGAAGAATATATTTTCTGCTGGTGTTAGACGAAGTATTCAATAAATGTCAATTAGATCAAGTTGATTACTATTGTGGTTCAGGTCAACTATATCCGCACTGATTTTATGCTAACTGGCTATTTCAATTACTGATAGAAGGGTATTGATGTCTCCAGCTATAATGGTGTATTTACCTTTTCCTTGCAATTCTATCAACTGTTGTGTCAGGTAACTTTTAGAATCAGCTCTACTTTTAGAATACACATTAAAGATGGTTTTGTCTTCTTGGAGAATTATCCATCTTGTCATTACATAATGTGCTTATATATTCCTGATAAGATTCTGATAATCTTATCTTCTTTTGATATCACTTTCCTTCAATCCAAATACTTTTTCTAGTAGTTAGCATTTCTTAAAGCATATATTTGATTTCAATAAATTAGCATAGTTCCCTTTTATCTAAGTGTCTATTTTAACTTTATTCAAAATAATACTTTATTAACTTATTCAAAAGAATAATTTTGCTCGTCTTGTAGTTCTTGGTTGATAGTTTTTGTTTGTTTATTTTCCTTTCATCACTTTAAAGATGTTATTCCACTGTCATCTTATTTCGATAGTTTCTGATGAGAAGTAAGCATTAAATTGTTTTATTGTTTCTCTGTAATATATCATGTTTCTCTATTTTCACCATTTATTCTCTTGCTTCTAAAGTTTAGCCTATTCTGTGCCTAAGTAAGGTGGTTGTTGTATTCATTAAGCTTAAGTTTCATTAAGTTTCTTTATTCTGTTAATCTATTTCTTTCTTCTCATTTAAATTGCATTTGGAGTTATTATTTCTTCACTGGTTTTCTTCTGTCCTATTTTCTTCTAGGATCTTAATTCTAAGCATTCAGTATGTTTATATCAAATATATATCTGTACTTTTTAATTTTTTATTCTATTTTTCAACTAGGTTAATTTTTATAGATCTATGCTTAAGCCCTTGCTATCCCTCTATCCTGTTGTTTATTGCACCCAGAAGTTTTTTCATATATTACATTTTTTTAGTTATGGAATTGCCATTTTGCTCTTTTTTAATCACGTTTCTATTTTCTGCTGAAGTTTTCTATTTTCACATTCATTAAGATAATATCTTATCTAAATAAGAAATATTATAAATTAATAGCAACTATAGAGCTTTGTCTCTTAATTCCCATATATGGAGCATATATGGTTGTTCTAAATTGATTGTTTTTTTGCTTGAGAATGAGTTCCATATTCCTGGTTGTTTGAATGTCAGGTAATTTTTATTGTAATGTGAATATTACATGAATATTAAGTTGTGAGACTTTCGGTTCTGTGATTTTTTTATGATTTATGTATCATTTTTTTGTAGAAGGAAATTGCTTCAGGTGAATATAGACTGAAAACATTTTCTTGGTTGGCAACTCCAGTCTCAGTAGAGAATTCTTGTCTTTAACTGAGCTTTTAAGATTGAACAGGGGTCAGCCAAATATGTGGACCAAAGAGAATATGAAGATTTTCTCTGTTGTTCTTTCCTTTGAAAGGTTTCACCATCTTCTGTATCTACAACTTTGTCCTCTTTCCCTAGGTCAGAAAGACTGCAGTTTTGCCATTGCCATTACATGCATGATGACTGCTTCTGTTACCAACTCAGAAGGCAGCAAAAATTGGAAATTAACTAGCTAAATCCCCTCCTTTGAGAGTAGACTCCTTATCAGAGTCTGCATGCTTCACTTTACCTTCAATACCTTTGCACAGATCTCTTCTGTACAGATATTTAGTTATTTCAGTAGAAATGTTGGTCTGGTAGTATTACTTACTCATCTGTTACCAGGAACATTTCCAATAGACTTAAAACATAGACATACTCAGACAGACACAGAGTCAGTTCCATTGTAATGTTTATTTTGATAACACCAAATTTCTTCCAGTGCAATTGATATATTAGGAACGAATTTGAACATAATGTGAGTCTTGTGTTTTCTTATGCACCATTTCATCAGAATAAACAGGATATGAATGCAGAAAAATGCACCTAGTTGCACTGGGCTAATACAGATACACAATAGGCAGGCACAGGCAGGCAGACCTCAAAACTCTATTAGGTACCTCAGTTTGCTACATGTGTTATGAGACACTTATTCACATCTTGGGCTACAATTTATCCATCTCATTTCAGGTACCCTTCTTCCCACCACTTCATAATTACTAAAAGCTACAATACTTATAACACCCGCTTCTTCAGCAAACTTCAGCTTTTTTCAAGGTAAAGTGCCACATTTATTGTGGTCTTTATGTACCATTTAAGTACTTAAAATATTTACAGTAGTGCTGTTATCATTATCAAATCCTTCTATGTGGTTTTTACTGAATTTTATATATCATGATAATATTTAGGAACACATATGTTGCACAGACTTTAAAAGACTGAATGTTAGGGGTAGTATAAAAGTAGGGATATCTATTTTACACATGATTTTGAAGTTAAAAATAATGTTTTACATTTTTATTAGGCTGCATTGGCTCAAATGCTTAAAACTATATGGTTACAGATAATTTAATGCAGGAGCTTTGTGTGTATATCAATTTTTTCTTTGAATAGCTAATAATACTATATAGAGATGAAAAAAAATGAATACATTAATGTCTCCCTGAGTAATTATCAATATGAAGATGACATTACTGGACATGATTTTGAACTTGAAGATTTTCTTCCTGGCTGAAAAAAATCTGTGTGTATATATAGATATATATATCTATATATTGCTTGTTCCATAATAAAATAATACAGGATTAATATGAGATAAAATTTTAAAGTTGACAAATTTTCTCCAGTATCCTGTGCTCTAGGGTCTTAGCATTGAATTCACCTGTAAACCATCCAAACTGTGCCTCCTTGAAAACTGCTTATAGTATAAATCATTATCACTCAATTACCTTTCTGTAGACCAGTGACACAAATATGAGTTTCTCATGCAGGTTTTCCCTCAGTTTTGGCCTCCTCAGTTTACTAAGTTGTAATACATCTACTCCTCCCTCTTCCTTGTCACTTGATTCTCTCTCTCTCACACTGCTGAGATGTCTAGAAAAAAAATATATAAGACACTTGTTATCGAAATTCACTCAATTTACACACCATTTTGCAGAGTTTTATACATAATTAATATTGCAAATTTCTTAGAGAAGTTATTTTTCATTGATAGCATTAATAGAAAAGTTTGAATTACATATTCAAACACTTAAAACATGCCATTTTTGAGTTTACCTCAAGATAGTGAAGTACTAGCTCGGGTATTATGATCTATAAGGAAGTGGAGATTCAGAGAAACCTAATGGCTTCAGGAAGGTCACTAAGATAGTGAATATCACAGCTAGGATTTTAAAAGTACCATCTTTCACATATATCAATTAAGTTGTTTCTGAGATAGCTAAATAATAAAATAGTCCATAATATTCTCTTCTAATAGCATTTCCCAATCAAAAGATTATTGAATTTTGGAAAATCATTTTCATTATCACAAAATACAGGAAAAAGGAAGATGAGAAAAGGAAATAGACAAGCCATATTATACCATCTAGAAAAATAAGTTTTTGGAGATAGTAAAATCATTCTTTCTAACTTCAGCAACTGTTATTTATTCATATTTGAACTCTGTCCTTAGCTAATCACACAGCAAGCACAATTTTTAAATGCCAGAAATTCTGCACAATAAGCAGATGCCCAGTTTAGATTGGGCTTGCAAAAATAATTCTAACATGCTAAAGAAAGTATGAGGTGGCTTGTCCAAGAGCTTTTGCAGGTAATAAAGTTTGTGTTAAATACAGTGGGTAGCCAGAGGAAACTTGATCCTTTGAGAAAAACTGTATGTCATTCAGATAGCCTAAGCTAACACCCCACATGATTGTGTGTAGGGGTAAGGGAGGCAATTAACTACAAACACATACATATTCACATCACACATATGTATATGTAACATTAAGGGTTCAAAGTGTAATTCCCAGAAAAAAAGGTGCCAGTATCTATGTAAGCAATAAAAGACAATATCCTTGGATCAGACTCTGGGACCTTTCACAGTGGGCTACGGTGGCCTTGATGCAGGTGTTGGAAGGAATCTATAAAGAGGCCAGAAGTACCTACATGAATATTGGGCAATGGATATTTTTTTCAATACTCTATGCAAATGATATGAAAAGTACCTTATGGTATTAAGTAGTCCCATCTGAATTTTCCCACTGTAAATGTTTCCTTATATTGAAAACATCCAAGAGAGAAAAACTTTAATAATTGACACTTCTACTACTCATATATTGATGTTACTAACCCTACTACAACTAATACTGTGAAGAAAAAGAATTCTATTATAAGTTTTAGATAAAAACCTTAATTCAAAAACATCATCTTCAATGTGCCTACATATATATACATTTATTTTAGAGTTGTAATCATAAAGTTTTTGTTTCTAATTCTCTTACAATTTTTTCCTAAAACATTAAGAAAATGTTTCGACACAATGTTTATGATTTTGATTCTTAACATCCACAGTGAACTTCATTCATTAACATTAGAATTTTCCAAGTTGTGGTTCTTACATTAAATTCAAAATGAATATCTACAAGTAATTTTTGCCTTAGGTTTAATTATTTTCTTATTGTAAATACTTAGGTAAGATATAGTTGAGTCAGTAGGTATAAATATTTGTATACCTTGTAACATTTCCATATGGCTTTCCAAAAATGTTATTCAGAATTAAAGTGCCACCAGTAGTTTATAATCATTTGTTTATTCAAAAATCTCCCAACATTTGCTGATAAGTTTTCTAGTTTTTAAAAAATGTATTCATAACATCATTTTATGTGGCTTTTAATTTTTTTAAAAAGCTGTACTGGAAAAATTTTTTAAATGAGTTCATCATTATTTTTAAGTGATTGGCTGTGTTGTGAGATTATTGCTTTCTTAATTCTATTTTTAAACTTCTTATATTTGTGTACAGTGTACATGAATCATATGTATAATCAAAGAATAAAATAGTCCTGCAAAAATTGTTTTTCAGCCTTTCTAATAACATCGCATCACTTTCTCTACTTACAGTTTAGTAAACTAAATACAACTGATTTTATTATGAAAAAAATAATTTTTTGAAACTTCAGAAAAGAGTACAGAAGATAACCCAGGAAAACACTTCTAACAATATAAAGTTCAGTTAATGTCCAAGGAATAATTCTTTTGTTCATATATATGAAGCAGATACCACATTTGGCTTTATTTTTCTAAAAGAAAATTTATTTTGTCAACAGATATACTTGTTTACTTCAAAGATAATACAAAGTAGCTTATCTTCTTATAGAAATAAGCACACTTGGTTTACCACACCTTATGGAACAATGCCATTTTCTAATGTTCATCCCTAAAGAAGCAAGTTGGAATATATAATATATTAGATGCAATAGAAACAAGAAAAACATGACAGTATACTGTCATTTTAAAAACAAAATACAAAGGTCATAATCAACTAAAACTTTAAATATATGATTTGAGATCTCTCATCTTCCTTGTATGTAATTTAGGTCCATCACTTTTTGTGGAAAATTTATATTTGTAATTACTTACATTTTCAACGTACCCAGAATTACTGCAAGAAAAATTAAGGTGAATCTAGCCTCAGAGCTCCTGATTTATTAGGTGAGTTTTGCAAATTTGCTTTATATGTAATTCATACATGAAGGAAAACATTAAAATAGCCATCACTACACTGTACAGCACTTAGCTTGCATGTTTTACTAGACTGTGAGCTCTTTGAGGACAAGAACTAGAGCTTTTTAATAATCTATTCCCACCACTTTGCATAGAGCTTTTCACAGTATGTATCCCATGAATGATCATTGAATCATTGAAAGAATGATGACTAAAGGGAAAATCCCACTGTGCAATATACTTCACTGGAATTTCTCCTCTGAAAGAGAAACCACACTTCTGTTGACTCCCTACAAGGGTTTGTAGTTTTCAGGATGTATTCAATGCTTTGGTTTCATTACGGTTCAAATCCCCATCGCTGAAGTTTTCTCAAATATTTAGAAGCTAGAGCACTTTCTTTATCATGAAAGTTTTCTTGATATTCTCAATTATAATCATGTCAATTTTTAAAACGCAACATAGCCCCTATGGGAGAGAGAAGTAAGCTCATAGTATAAAACCATGAACAAAGATAAATTTAACTTTTTGCCAGGTATCAAGAAAAGACAACACAAGATGCTCTGAGGATGTTTTTGGTATTAATTCCTTGTATCTTCATGAATTCCAGCTGTCAGGCACACTTACACTGGCTCTGGTAAAAGGGTGTCTTCTTCCTGTACATGGCAGAAAGAAAACTCAATACTGAAAGTGAAAAATGTATGCCCGAGAGAGACTCAAGGAAGATCTATAATTATACCTCATGGGAAATAGGAAAGGATCCATCTAAAAAAAAAAAGAAAAAAAAGTATGGGGTCACCTGGGTGGCACAGTCATTTAAGCCTCCGACTCTTGGTTTTGGCTCAGATCATGATCCTCAGGGACATGAGATCAATCCTTGCATTAGGCTCCTTGCTCAGTTCAAAGTCTGCTTGAGATTCTCTCTCCTTCCCCCCCTGCCCCTCCTGCTCATGTTCTCTCTCTCTCCCTCTCTTTCTCAAATAAATGAATAAATCTTTTTTTCAAGTATCAATAATGCATAAAGCATACTTAAGTCATAAAGAAAGATCAACAAACATGACAGGATCCTACTCTGTCTTGCCTGACACCAGTGAAGATTTCTTGGTGCAATTTTATTAATAGATGTAAAATAATTTTTCGTTATTTTTCACATTGACTCATGATCATGTGTTAAATTTAAAGTGGTGTATGTGGAATGTCCATGTCCTGAAGAATCCAGTTAAGATGGGCAGTTCTCTCAATAGATTTTGTCAGCTGAATATGATGAGTTCATTCTTTCTTTCTCTCTCCGTCAGAAATCATTGTTCCTTCCTCAACTCATTGTGGTTGAAAACAAGCTAGATTCCGTTGACTTATTTTTCAATGGCAAGGTTTTCTTCAGCAAGTTGAGCATAGATACAATTGAAATAAATGCCTGCAATGGATAGAAGACTATAAATTTAGTTTCTTTTTACTTTTGCTCTTTGTGGTTGCTTTAGATTTAAAGTTTTGTATAACTATAGAGAGTGATGTGAGGTCTGAGTCTATATAATAAGAAATTGGAAATGGTCTTCACTTAAAATAAGAAAAATTATGAGATAATGTGCAGGCAAAAGTTGCTCAAAGTTCCACAGGCATTATGAAAATAAATCCTAGATAACAAACAAAAAAATGATAGTTAAAATAAATCATTTCATTTTATACCGTATTTTTCTAGACAGTACTACATCATATATTGTCTCACTGATTATAATAAAACCATGTAAAGTACTCAAGGGCAAAATTTGGGTCTCTTTTTTAATGAAATAGCCATAGGTTCATAGAAGTATAAGCACCTACCAAGAGACAATTGGTTAATTCTAGAATTAGATTAGATATTAGTTTTTCTGACTTTTAAATTGATTGGCACCCCATACTATTTGCATATCTACATTATAAAAAATTCAAAGTATTTTGCCATCCCTTTTGCAATATTGTTTGTGATAGTCTTCACTGTATATAACATGTATATTGTGCCCTTGTTTAGAAGTCCAGTGAATAGAGCAGTGTCTGTCCACAGTAGAGGCTTAAAAAATATCAATTGAATAAAAGAATTCCTCATTCTTTGGGAATTAATGCTGTCATTAAAAGGTGATTTCAAGATGTGTTTCATCAGATATATTTGACTCTATGGTATACTTTTTCTGTAGATAATACTCCTGAATCATTTAGTTTACTAGGAATCTTAAATACATCTGAACAAAATAAACTGTTTTCATAAATGAAATTTTAAGAATTAAAAAAAAATAAGACAGGTTAGGAAATGAAGATAGAGAAAGTAGCAAGCTTTATCTACATTACAAATAAAATTTTTTGGTAACTCTTCAACTACTGTGCAAATGAGAAATATTTTTTAACTGAAAATTTAAGAAAAATTTTTAGAAAGAACTCACTGGAATTTTTTAAATTATGAATAATTCCAAAAATAGAACTATTTAAATCTTTGTAACTGACCCTACTTGTAGACTTTGTTATGTGATATAATGCATTTCATTTTTGTTTAAACCACTTTGTCATGATCATCTGTTAGCTACAGTCTCCAACATGCATATACTGATCTCATATCCTTGACAATAGTATTATTGCTTGATTAATCTTTGAATCTTGATATCTAAAACAGTCTCGGTAATAGTAGAAACCAAATAACTACTTAAAAAAAACAGATACATGAGATGATAGATAAATTGTAATGAGTAAAACAAGTTATTGATAGAGAAGGCTGATTAAAATTATAGAGTATTAAAAATAAATCTGCGTGAAGAGGTAGTCTGACATGAGTATTGAGAAGGTGAGAGGGGTTTCCAAATAAGAGAAATGGCACAAACCATGCACTTGGGTTAATGTGAATTAAACTGGTTGTTGGAGAAGTTATGGAAAGTACATTGACAGAAAAGGGGAAAATGATGATAAAGAATGAAAAATAAGGGTGGAAATAGTGTGCAATTTTTAATCTTTTGTTCTATACTGGGAAGAGAAGCAAAACAGAGACTAAAGACAAGCAAAGCATTAAATATTAGAGAAATTGCTACATTGCAGTAGTGGATAAAATAGCTTATTAACTTGATAATTAAGTGAAAAAATGAGTACAAATTGTATATTTGCTACAATTATAAGGACGACTGATATAAAATAATATATGCAAGAGCATTTCTGCTCATATAATGTAAGTCTATATTGTCTTAGATTAACCCTTCTGACAGATAAAATATAAACTCTGGACAAAATATAAAAAGCAACTATTTGAAACCATGGAAAGCAATAAAAACATTCAGAATCTGGAGGGATTTCAACCTGTGACAGAAGAGAACTTCATTCAGTGACTTCCAATTTGATAGAAATTTTCCCTGTAGGCATTTTCCAGTGTAAATGGCATTGGGAGGCTGGAATCAATTAGGAAGTCTCAGTTTTATTATGATGATGTGTCAGAGGATAAAGCGGAGGGGTTTACAAAGCAGTAGGAAATGTAGATGGAACATGCAGGAGAGGAGGGAACCATAGTGTAATGTGTTTCAATATCTGCATACAGATTCCCCTAGAATTATTGACTGTTACTTATAGATCTCTGTCCAATTATATTGCTTTACTTAAATAGTTGTTTGTTGGATACATAATTCAATATCCATTTTTGGTCACTTTTGTTGTTTTTATTTTTATAAGATATATGGCAATATTCAAGATACCTTCTTCTTTATAATATGAGATTTCAGTATTTCTAAGTATTTTTTATTCCATCAATATGTTGTCCTGATATACTACTGCATTTTAGTGTCGGATGACCTAGTTCCCTTGATATAACATCTGGGCAGCTAATTGTATTTTATGTTAATAGGTGTAATAGTTTGGTTATTAAAATTTTTATTGTAACCTTTTTATACTTTTAAAGCATTCAAAGGCACGCGTTTGAATTAGCTTAGGAAATATTTTACAGTGAAAAATGTCTAGTATCATTTGATGGGTAATTATGGGTCTTCTGAATGATGATGAATGAGATACTAATGTCAAATAAAGACTCAAGGAGTTCATCTCTCCTTCTTCCTTGTCTTATTCATTAAGGACATTGGTTCATGACCACAGTTTAAAAACCTTCAAATTTTCAGAGTTTGCCATCTTCTGAGGACTCGTGCTCTAACTCTTGGGAATATTTATTTTTGGAGAGGCCTTTTTTTCTTCCAAGAGACAGTACAGTAAATAAGAAATAAGATAATGCCTAAATTATGGGGTCGTGATGAACGTTAAATGAGATACATACATGAACCACAACAGCATGATCAGCTATGCATTCAGTACTGAATAACTTTTGATCTACTGCCCAGTACTAAACAAAAATTTATCCCACAGTGAGATGGAATAAGGTGACCCTCACTCTAAATTCATCCAAACAATTAAAAAATAACCACCAGTACACTCACTACTAAAATTATTTACTTCTGCAGGTTAAACATTTCAAGCTTTCTAAAACATTTCCTGCTTTTGCTGAAGAATATTTTCTCCCCATATTCCACGTATGTTATTTCCGTGAAGAGAGTCCAAAAAGCATTAATTCTGGGCCTCTTTTGACCCTTTCCTCATACTGTCCTTGGGAACAAAGACTGACTAATGTGACTGGGAAATAGGATAGTTCATATAATATTAACCATTAGGATTTTTGTCATCGTTGGGAGATAATTCTCCATTGGTCTCACATTACTGTCTTTCTTGTAACAGCTTTTTATTCCAGACTGTTTTCTCAAGGAATTTTTTTTTTTTTTAGCAAACAGCCTGAGAAAATAGAGAACGTATCCATCCAGGATAGAGGCATATTTGTTCACTGTTCAGGATAATAAAAATGATGTACCCTCCATGACAAAGGTCTGAAAGGTTTCTTAGAAATTTCTTTAAAAAACAGAGGTTTCCTAAACTTAGCTATTACTCAAACCCACTGTGACTCTGGTAGCCACCTGGGCAGCTCCACGTCACACCCTCAGGCTGGTGCAAACGTGAAGCTCATGCTACCTGCCATAGTATAATCAACTCCTTTGTCTCTAAACTAGAGGTCTTGTATCTTCTGCCAGTATCTAGATTTACTTATTAGCTCTAGATGTAGGGTAAAATCACAGACCCTTTACAGTTCTTGACAATATATCTGTATCATTATATATACAGAGAGATTTTTTTTTTCTATTTTACAACCTCATTGTGGGGATGGAGTACTCAGTTAGCACACAGTCTACATCAGAGGGCTCATGAGTATTCCTCCACGAGGTGTGAGTAGGTAACCCTGGACTAGTAAACATGACACCATTCCTGTAAGAAAACTGCTCCCCCCTCTCTTGCAAGGTATAGCAATAGTACAACATGCAAGGAAAAGAAAAACAAGAGAGAGAAATAGGAAGACAAGAGGGAGAGTGAGACCATGTAGTTTTTAGCTGCTAAATGACTGCAGTTGGCTAAAAGTACTACTTAGGGTCAAATTGCTTTGATTTGGACAATATCTGCTTTCACCTCAAAAACATTTTGCATCCGCGTGAAATAAAGTAAGCCAAGTTTCTTCCTATAGATAGATTGTGGCTCAAGCACAAGTTTGCTGACACTTATCAAAAAAATAAAGTGTTCCGCATTTTTAGACTTTGCTTTAGAGACACTGTAGTTCTCACCATTTACAGGAGCTTGAATTAAAGATATATGGGTATAAATGGAGGGAAATGAACCATAATCTAAGGTGATGGAGTAAGCGGAAGAAGGGATAAATATGGCAGATATTTATTTACTAACTGGAATAAGAAGTAGGTCAACAATTGGATATAAAAAGTGAGGGAAAGAGAAGTAGAGAATTATGAAAAATGTTATCTGTCTTCCACATTTTATAGACAAATATATTTCACATAATGTTAGAACTACAAAGGAATTTTGAAAACATCGAGTTCAGAATGTTCACTCTGCAAATGAGGAAATTGCCCAATATCACATAGTTGATTACTAAGTGATGGCCTTTAAACTTTAATCTAGATCATGACAACACTAACTCTTCACTAAACCTTCAGCCTTCCATGTCCTTCTATTATTATCTTTTATTATCATTTCTTAATTGTTCTTAAGTAAATGGATATGATTTCTTTATGCTATTCTTTGATGGCAGTGAAAAGAGAGGTCAAACAGATTCAGAGAGGTAATAGAAAAGCAAGAATATATAACTTTCTGAAAACAATCTATACGATTTACTTGTCATTTGTACAGAAGCAACATAAATATCATTAAGTGAAAATATGTTCATTTTAAAGTTTTGCCTATTAATTTTAGTTAAGAAACTGAAAACTCACATCATTTGGCAAACTGTTCTCGATAGTTCAAATTTTGGTCATTTTCTATGGCTTGCTAAGAAAAGTAAATGAATTTATTTATAAGTGTTACTTTTTAATGTTTTATTCCATATCCCACCCCGAGAATGCAATAGTAGCACCAATATAATTCTTAGTGAGAAAATCAGTGTTGTGTCTTGAATTCTTTTTAGTACCCTAAACTGTACATTTGTTATATTTCTTTACTCCCTTTTCTATGAGAATACCTGAGTCACTTTGTTCATCAGGAAATGATGGATGAGTAAGAGTTTGCTTCCTTATCCATTATTGAGCACACATAAGTTTCCCTTTTTGGAAGCCACATTAGTGTAAAAATCAATACAGTACTTATATCGGCTACCCCATCAGCATCATCAATTGAGTTTATGAAGGAACTACCTAACCAAATAGTAACCAAAACTAATCTGAGTCCAATTATAGTCCATTGAATAAAGGTTTCTCTCTTATCACTAGATTAAGAGCCTGATTAGGCCCAGTCCATGATGCAATATTGAAACAAATGTGTGCTTCCAAGTTCATTCACACAGCCTTAAATGCAAGCCACTTAGAATGAAGAAAATTCAACACTTAGTGTATTAAGAGACAAATACCGCTCTTGACAGAATGGAATTATAGACTCTCAGGCTTAAAAGTGACTTGAGAAGTTGTTTAGTCTAAACACACAATGCTTGAGTCCCCTCTAAAAATCTGTCACCCAACTAGCCATGTGGATTCATGTGCATATGTCCTCTGTTCTCACCTACTCTCCTGGGTAATAATCCTGATTATTTCTTTTTATCTTTAGCACCTCCCTGGCCAGATTACATATATATTCCCCTCCCCAAATTTGGCAGAGATAGAAACTAATAAATTATTATAATCAGTGTTTATTAATAAATCTAAGGTAAATTTTGCCTTTTTAATTGCTCCGTTTTGTGTTTGCAGAAAATATACAAGCACACATATAAGAAAGCAACTAAGAATCTTCCTTAATTTCAAAACATTTTGATGTATAGAAGGTAAGGACAAAAAGCTTCTATTTAGGCCATTCGATTCTATCCTATAACTTTCTTAATTGGAATATGAAGCATAAAAAACAATCTTAACAGTTTATTTTCTTATTTATGAAGTCAGCTTCATGTCAATATAATATTTTTTATTCCCTTGCACAACTAGTTATAGGTCTCTCGATTCCAAATATTGACGATGGATTGACCTAGGAGTACATTTTCACCTTTATCTAATTACTAATACATGCCTGCTATTTTAAAGTGATCAGACAAAAAATTAAAATAAAAAACAAAACAAAACAAAAAGCAAACAAGGAAAGTTTTAATACTTTGGAGCACAGAAGGCTGTGGGCTCTGTTGAGGTTCCTCTGGTGTTCTGAGGTATTACCAGTGTTGACAAAGTGGTATGGCATAATGCAACATAACAAATTGTTGTCAATTATGTCTCATCATTTCCTTATTGATTTTACCTAATTTTTTCTGTTACCTTTTTGTTCTGTGACTCAAAATTTTCATCTTTCCATTATCAATGAATTAATTAGATCTGTCTATAGCTGTCTATAGCTTATCCTCATCTTTTCTGTTCTCCTCACAGTAATTGCTCATATTTTTCATTCTTTAGTGACTTTCCTTGAAGGATATCTATGAGATAAGTTTCAATTTCTTAGTGGGACTTCAGAGAAGACTCCAATTACCCCTTTTAGTCGAGGTTTTTAAATCCTATTAGACAGATTGTACTCTTTACCAGTCCTCAAGTATATTGTAACACATGTCTTCCATTTTCTTTCAAAATTCTAATTTTATTATACAGTTCAATTTTCACTATAACCACACTTATATTTGCCAGATTATATTTCTAATTATTAGTATGGCAGAGGTTTATCTCTTTGCAGTTGCTTTTAATTCTACCTGTTGTGACCTATTCGTTATCTCACATTCTGAAATCATTCTTCTGAAAGACGGCACTTCTTTGTAACACTCCTGACACCAATATTTTCTCCCTCTTCAGAACTTCTGTAATTATTTGTGCTGAAAACATGTGTCTATATCTCTTTCTCTCTAGAATGGAAATACCTTGAGAATAGAAATACATCCATCACAGTTTCTGCTCTATCCTGTAAAATAATACATGCTTATTTACCTATGACCTCTTTATAGTGCTAAATTAATATTTTAGTAAAATATATAGTATTTATTTTTAAAAAATAAATAAATAAATGAATAAATAAATAAATATAGTATTTATTTATCATGGAGTTCAGTTCTTCTAACTAAAGTTAAAAAGTAACCCCAGATATAGAAATTATTTTCTGATTTTCTGTGGTCTAAAATATATATTAACTCTCTCAATACCCAGAGCAGGAAATACCTGTTAAGCAGTATATTTACTGAATAGTTTCTGCTTTTAAATGGAGGTTTTGAATTTTTCGACTATTTCAATATTATCCTGAGCTAATCAAGTATATACACGTGGAGTTTTGTTTGTTTGCTTTGTTTGGTTTGCTTTTGTAAAAAATTATTTTAGTCTTACTATAGTGAAAAGGACAAGAACAGAAGTTAAGTGGCCTTAGAATTCTCTGAAAAGCTGTTGGGCTCAAAAGATGAAAGCAGCAGAATTCAAACATCTGACTTGCTTTTCTCAGGATCTAGATCTTGAGGGTTCAGTGAATGAACTCATATGAGAAAAGTTCTTGTTCAGAAGGTCTTGCCATGGCTTCTGTCCCCATGTACATGTTTGGGGCTATGTGACTGAGAAGAGGACATTTTGCCCCTTGTAGAACTAAAAAGCCTCTTGGATAAGGGCCAGAAGAGACCCATGCTGGGAATCACATCCATGGTAACCCAAGGGGAAGGGTGAATGCTTGTGATAAGAGTGGCCTCTCAATGCCAGAAGTTTGGTAAGAGGCTGTAAAGGAGTGAAGAGCAGTCTAGTAGAACCTAACACTGCACCAGCATTTTTGGCAGAAGAAATATTATTTTAATATTCATTAGCAATTTTATTAATCATAAGTCTGTAATGAATTATGCAGTCCTCATTGATATAGTTACATTTTTCTTGAGTTTGACTGCAAACTTCAGCAAAGCTCCTGACCTTCAGTTCACAAAAGATTATCAGTTTCATCATGAATAATATTCAAAATGCTTGTCAGATGTGAATTGCAAGCCATTTATAACACAAAGAACTGATAGAATTTAGTAAGCTAAATGTTCCTTTAAAAGTAAATTTTAAAAAAATGCTTTGCTTTGTTTTGTTTAAATTACATTACAGGAGCTTCCTTGGCATATAACAGCATTGTATCTATTAAGAGAATAGATAGGGAAATTCAACAGAAGTTTTTCTGTACACATGCCATTATTAAAGCATTTACCATAAATACTTTGTCTTTGTAATGCTGTGTGCCTGTAACATTGTCTTGTAAATGAAGATCTTGTTATTTAAACGAATTTTTAAATTTTGACAAATAGATGCTTAGAAAAATGGAATTAACTTGGAATACGAAAAGAAAATAATTGAAGGTACTAATTACACTCTCTGGTGTTTAACGGATTGCATTTCTACCAGAAAAATAAACTGGCACTGTCTTCTTGAGAAACCACTAGTTTCTGATCCTATGTGACCAAGTACTGGCCGAATGTATACTTGCAGGATTTATTTCTCTAAGAGCACATTAAATGAGTCTGAAATAGAGTAGACACTCAAAAAATAAATACGAAATAGTGTATATTTTAAATTATTACATATTGTATTTCTGTTTTGAATGTGGCAAATATTTACATTAATCAACCAATCAAACTTTTTTTACATTCTACTTTCTGTAATCAAAAAGGAAATTTAAAATTTGATTAAATATTATTCAGTTTAAAGGAAACGGAATAGGTTCTATTTTAGAACAACTTTCTAGAACCAACAGAATTTTAGCAAGATTGTGAAGGACGCTTGTGTTTAGCGATTCAGGGATTGCTGATCAGGAGAGTTTCAGTTAAGTTACCATTCTCCTAAACTCTGACAGTCATCTTCGACAGAAGGAGTGCAGTTTTAACATATACAGAGCTTTCCAGAAAAGGTAACTATTGAATAATAAGTCTGTTTCACTATTTTTGTTGATGTCGTTCAGGGCTTTTTAAAGAGTTATCCACAACTGTTGAAGATCAGATTATTGTTTGCTATGTTACATGTGCATGAGTTACTTGCAGTTAGAACTGCCAATTTAATACAGCACACCAATACCAGTCTGCATTTCCAATTGTTGGATTCTAAGTGAGTCTGCTTGTATGTGAGCATATGATTGCCTCACTGTGTTTTCTAGAAATGGAATGCTGTATTTGTGTATTAAAATACAGATTATTTTGTTATAACTACTTCCTTCTATTTCTCTTCTGCATTACAAGTTGAGGCATTGTATTGATTTTTTTATGAGGCAAACATGCCATGTTGTCTATGGATTTAACTTCAAATACTAAAATTTTTGTAAAAAAGGAAGTTGTGTCTGATAAGGCTGAAAATCACTGGCCTAGGAGCTTCAAAGAAGGTCATATTAATTAGTTTTATTTTCTAAAATATTGTACATTGCCCCAAGGATCTAATTTACCAAACACATTGAATTTGCTGTGAGAAGTTAAACATGATTCAGATTACAATAGATGCAATGAATATTGAATGGATAACAAATGAAAGTAGTACTCAAGGTTGCAGAAGGATGAATTTTGCCCATGGAAATAAGGATCAGTGGATATGAGACAGTTATTAAGTGCATCAAAGTTTTAAAGCTCCAAGAAATCAAATAATGACAAAGAAAATAAGTGTGATTAAGGGGAAAAAGATGTAAGAAGTCATCAGAATGGGACTTAAAATGCCAAACATACATATTTGTAAGGTTTTTTTGTTTGTTTCTTTTTGTTTTGTTTTGCCTGAGCTCAGGAAAATTAGATTGGTGAGTCATTCTTTAGATCTATGACAGCAGGAGAAACAAATTATCCTAGTGTGAAGAAGAATTAGAAATAACTTCTGCTCCATTATGTCATTCATATAAATTCACAATTGGTGTGAGTAATATGAGTTTTTTTTTTCATTAAGAACTCCAGAAACAGAGCTTGCTCTCAGTTTCTAGTATGAAAGTACATTTTCTTTTACATATGGTTTTTGTAGGATGGAAGAGAACAAGAAGTGCTGATGTTCTAGGGTATGGCTTTGTTTTTGGCTAGAGGGAAAAAAGTGAAATAAAAATATGTCAGTGATGCAGAAAAGGTGCTGAGACTAAAGCAGTGACATAGATGTTATGCTGACTTCCAAATGAAGGGAAGAGCTCAGATTCTAGCCTAGGGTTGATTTTGGAAGAGAATACTTCATGACTAATGGCCTTTCATTTATCAAGGAGCTGGAGCATAAGCTATTAGTAGAACATAGAAGAGAAACCTCGGAAGGACTTCATGATTGAAATTCTTCCAATGTATCCAAAGACAGGAATGATGAGAATGGGTATTTCAAAGGGTAAAACTGTTGATAAGTTTGGAACTCAGACACATCCTCTATTTGATTCCTCTATTGTTCTTCTTGGCCATGAACCAAGTATTTATATCTGCACAAGAATTCCAGAGTTGTCAAATCTGACGTCTCAAACAACCGAAAGGATTAAAATAAGGGTTTAAGTAGCAAAATGCATGCATCAACACATGTATGCATAATGCATTGCTTTAAAATATTTGCAGAGAGGGGGCGCCTGGAGGGCTCAGTTGGTTGGCGATCTAACTCTTGGTTTCCACTCAAGTCATGATCTCAGGGTCCTGGGATTGTCTGGCTCTGCGCTCAGTGGGGAATCTGCTTGTCTTTCTCCCTCTGCTCCTCCCGCCTATTCATGCTCTCTCTATCTCTCTGTCTATATCTATCTATCTCTAAAATAAATAAATAAATAAATAAATAAATAAATAAATAAATAAATAAAATCTTTAAAAAATATATTTGCAGTGAGAAACATGTTCTTAGCCTAGTTCTTGTATAGAGTTATGTAAAAATATAATTGAGTGAATGGAAGAACAATGAAGAAGCCATAAAAAGAATAATAGTTAATTCTGTAATATACTTATTAAGTCGTATTATCTATATTCTTAAAATATTTAAAGATGCATACATATGAATAGTTGGCATATATATCATATATCGAAACACACAACAATCAACAATTTTTAAAAATTCCCCAAAATACTGTATTTTAAAAATACTTAGCAATGGTTAAAGTTTGTCACATGTCAAATGTCTTAAGTCCCTTCTAGTTTTTTAAAACTCTCATGAAACCAATTTCAAAGTCTAGTAACTTTATTTTCTATATTACAATCACAAGTTTGCCTCAGACCACATATGGAATTAAAAACAAAACAAAACACAAGCAAACAAAAAATGTGCTTTCGTGTGTGTGTGTGTGTGTGTGTGTGTGTGTGTGTATCTCACTTCTTTATCCATTCATCTGCTAATGGACACTTGAGCTGCTTCCATAGTTTCACTATTGTAATTAATGCTGCAATAAACATAGGGGTGCATATATCCCTTTGAATTCGTTTTTTTGTGGTTTTGGGTAAACACCCAGTAGTGCAATTAGTGTATCATAGGGTACTTCTATTTTTTTTTTTTTTAACTTTTTGAGGAACCTCCATACTGGTTTTCCACAGTAGCTGCACCACTTTGCATTCCCACCAACAGTGTATCAGGGTTCCCCTTTCTCCACTTTCTCGCTAACATATTGTTTCTTGTGTTTTTGATTTTAGTCATCCTGACAGGTATGAGATTTTGATTTGTATTTCTCTGATGATGAGTGATGTTGAGCATCTTTCCATGTGTCCATTGACCATTTGAATGTCTTCTTTGGAAAAATGTCTGTACATGTCTTCTGTCCATTAATATTGGACCATTTGTGGTTTTTTTGGTGTTGAGTTATATGAGTTCTTTATATATTTTGGATTCTAACCCTTTATCTGATATATTGTTTGTAAATATCTTCTCCCAAAACCTGCTTTCTTACATTATGTATAGATGGGGGGAAAAAATGGTAATAACATTTTTGTTGGCATCCCCTCACACAACCCTTTACACTTAACATTAGCAATTGACCCTACAATAAGATTAACCAGGTCTTTCTTTATGGTTCTCAGAATTTTCATTCCTTCATTTTTCATTCTATACCCTCAAGTTCATTAATTTTCCCTGAATTTTTACCTGTGTTAAAGACAGTTTGGTCTCATTAACACTATTTATTTGTCCCTGCATTTTTAAATGGTATTGTTGCTCATGTCCAGAAATTACAATATATGGTCATAAATTTTAATTTGGTTGGAACTGGAATTTCTGAAATCTTTACCTAGGTCATCATGACATGTAATCCAGGATCAGAAGTGCTATTGGGAAATCAAGTATTTATTAGACCACACATGACTGACTTTGAAAATGCTGACTTTTTCATGAAAATTACAAAATAGGGAACATCATAATCACAAAAAAAGCTAGTTTCTATATACATTTCTAAGAATTTCACTGATGTGGTTTTTATTCAAATGATAAACTCAGTTATTCTCAGCTAGTAATCATCTGGTATGATCTCCCAGTAAAATTACAAAACTTTATTGAGTCGAATTGAATTGAACTGAATTATTCATACATCCTTTACATTTTCTGACTTTGACTTTTTGGTATACCATTTTCTTAATACATTTAAAGAGCCCCCCTTCTACCTTTCCATTGTTTCTTAGTTTAGAGAATAGCTTTTCTTTTCCCTTGAAAAGAAATAAGAGCATTAAGTGTATACTAATTGAGTTACTGGAGTTTAAATTCTGCAAGATTGAGATGCTGTTTGTTGCTCATTCTATTCCTCATAAGACCAATTCTAGAAAAATAAAACGCAAAATAAAACACCTAGTGAAGTTTCTGGGTGTTCTCATGTTGCATGTGATTTTTTTTCTTTTGTTCATTAGTTGATGACTTAAGAATTTGGATGCTTCTATATGAAACATGGCAAATACCATCCCTAAATCTGAGCCCCAATTTTTTTTTTCTTTTTCCCTAACTCCTGGGACATTCTAATACATAAAACTATGGTGGCATGGTATTGAAATGCTAATCAGAGACTAGCACTTAGGCTAAAACAATAAAGGGAAATTAAACTTAAATAAATTAAAGAACTAAAGAGGAAAAGAAAAAGAACTGAAGTGACATTTTCTAGTTGGAATTTCCATGGATCTTTATCTTCGATTAGTAAACTAGACACTGACTTCTACAATACAAAGCCTTATGACATAGAAATATTAAAATGAAATCTGAAAGTTTGGCTCAGTTTCTCATTATTTAGCCAGAGAGATTTCACTTAGCACATTGCAAAATACTACCTACATATATCTCTTCACAAGTATATTACTTATGAATTGAAGAAGACAATGCCATCCTCCATCTCTCTTCTCTGTGTTCCTCCTATCCAACATATACTGCTTCCATAACCTACTCAGAAATTATAAAAATTTGCCTTTTAGAAAGGAAAAATAAATAAATGCATGCATAAATAAATAGTAGGTTTATTAGTCTTTATCACTTTGTTTGAAATATTTCCATGCTTTTGAGTTTAAAAGCTGAGCAGCACTTTAATCACCTGTGGAAAGGACGTTAGATGGCGCTCCAGCCCAACTTTCCATCCAGTGAAAAGTCCTGGGTGGAATGGCTAGGAAGAAGCCAAGTTCCTAGACTTGCTTCTCTTTGGTACTCTAGTAATGCTTCTCTTCTGAAGCACTCAAAGAAGAGAAGTAGTCATCAAGAGACCCTTTCTACAGTAGAAAAAATTAATAGTTCCTGGCTAAGAGTCAGCAACATGAGGACTTTTCCTTGCTTCTTGGTACATGGCTCTCACCTCACTTTTGCCCTTCCAAAAGGATCTGCATTAATAGATCACACAAGTGAGGGGCCCAGTTATACGTTCTTAAAAAATGTCCTTCAATTTTGACATCTGTCTCTGGCCTTCACATTTCCTTCACATAATCTTTGGGGAGTGGTGAGGTTGTTTATTAATGAGGTATGTTTGGCCCAGGAGCTTGTAATCTCTTTGTATCAAAAGGAATTTATTTAATCATTCCCCTCAACTGATGGAGTGTGCAAATGTTAAGCTTGGGTTAAATGATGCCATTAGCAGATGGCACTGACACAGACATGTTTTACAACCTCTGATAGAGCCTTTAAGCCCATGAGTGATCTATAGCAAAGCAGTAAATAACGTTTACATGATGTCTTTGAATAGGTCACAACATAGTCAGAGAATGACAAATGAAGATGAGCCATAAACTAGTTAACACTCAGAAATGATTCTCAGGAAGGCTAATTCATCTGGTCACAGACAAATAACAGAATTTTCTTCTGCCTATTTCTCAAGTGCTGACACTTTTCTCTTAAATATGAGAGGTTATTAGATTGCATTTTAGGAGTTGAAGAAGAGACATTTAGTCAAAGGAACTGATAGCCTAATGTATGTTGCATCGTGCATACATTACTGCTTTGGCTGCCTTCTGCCAGTCCACACCTCATTAATTCCATTTGTACATTATGCATGGTACTAACACTTGACTGATTAAATCTAAAAGGATGATCCTGAACATAACCAACCTGAAAGAGCACATTTCCTTCCACAAAAATGTTAGATACAGTTTTCATTTTTATAGACATTCCTTAAGATTATCATATTGGGTTTTCAAAATTCATTTTAGTGAAGTTCTAATTTAAAAAATTAATTACCAAAATGGAAAAAAATATGCTTACGGATACTGATTTAATCAGCCCTGTCACTAACTATTCTGTACATGTAAAATATCTTATATATATGGAATATAGATTTCATATATACATTTTCTAAATTTAGTAAGAAAATATGACTAAAAACAGATATTGACTTCATATTTCCCAAAACTACTCTTTTCGCTAGAGAAATAAAATAGAGAATAGACGACACAATGAAATAGATGTTTTTTCCTACTGTTAAGGTTTTTTTAAAATATAAAGTTCAGATCAAATCAATGCTTTACCTTACAACATGCACTCCACACTAATTGCTGTGTAATAGTGTGACACCTGGTTAAAACATTTGTTACTTATGAACTACATATTGCTGAGAGTAAATCTTCTCAGGCTAGCTCAACATTATTAAACCACTTAATCTATTTGAGACCAATTAAAGAACTTTTGGAGAAACATCTAGGATACAATGCTTCATATAGTCAGAAATATTTTTGTAATATTCAAATGTAAATCATGGATTAGGCAATAAAGGGAGAAATGAAAATTCATCTTTTATCCATTTTAAATATAGAACTATAGATAATTTGGTTGTTTTTTTTTTTAACATAATGATTTTGTTTAGCTATACAGTATGTTATATGAGCAGTATGATGTAATAGAATAGACTTATGAAGCAAATAGTTTTGAGTTAGAATTCCAAAATCAAATATTAGCTTTTTGGTAAATATTTGCTTTAGTGCTCAAAACCTCAGTATCATTATTTGTAAAGACATAAATAAAACTAGAATTCTGGTGGATATTAAATAGATAATAATGTAGAAGATGTCACAGTGTTGAGACTCAGCAGTGACTTGAATAATAGCGTTATTCCACATGTTTATAATTACCTGGCGTCTTAAAAACATAACTTTTTACTACACAATTCTATTGAAAGTAGTTTCCCAGTGTACTCACTATCCAAAATGTTACTTTACAATCTGTTCTTTTTAAAAAAGTACTACTCATGACTAAATAATTAGACATAGAAATAATATATAATGTGTGGTAAAAGAGAAGAAAATAGAATAATTCATACTGACCCATAGTAGATATAATAGTATATATAACTCAACTTCAAATATATTTCCACATCATTTATTCTTCTTCTCACTTGCATATAGTAAGAAAAATTAGCCATATACCTTTAGAACTCATCACTGTTACATTAAGCATGCATCATTCTAGGTTTTTTTTTTATTTGTATGTATCTGTACATATATGTATACATTACATGGATGCATGCATATGTATATGTAAATGCATGTGCATTTTTAATCACACAGAGCATGTTCTGTTACCTACCATTAAACTTTATAAATAAATCATTAATGTTTTTCCATATGATTGAATATTATTTTAAAATATGTGGAGTTCAAACAAGTTTCCTGTAGATAATCTGACTCTGGGTGAGAAAGTGCCCATGTTTTCTCATCTATCAGAATGAATATAAGATATAATTGAGACTATCATTTTGGAGAAATCAAATATTTTTTTAAGAATTTACTTATATGAATTCTGAAAGTAAAGGACTATTAATGACAAGATGCACTTGACGATTAGGGAGATGTACTTATTCATACTATTCCAGTAGAGAGATTGTTGATTGATGAGGAACATCTAAAGGAAAAGGAAGGAGCCTGAGCTCTTAAAGGCAGGTATATAATGGAATCTGAGGAAGAATGGAGGTTTTCTTATCTAAGTCATTGGGGAAGGATGGAAGTGGAGCTTATTAAAACCATATTGGGGGAAGGGAGGTTTTTACAGTTAGCCCTTTTCCAGAACACAAAAAGGTGGAGAGATGTCCTAGCCAACACTCTTTTCCTGAAGTATAGGACTTGAATAAAATTAAACATTGTGAGGCCTCATCCACATAGGCATAAAAAGAAAGAACTTGTAAATTTGTGACAATGGGAAAAGCTAATCTGAATAATTCTGGTCAAAATAGCTGTCTTCTTAATCCAGCACAAAGATTATAGGAAATCAATTAAATAGTTGCTCCAATATCAACTGGTATTAATAACTCAAGTCATAACTGTAATGCATTAACACAAATGTAGGCAGAATGTGTCAGCTATTGGGTACAACTGAAGTCTCATTATTATTCAAACTTCAAGTCTCTGGTATTAATAATTTCTCCAGAAGAATTCTCCAGAAGAATTTCTCCAGAACGGGGTTTAGCTCTCATTCGAAAATCCCCCTCCCTATCTAGTATTTCATGGGAATTACAGAGAAGGGAGACAGTTTGCTGTTGCACATAAATTGGCATGTAAATCTGTATAGTGGTTTAGAACCCAGTGTCACCTGACTCAGCATACCACCCCCCCCCGCTTTGTCACTGGATCACTGCCCAGACCACTCCCAGTTTTCCCCATGGTCCTATAACTACCAATAACTCTTCCAGCTTATGGATGCCATTATGATACCACTTATCCCAAACACAGAATTTCCTCTCCATTTCCTTCCACAGATCTGAACATACTGAAACATTTAACAAGACCTTACTGAGAGCTCAGAGAAAGTAGAAGAGCATTACACTAGAGAATGACTTAAAACTGCTGAACTGAGGTTATTTCCTCTTTACTAAAGGCCACCCCCATTAAATTGCTGATTCCTTTCGTCTTGTTAAATAGCTTTGAATATGGATCCCAATGGTGGGTTTGGTTCTCTTTTTTGCTTTCTGCTCTAACTAACTCCTCAAGGAAATTTGGCTATAAAAGGTTGTCATAAGGGATGTTTCTTTTATGAAAACAACTGTTCAGCATTGAATAGATGATTCAGACAAATCAGGTGTGGCACATTTAAAGCAGTTACTGATCAATTACTCTGATGTAATCCGTATGGAATGCATATGGCTCAACTTCGGATTGTCTCATTCCCCATTTCAGGGTTATCCAAACCTGTATCAACTCAGATATGTTAAGATACATCGTGTGGTATCATAACTCCAAAATCTCAGTGGCTTAATGTAAAATTTGTCTCACTTAAATCACATGTCCTTTTGAGGTCACCTCTGAATTCTGTTGTACATCATCCTCATTGTTGTGACCCAGGCTGATGGAGTAGTCATCAACTAGAATAGTCTCCCCGTCCCAGAGGGAGAGAGTGAAAAATCTCCTAAAATAGCAAGCACATATCAATTCCGCTTACATCGAATTGGCCAAGCAAGTCACAAAGCCCCACTAATCTAAAGGAGGCTGTCAGAACAAAAATTGCACTGGACAAGTTAAATAAGCCAGGAGGACTTTATTAAAGGCTATTGCAAGAGGGGAGAAGGGTCAGAGCTCAGCCTAAACTCAATTCTACTGAAACAAAGGACCTGAGAATTTTTAGGAGCTGGAGTTGGGGGATCTTAGTGTCCGCTAACTGGTTTTACCCAAAGGAAAAGTAAACTTTCTCTTATCTTCATGACAGGAGATAGTTTTACAACTGGCACTAGAGATATTAGTCTTTTCCTGTCTTCAGACGACTCAGACCAGAGCTTACACTATAGGCTCTTTTAGTTCTTAGGCCTTTGAAAATTGACTGGAACTATACCATCAACTCTCCAGCAGATCTTAGGACTTCTCAGCCCTCATAACTATGTGAGCCAATTCCACTTCCTCATAATACATGTCTCTATATATAATACATAGACACACAAACAAATATATATATGTAAATATATATATGTATATATGCACACACATATACATACATGTATGCATATATATATTTATTTATTTTATCTGACAGCTGTACCCATCCTCACCATCACCCCCAGACATGTTGACTGCATTAAAAAACAAATGTATTGAATTAAGTCACTGAGATTTGGGGATTATTTGCAGTTGGCTATCTCAACAAAATATAATACATTGCTATCTCACACAACTTACTCCAGGAATTACCAAGTTTTCCTTGTGTATCTGATAACTTTTCTTTTCTCACAAATTTATATATAGTCTGTTCACCCTTTTAACACTGGGTGAAAAGTTTTATTTCGAACATGACAAAATAGAAGCTTCTATGCTTTTTACTTCTCAGAAGGTGACTATGGCTTCCATTTCAGTGTAAATAATGTCTGTAGATGGAAGAAGTGATATTTCTAATCTATGGGTAACAAATAGATATTGAAAAAAGTTACCGAGCATCATACAGGCCTTCTGGGGATGGAAATAAAATCCACAACATATATGCACCCATCTCTATACATTTGAATGAAATGCACAACCATGACGATATTTTTTATAGAAAGAGAATGGAAGTACTTATTAAGTCTCATATCTTCCCAAGTAATTTATTTTTTTAAAAGATTTTATTTATTTATTTGACAGAGAGAGAGATCACAAGTAGGCAGAGAGGCAGGCAGAGAGAGAGAGGGAGAAGCAGGCTCCCCACCGAGCAGAGAGCCCGATGTGGGGCTTGATCCCAGGATTCCAGGATCATGACCTGAGCCAAAGGCAGAGGCTTTAACCCACTGAGCCACCCAGGTGCCCCTTCCCAAGTAATTTATTGATAGAGAGGACCATAGTATGGTTCATGATTGATATGCATTCCCCATTCCCCCAGGTATAAGCATATGAATTTCTCTACTCTCTGAGAAAGGTAAATGTGTTTTCATTTTGTTACCAAGGAAACCATCAGCAACACCAAGATTTCCTTTTCTGTGGTTGTTTTTGCCCTTCTCAATATAAAAATAAATTCTTCAGTGAATTTCTTCAGAAAATTTCATTTGATTTCTCCATTTTGTCTGGTGTGTATTTGTTTTTTGTTCACTTTAGAAAATTTGAATGGCTGGGGGGTAGGGGCGGGTAGGGATAGGGTGGCTGGGTTATGGACATTGGGGAGGGTATGTGCTATGGTAAGTGCTGTGAAATGTGTAAACCTGATGATTCATAGACATGTACCCTGGGGCAAATAATACATTATGTGTTAATAAAAAAAAAAAAAGAAGAAAATTTGGAAGAAAAAAGTAGCGTATCTCCAACTTCCAAATATAGCCATTTTGATGTATTTACTTTGTAATTTATTCTATCTATATTGCTCCCTCCCAAAAAAGTACAAACAAAAATAAATTTAAGGAATATAAGGAGCTCACCATTTTATGGTCCGCTTTTGCACTTAACAAAAAATTATGAACATGTTTTACATACATAAATATTTCCAACCCTGTACTTCTTAATGAATAATTTCCATTTTATCGGTAAACTATAATTTATTTACTAGATTAGAATATACTTATATAGTTGCCAAATTTATGATAGGAGCTATATAACCAAATTAATCCTGTATATAAAAAACACATCTTTTCATGTATTTAATTATATCATAAGGACCAACTCAGAGAAGTTCGATACTATATCCATGGGAGTGCACAGGTCAAGGTCTTTAATTTGTATTCTATATTGACTTCTACTACGTTTTTACCAACTTAAACTCCCAATTTGAAATGAAGGTTTTCCTTTCCCATTATCTGAAAAACTGATTTTTAGCTATTCATTTTATCTTTGTTAATATGTTAGGATAAAAAATTTTATTTATCACAAATTCTGTTTGATTATTTGTGAGGTTGAGCAATTTCATATTCATATGTAATTTCTATTTATTTTCAAGATTACTTAACCATACCCTTGCTGTTTTTCTTATTGGTTAGTAAGAATTTTTTCACATGTTAAGAATATTAAGATTTTTTTTCATAAGACTTCTCTTTCTCATTAAGACTTATTTTCTGGGACGCCTGGGTGGCTCAGTTGGTTAAGCGTCTGCCTTCAGCTCAGGTCATGATCCCAGGCTCCTGGGATGGAACTTCACGTCAGGCTCCCTGCTGAGCAGGGAGCCTGCTTCTCCCTCTACCTGCTGCTGTCCCTGCTTGTGCTCTCTCTCTCCCTGTCAAATAAAGAAATAAAATCTTTAAAAAAATAAGACTTATTTTCCCATTTATTGCTTGCACAGTATTTCTATTTATGGTGATTTTGATTCAGACCTTTTAAAATAATCTTTTATTAAAGTAATCCATAAAAGTGGTAACAAATCAAATAATTCTACAAACCTAATGACTTAAAACTGCTCCATTTCTCTATATAATCTGCTCACCCCAAGGAATCACCAGTCAACTTTTTATGCAAATTGATTCTGATTTTTGCCACTCTAACTCTACACAAACTCGTCATTTCTCTGTGTCTTTATTCATCAAGTTTATTCGTAAATACTCTTGTCTCCCTATGTTGGGAGACATTTTAGGTCATTTATATTTTCCCTTTATTCCTTCTTTCTCATCTTAAAGATTGATAGTTATTTCATTATTTTTGCTTCCTCCATTGATTGGTGACCTTTTTTCATATAAATAATAAGCTTTCTACCTCTATTTATTTTTCCATTAACTTTATTCAGTGTGTCTAGTATTCTCTTCAGACAGAGAGAGAAAGAGACTACAAGCAGGGGCAGCAGCTAATATGAGAGTATTAGCAATCCCAAGCTTTCTTCCATTTCTCTTTCTTCCTATCTCTTACTTTCTGGCAGCTACCATCTTACTTTTACAAATGAACCAAGGATGTTGACCTACGCATATTTTCTCTTACCTTGTATATTACAATCATAAAAATATCTTCCATGCTTCCATGAAACCGATAAGCAGTGGCAATATTATTATATCTACGTATAGGTATAACGACTATACGGTTCAGCCAAGCTTTGTGCTAGGATATTTTCTTCTCTCTGGATACTAGAAGCAGAAGGCTTTTAACATCAAAGTTATGATTTTAATTACTTAAAACCATGTTATTATTTAGTTTGCCTAAATTTATACCATAACTTTTTATACATACTCTTGTTTCCTAATTTCTTTTCTATCTTTTCCTCTA
This sequence comes from Potos flavus, assembly GCA_028534135.1. NCBI lineage: Eukaryota > Metazoa > Chordata > Mammalia > Carnivora > Procyonidae > Potos > Potos flavus. The sequence goes on from CM052892.1 coordinate 25,240,060, forward strand.
GTTGAATAAAAAATTAGATGCTTTTGTAATAGCTCATGTATCATTCCTATCTCTCCTTTATAGCAGTTTCTGTGTGAAGTCAATTCATTCTCAGTAACTTCTTTGGAAAACCTTTCATCCTTTGCTGCAATCCAAACCGATTACTCTTTAGGCCTGCTACAGAGCTGCCATTATGAGATTTCCCCTTCCTGTTTTCCTTAACTATGTCTACTCTTTCCTGAAGCATATGCCTTGCTCCTTATTTTGAAAGTTATCTTTTAATTCTAATTTACTTTAAATTTACCTCCATGATTGGTGTATAGCAATCCATCCTTCCATCCTCCTTCCTAGTCCTTGGCTTAAATTTAATTTGTACATTTTTACTAAATACATTTTAAAATATGTTATTTGACAACTTTTTTCCCACACTCATTGCTCTTGAATCTAATTAGCCATTTAAATTTGTGTACTTGATATAAATTTCCTATTTTTTTATTTTTTATTTCCTATTTTTTACTTCCTAAAGCTTTTATGATTATTTCTATTAAAATTATTCTTACAATTTCACATACATCAATTATATATATCTGTGTTTCAGATTTTCTCCTAGATGTTATCTCCTGCCTTAGAATTCATATCATTTTGCCTTTTCCTCCAAGGGAACTTTTCTAGTTTGTACTCCACATCACTGATTCAGTGTTCTGCAATGCTTATTCTACTGTGTAATAGATCCCATGTGAATTTCAATTCTGTGATAGTACTTTGCTAATTTAGTTTTATTTCATTTTCATTGTATTCTCTCACTTTACACAACATTCTGTTGTCTGTTCTTCAGTCTATTGCATTCTTGTAAATCCCTGCCTTTACCCTTAAGAGGCCCCATAGATTTCCCCTTATTTAAAGCGCCAATTCCTTTTTAGAAAAATTCTAGATCTTGTAGGACCTTATTTTTTGAGATATTTTTTCTCTTATTCTTTTTAAGATTTTATGTATTTGACAGAGAGAGAGAGAGATCACAAGTAGGCAGAGAGGCAGGCAGAGAGAGAGGAGGAAGCAGGCTCCCTGCTGGAGCAGAGAGCCTGATGCAGGGCTCAATCCCAGGACCCTGAGATCATGACATGAGCCAAAGGCAGAGGCTTTAACCCACTGACCCACCCAGGTGCCCCTTTCTCTTATTCTGAGTCTTCAATGTGATGTCCCTTCCTGTTGTTCTGTAATTATCCTGACCATCCTGACTTAGGCTCTAACTCAGTTTGCTTTCTTCTGTATGAAATGAGGCATTTCTAACCAGAAATGAGGATATTTCTAACCAGATCCAACCTTTGACAATGGAGGTTTTTAGGTTTCTCTTAGTTAAATTACTTTTCGCTGGGTGTAATAATGGAGACCCCTCTTCATTTTCAAGTCAAAGGTAACAAAAAGTGTTTAGTCAAATCTAGTTTCTGCAGTCACTTATTTAGTGCAGTGCTGATGTGCTGATGTAAAAAAGTAAAAAGTTTCTCACTCATTCTTTTTTTAAATTATTTATTTTTTATTTTTTTATTTTGTATTAACCTATAATGTATTGTTTGCCCCAGGGGTACATGTCTGTGAATCATCAGGCTTACACATTTCACAGCACTTACCATAGCACATACCCTCCCCAATGTCCATAACCCAGCCACCCTATCCCTACCCCCCTACCCCCCAGCAACCCTCAGTTTGTTTCATGAGTTTAAGAGTCTCTTATGATTTGTCTCCCTCCTGATCCCATCTTGTTTCACTTCCCCTCCACCCCCCACGACCCCCCACCCTGCCTCTCAAATTCTTCATATCAGAGAGATCATATGATAATTGTCTTTCTCTGATTGACTTATTTTGCTTAACATAATACCCTCTAGTTCCATCCATGTCATTGCAAATGGCAAGATTTCATTTCTCTTGATGGCTGCATAGTATTCCACTG
>CM052892.1:25242483-25312462 GCA_028534135.1 Potos flavus
GTGAACTCGGTTTTGGCTGGATAGTCTTGCTGATCTTCTGGGGGAGGGGCCTGTTGCGGTGATTCTCAAGTGTCTTTGCCCGAGGCGGAATTGCACCGCCCTTGCCAGGGGCCGGGCAAGGTAATCTGCTTGGGTTCACTCTCAGGAGCTTTTGTTCCCTGAACGCTTTCTGTACAGCTTTGGAGGAGGGGAATGAAAATGGCGGCCTCACGGTCTTCAGCCCGTAGGAGCCGAGAGCTCGGGGCCCCACTCCTCAGTGCGCCCTCAGAGAAAAGCAGTCCATCCCTCCCATCTCCCTGGTCTCTGGCCGCGCTCCGAGCTCACCTGGCCTGTGACCGAGCGTTTCTGTCTCTGGCGCACGGCTGTTTGGAGTCTCCAAACCCAGCAGATTCCTGCCACGCACTACTGTGCCACTCCTCCCGGAGGTGGAAGGAGGGGGTCTCTCCAGATCTGCCCCTTGTGGGGCAGAAGAGCAGTGGCCTCACTATGCCTTGGATCATCGTTCAAGGTAAGCACGAGCTGGTAGCCCACTGTTTGGCTCAGTCTCTGCCATTGGCTTCCCCGTTCTGATATCCGGGAGCTCTGCCACCCTCAGACACCCCCGGTCTTTCTGTGACCCCACAGGTCTTGAAACCACGCTGTCCCCACGAGGGCCCCACCCCCAGCTTAGCCTCTGGAGCGATGTCCCTCAGTGGAGCAGACTTCTAAAAGTTCTGATTTTGTGCTCCACTGCTCTGCAGCTTGCCGGGAGCCAGCCCCTCCCCCTGAGGTCTATCTTCCTGTAGCTTTGGATTCACTTTTCTGCACGTCCTACCTTCCGGAAAGTGGTCAATTTTCTGTTCCTAGAATTGCTGTTCTTCTCTTCTATCCCCTGCTAAGTTTGTAGGTGTTTAGAGTGGTTCGATAACTATCTAGCTGAACTTTTGAGATCTGACACTATCTCAGCCTCCTACTCCTCCTCCAGCTTGCTCCTCCTCCCTTTCTCCCGCATTCTAACAAAAGCTGTAACTATCCTCATTAAATCTTCATTCAAACTTTTACCCCTCAAATTTTCTCCCAAATTTCTAGTCTCCTTTTGTCTTTAATTCCTTATACATGTATTAAAGATCACATAATCCCTCATTTACTATTATTGAGGCATTATCCTCAAGAATCCTACCCATGGTTTTTCTGTTTCATTAAGAACACAATACACCAATCCTGGTCAATCCAGCTGTTATGGATTGAATGTTTATGGTGGCCCCTGCAACTTGCAGTTTATGTGTTGAAATCCTAACCCCCAATGTGATTGTATTAGGAGATGGGGTAGTGATTAGGTTATGAGGGTGGAGCTTCTGTGAATGAGATTAGTATCCTCAGAAAAGAAAAGAAACCTCAGAGAGGTCTCTCACCCATTCTACCACCTGAGGACACAGGAATAAGACAGTCATGTATAGACCAGGAAGCAGGCCTAAATCAGATACCAGATCTATTGATGCCTTGACTAAGGACTTCCCAGCCTCCAGAACTGTGAAAAATAAATTTCAGTGGTTGATAAACAACCCGGGTGATGGTATTCTGTTACAGCAGCCCAAATGGACTGACACCAACCATTCTGATAAATGAAAAACCCATAAAACAGATAATAACAAAAGAAAAGGATCCAGAGAAGGATAGAAACCACAATAAATACTTTAGGATTTTCACCTAAATTTAAGTGGGAAGGATTTTATCTCATAAAATAATACCTAATGAGTAGGAATAGGAAAGGAGCAGAAAAGAAAGGGGGGGCACTTATGTTTCTAAACGCAAAGAACATAGCACTATCTACCATGCTTTTCGCATAAAAAATATTAGGTTCAATACAATGTAACAGGAATAATAGCAACTTTACAAAATCAAAAATTTCAAGACACATGGAAATCTAGTTTAAGAAATTGTAAGAATTGTTTTTAGGAATCATACGTATTACCTTGGAATAAGTTTTCCAAATCACTGCTTTAGATGAAATGTTTATTATATGTTTGTAAATAAACTATTTTTAACACCATAAATATCATCCTTGATGTTTCTCGATATTAACCAAGAGAATAATTAGTTTAAATATAGATATCTCAGCTCTTAGATAATTGTGACAGTTGTGTATGGTTAGCTGCACTCTGTTTTTAAACAAATCATGTGTAGGAGGACACATGCCTGCTTTACCTATTTTTTAATTGTTAATATACCAGATGCTACAATTTAAGCCACCTTCAAAAATTGATTGATCCTGAGTTGCCTGGGTGGCTCAGTCTGTTAAGTGTCTGTCTTCAGCTCAGACCATGATCTAAGGATCCTGGGATCTAGCCCAGTGTCAGGCTCCATGCTCTGTGGGGAATCTGCTTCTCCCTCTCCCTCTGCCCCTCCCCGCTGATTGTGTTCTCTCTCAAATAAATAAATAAAATCTTTTTTTTTTTTTAAAGATTTTATTTATTTATTTGACAGAGAGGAGAGATCACAAGTAGGCAGAGAGGCAGGCAGAGAGAGAGGGGGAAGCAGGCTCCCTGCTGAGCAGAGAGCCCGATGCGGGGCTCGATCCCAGGACCCTGAGATCATGACCTGAGCCGAAGGCAGAGGCTTAACCCACTGAGCCACCCAGGCGCCCCAATAAAATCTTTTTAAAAAATTGATCGATGCTTCATGAATATAAGCTCTTTAAAGAAACGTACATGCATTTCAAATGCAGGCAATACTATATTCTAATATAAAAACAATAGTACCATGAGTTTTAAAAGAAGTGAAAGGAACAAAATAAAAAATAAAAATTACATTCTAATATTCATGTACTCTTTAGGGTAGACAAAATGAGCATGTTACTGCATGGGTATAATAAATCTGAACCTATTAGTAGAAAACTGGGGAGATGATTTCACAGTAAAATCTTCACAGGGAAGGGGGGCCTTCCATATCTCAATCTGGTCTGCTTTTGCAACAACATTAGAAAATATTACTCTTTAATGAAGATGGAAGTAAATGCAATTTTGTAACTGGTGAGAAGGAGATTGAAGAGAATATTTTTTGATGAAAATCTCAAAACGCAGTCCGTTTCTACCCAGATCAAAAAGGAAAGGGAACAAAGAAAGCAAAACCACTCTTATAATAAGTTATAAATGGAGTAAATGGGTGATCTTTTTCCATGTCTCATCTTTGAAGGTGATGTGATATTTTGAAGGGTAATTACCAAATCTTTGTGAAATATGGTATTATCTTTATGAAATATTGAGACAGAATATAAGTTGGTTTATATCATTGATCTTATACCAAATTGCATTTATGACATCCATAAATAGCTAGACACTATATAGTTAGTTGATCTTTTAGAACTCTAAAGAGTATGGCAATTTGTTCCCTTGGAGAATATAAACATTATGGTTGCTGGTTATTAAATTTTACATGGTTTAAACACAATCCTTCCTGGAGACAAAAAAATAAAAAAGGCTATATTCCTTTGTTTCATTTCTAACTCTTTAACACTCAGCATGAGGTCAGTGACTTGTACCAATGTGTACTCTTATAGTCCCAGAGAGACTTTATAATATTTAGTATAAACATAATTTGAAATTAACTAAGATGTATTCTTAGGAAGTGGCATCATGTAGTGGAAAGAGCACTGTATTTGAAGAGAAGAAATGTGAATTTGAATTATAAATGTTCATTAGCTAAATTGTGTCTTCATTTATAAAATTGATGTCTATTCTGGAAACATCACAGGATTATTATGGTTATTGAATGGAATGATACGTTTAAATTTTAGTATACTATAAAGCACTGTAGAAATATAATATATGATTATCATTAGCTGCTAAATTAATAGAGGTAGAGTGAAAGGAATTAATATCTGCTGATTATATAATGCGGTATGAAGCAGTTAGCCTGTTATTTCATGAATTCTTCTTAATCTTTATTTTAGAAATGAGGTGATGTTAAGACAGGTTACGGAACTCAGTCATCATAACTTATCTAGTAACTGGAAGAATCAAGTCTTACTGAAAACTCTTTCTCTTTCTACCTCCCTCACACTGTTATTGTGAGAAGTGTTATTAGGACAGCGCGGAGAATGCTCTTTATTTTAACCCATCACTTAATGTTTTTAAGTGTAAATGGTTGTATAATACAATGTATTAGATATCCTTTTCATAGCACTTTAGATTCTCTTGACTCCATGAGTCCATACATTGTCAATCAGTTTCATGCAGGCTTCGAAATGCTTAAAATCACAACTTGAACCACGTCGCTTTGTGAGCCTACTTGACTTCATGTACGTGCAGTGTAGAAGTAAGAGCAGCCAATGCCCAGTGGGCTACCCATGACTTTAATGGGACATAATTAAAGGGATAAACATTTATCTTTCATCTCCCAGAGAGTTAGTTCTGAGATACATTTTCTAAGACACCTTCAGAAGGAGGCTTTTCTGACACTAACCTGGCAAGGTTTGGGGGGCACCTACTTACAACCCAATGAAGGAGTCCATCTTTTATTTTGTTTTGGTTTTTTGCTTGTGAATATGCATTTCCAAGGGAGGAAGTCTTGGTTCCCACTCGGTCTTTGCTGGAAGAGGCAGAGATGGAGCCCGTTTTTCTTTGTTGTCCAATGGGAGTAGACCAGTTATTGTCTAAAAGTTTTCTGTCTTTCTGAACTGCGTCAGTCCTTTGGCTGACGAAAGCAAGTTTTTATTGGAGATTTTTTTCACCTTTTGGGATTCTGGATTTTTGGTTTCTCCAGCACTAAATCTAGGATAGATGAGGCAAAGGCAACAAAACAAAACAAAAACACAAGCAACAGCAACAAAAACAGGAAACTTACCATGTGTTGTTCCTCAGGTCCTTATATCCCTCCTCTTACTTATACCTTGCACAATTAGTTGTTTTGTAATTTTGTGGCACATGAGCTCTTTAAAATTCTGTGTGTGTGTGTGAGAGACAGAGACAGAGAGACAGAGAGAAGGGGGTGCTAATTGCATATACATCAGGGAAACCTACCAATATATGTAGTGATTTATAGACAGTTAGGAACCCATATGCACATAGAAAAAAAATTTACTTGTTCATACAAGAGAAAAGCAATTACAATCTTTATGAGATTCACTTTCCTCTTATGAGATATTATTATATGTGCAATGCTATTAGCTACATCATTAGTGTATCTCAGATTAACTTTTTCTTAAATTTTATTTAATTGCAACAATAAATTTCATTTACATATTCTCTGTTACTCATACACTGTGGTCATCTGCTTTTTTTTTTAAGATTTTATTTATTTGTCAACGAGAGAGAGAGTGAGAGCACACAAGAGGGGGAGCAGCAGAGGAAGAAGCAGTTTCCCTACTGAGCTAGGAGCCCCATGCGGGATTCGATCCCAGAACCAAGGGCAGACACTTAACTGACAGCCACCCAGGTTTCTCAGTCTGCTTTCTTTCTTTTTTTTTTTTTTTTGATCATATTTGTTTTTATTGAAGGTGTGTGTTTTACATATGTTATAAACCAAAAGTTGGGGGGGAGTATAAGATGACATAAATCAAGTGTGCAACATGATGAGAAGTACCAAGGACATCAGGAAGTGAGCCACCAAGGGCAACATGGGTGGGGAAGGAGAGGAGAAGCTAATGTAGACAGGTAGAAGGAGGGAATCCAGAACAGTGTCAGATAATTCAAAGGACAAGATAGCTTCTAAAAAAGGGAATAACAAATTGACATTAATATATGATATAGAAATAAGGACTAAAGGTGCTCAAAGGACTTAGCTACAATAAAGTCATGATTTTTGAGCTGTTGATTGTTAGCATGACTCATAAGCAAAATTAATTTACCAATGGAAACCACAAGTGTAAAGTATTCATTCATGAAAACTGCTTGTTCAGGGAATGGTAGGGATGACAACTGTAAAACAATATCAGTCTGCTTTCTTTTTAAAAGAAATCAGGAGGAAATTTTTGTGTTATTACATTAGCATGATAATATTATATCTTGCCTTTTTCAAACATACTGTTCTAGAATGAAAGATATACACTAAATAAATTTAAAATATTAATGGCTATTTGCAAACATGTGTTTGTAGATATGTGTGTGTAACTGTCTATGATATTTTCAAAAATAAATCTTAGTAATTGCCAGTTAAAGGATTTTTTCATTGATACAACAGAATATCAACTTTTGAAAAAAAGACATCTATTTCTCTTTTTGTAGATAAGAAAAATAAAAAGAATAATTAATCTCAACCTGAGAAAAAATAAAGATGGCCCAAGATGTACTATGCAAATGATAACCAAAAAATAAAATAGAAATGAAAATATAAATGCTCAAATTTATCTGCTAGAGTAAATACATTAAAGTAGACAAAAATATATTTTAAAATTAAGAATTATGAATAAATTAACATTATGTGGTAAGCTAAAAAAAGCCCCTCCCCAAAGATAATTTTGTACATGAAAGAAATGGAATACTAAATCACAGAAGAAGAAAACATAAGGTCTAGTTCAGGCTATTATGAAGGAATAACTGGCAAACATTTGGAAGAAAAAGTAATTTAACTGGAAAAATTACCAAAATAATCCCCAGACAAAATATCAAAGCAAAAATAAAGACATAAAAGCTTTAAAGATAAATATAGGCAAAAAATATATATATAGAGAGAGAGAGTCCTGGATAGCCGTTTGTAAGAATGAATTGAACATAAAAATCACTATTACATCTGCATTGTATTTCTTATGTTGGACTTATACAAATAAATGAGCCTAGACACCTAGGTATTGTGATGAATAAAAAGAATTCAAGTAGAAAAAAAAAATGCTACATTTTTGAGCAAAAAACAGAAACAAAACAAAAGACAACCCCAAAACCCCACAAAAACAAAAGTACTGAAGTACAGTAGTATATATTTGACTCAGCTTTGCTTCCAAGGGTGTTTGTTGGCTTACAAAAGAGGAAGGAGACCAATTATAAAAACTGAAAAATGAATGAACCAAAATTATGTAAAACTTCAGACCAATAGATATTGATACATGAAAGGAAGTCATTCATAATACTTTGTACTTCCTGTATGATGTGTTCATCAAAGCAATGGTGAATCTTTTTGGATTGTAGTTGTTATTTAATTATTTTATTCTTCATTGTCAGTAGCAATTGCTTTATTAAAATGAATACTATCATAGGATTCCTTGCATACTATATTTTTATTTATTTTTTATTTATTTAATTGACAGAGAGAGAGAGAGATCACAAGTAGGTAGGCAGGCAGGCAGAGAGAGAGGGGGAAGCAGGCTCCCTGCTGAGCAGGGAACCCGATGCGGGGTTCAATCCCAGGACCCTGGGATCATGACCTGAGCCGAAGGCAGAAGCTTTAACCCACTGAGCTACCCAGGCACCCCTCCTTGCATACTATAAAAATGCACCACCAATTTCTTTTTTTTAGCAGAATGCTGGATAACATAGTTATGTGTTTGCCATTTCTGTTGATCAACTGTCCTATTATGTAAAATGGCAGAATGTATTGCAGTTATTTCCTAATCATTATAGGTGTAAATTGACTAAATTCTTGCCATTAAAATTAGATCGGTATGCACAATGTCCACTTCAAAAATTTATTTTAGGGGTGCCTATATGGCTCAGTCAGTTAAGTGTCTGCTTTGGAATCAGGTCACGATCCCAGGGTCCCTACAGGGAGTCTGCTACTCCCTCTCCCTTTGCCCCTCCCCCTGACTCAGTCTTTCTCTCGTGTGTGCTCTTTTTCTCTCAAATAAATAAAATTATTTATTAAAAAATTTATTAAAAAATTATTTTAGATGAATGAATAATATTACTACATATTAAATATAAAGTAACTTACATGAATATAGTTAAAAGCATACTACTACTAATACTACCTGTTAACTGCTTGAAATTATTTTAAATCAGAATTTTGCCATATACCCAACAATAAAATTTATCTTCCTACTACTTTGCCCCCATTTTATAGTGATTTGAAACATTGGTGTGCTATGGTAATAACAGAGCATGCAACTCCAGCTTAACTTTTATAAATTAGTTAAGGAACAGTTTTGCTTTGGTTAATAGTTATAAATCATCTTTATTTAGAGAAGTATTAGTTGTCTTATGAATACTTTTCCAACATCCATGACAAAATTGGAAAATAGCCACCACCATATAGTAAATTGAAAAGTTTTGCTGATATCATAAAACAGCATAGAACTCATCCAATACTCAATAATACTTTTTTATTTTATTTAAGATGTTATTTATTTATTTGACAGAGAGAGAGACATAGGGAGAGAGAACACAAGCGGGGGAGTAGGAGCGGGAGAAGCAGGCTTCCTGCTGAGCAGGGGAGCCTGATGTGGGGCTCAATCCTAGGACCCTGGGATCATCCCTTGAGCCAAAGGCAGGTGCTTAATGACTGAGCTACCAAAGTGTCCCAATGCTTTTTTATTTTAATTTTGTAATTATTTAAAGGATATTTTTAAAGGACGTGGGAAAAATTCAATCTCTGGCACTTTCTTTACTATGTTTAGAGAGACATTGTAGTAGAAAGATGATCTATTATTCTGAAGAGAGCCTGGGTTCAAATTCTAGTTGTCAGTTTTATTAATTTTGAAGAAAAAAATTATTATAGGATTATTTGAGGCCTCCATGAGATATTGAACTCCCAATTATCCTACACCAGGATGGTACGCAGTGCCTATTAGATAAAGCTCCAATTGTGCTCGCTTCAGCCACACATATACTAGATAAAGCTCCTATTTAGTCAGTAGAATTTTAATTTGAGCCCCAAATTATCTTTTTCTGAGCTTTCATTATTTCTTATTCTTATAATAAATATTTTATAAGACAATATACTCTATAAAGTAATGTTTAATAGCATGGATTTATAAGTCTAATTGCTTTGGATATGAATCTTGGCTTTGCCACTTACAAGATATAAGAACTTAGACAAGTTATGTAATTTTTCAGAGTTTAATTTTCTTGTGCATAACATGGAGAACACATTTTTACCTTACTCAAAGGAGACGTATGGGTCAATACTTATAAAGTAAATAAAATAATGCCTGGTACATAATGAGGACTCATGATTTGCTGTCATTACTATTTAAGAATTGTGAATTCTTCATACCTGGGTACTACGTCTAGTTATGTGGATGTGTGATCTTTAAGGAATAAAGAAATTAAGGGCACGAAAAGTTCTTTAACTTTGTTAGTGTAAGAAATTCATTAAATCAATTACCCATCTAATTACCCACATAGCAGCTTATTCTTAAAGGATGAAATGTGTAATGACCAATACACTTTGCAAGTATACAATAATATTAAAATTATAGAGATAATTACTATTTAATTAAAACTGATTTTAATCTACAAGAACAATAAATAAAAGCTAAATAATTTGTTGGTATAATTATTTGATGAAAAACATTTCATGTATTTGAAGAGTATAATTAATATTTGAGATACAATTTTATACACACACACATACACACATACAAAGTTTGGATTCATTCACAGAACTCAGCTATTTTTTTTGGCCATATCACCTAAATTTATAAATCCGTGATTATCCAGGTAATAAAATTATCTTGCTGGGTGAAACCATTAGTGAATGCTTCAAATTTTCATTTACTAAAGAGAGTGAACATTTTTTAATGAATATGGGTCACCTTTAAAATGATGACTTTTTTCTGTCATTTTTATTATTTATGAATAGTTTAACATTCAGAGTTCTATACTATTGGAAACTATTCAAATAGAGAAACAGTTATAAAATGTTCCATTTAAATTTGCCATTGATCTGACCTGAGCTAAAAATGTAATTCAAATGGGAAAATGATATTGTTTTATTCTACTTTTGAGTAAAAAGATGAATTTTATAATCTTTCGGTAACTTTAGGTAGTATTTCAGAGGTTGGAGCTACATTCTCAGTATTTTACTTAGTCTTTTACACCCTTCGTGTTTTTTTAAAGACTTTGAAGACTCTGAGCCATATGAGCTAGGTGTAAAAAAATCATATACAGGAGAGTGCACTCACATGCTCTCCAAATCAGTAAGCAACAATGGAGATGACAGGAAACTTTCTAGGGGTGCCTGAGTGGCTCAGTCAGTGGAGTCTCCAGCTCTTGGTTTCAGCTTGGGTCATGATCTCAGGATCATGGGATCAAGCCCTGCATTGGGCTCCATGGTCAGCGGGGAGTCTGCTTCAGATTCTCTCCTTCTCCCTCTGCCCTCTCCTTCTAAAAAAAATAAATAAATCTTAAAAAAACTTTCTGGAATGAGAATAATATTTTTAAGCAATCAGTAAATACTTAATAGCCTGATAATATAAGTAATTATATTTGAAATAACCCATAACTTAACATCTAATATACTGAAAGCAATTTCACCATTCAGTTATTATGAACATTGATTACTGTGCTCTAATAACCCCCAGACCTTCAGGAACTACTGGGTTGTGGAGGTAAACTAGAAACGAATTACATGTATTAGTGTTCACCTAAAGTTGGCTTATCTAAATGTCTTCTTCAGTTGAGGGAATATCTTGAAAAAAAGTATCTTGACAATCTAGAAACAGTTTAAGATGATTAGGTGACAGGATTTATTTAGTTGTGCTATACAATTTTATTATTAAAATTGCAAATATTTTAAATGACATGTACAGTATAATGCTTTTATTGCACTAAGTCAACCAAGAAATATGGAAGACGATTGAGTTAGACAATCAAGTACAGTTGGCAATATTTATAAAATGGATTTGGAAAGATTAAAAATTTGGACCCTAAAATTTATCCCTCCCCAAAAATCCAGATGTACTTTAAAGTGATTGCATATAATTTGTCATTGCAACATAATTGTAATTTTTAAAAATTGGAAACAGTCAAACTGTCTAAAAATAAGAAATTGATTTAGTATATTGTGCTTTATCCATAAATGCAATGTTAGGCAAATATCTTACAATGATATATTTTTAAAAATTGTATTTATTTATTTGAGAGGGAGAGACAGAGGAAGAACATAAGCAGGGTAGTGGCAGAGGGAGAAGCGGTCTCCTCACTGAGCAAAGAACCCAATGTGGGGCTTGATCCTGGGACCCTGGAATCATGACCTGAGCCAAAGGCAGACTCTTAACTGACTAAGCCACCCAGGTACCATATTACAATGTATTTTCAAGTAATATTTTACAATGTAAATAACTTAAAACATTCTATCATATTAAAAAGAATTTTATAAAATAGTATAAATATTATGATCCTAATTTTATAAAATAAAGACAGTGAACTCCATGAGTGCAGCTCCTGTAAGTGTTATTTATGACTGTACATTTCCTTCCAGGTACATTGCCTCAAACAGAATAGGTACCAGTCAACATTTCTGAATGAATGAATAAATAATACCAAAAACAATCCATAGTGCTGTAAGAATCCATTGAGCACTTTGTAAAGAATCTAATTATAATCAGTATTCTAAAATTAGGCAAAATAGGGGCGCCTGGGTGGCTCAGTGGGTTAAAGCCTCTGCCTTCGGCTCAGGTCGTGGTCTCAGGATCCTGGGATCGAGCCCCGTATCGGGCTCTCTGCTCGGCGGGGAGTCTGCTTCCCCCTCTCTCTCTGCCTGCCTCTCTGCCTACTTGTGATCTCTCTCTCTGTCAAATAAATAAATAAAATCTTAAAAAAATAATAATAAAATAAAATTAGGCAAAATAATGTACTATTTTGCTTTTCAAGACTTTATGAAGAAAAGATAATGTTTTTAGTGATTATAACTATTAGTCGTAAAACTATCTCATGTGAAGACATTAAAATGAGTAAAGACTTAGATTTTGCTACTACACAGTTTTGTTCTCCTGTGAGATAATCTATACCAACAAATTGGTTGTTCATACAGAGATCTACTGCATAGGCTTCTTTGCAATAAAGAAAATACTGGCTGTCGGTAAGCTGATTCAACATTGTAAAATGATTATATCGCCACAGAAACAGAGCAGTGTGTGCTAAACCATTTATTCCAGGGAGATAGTTTTCATATTTTAACATTAGTTCCATAATATCTGGAATGGATGCATCTGGTAAAGAGTTAGAATACCCAGTTATTTGATAAGGATAAAAGGATAAAAGATTAACATTTTTTAGCCATCAATGACTTAAAATAATTTTGGCACCCAATTTTTTTTTTTTTAGTTTGAACAATATATCTTGACGTAAATGTTTTATACATTTTCCATCATGCTAGCGTTCCAGGGAGCTCTATAAACAGCACCCCTATTTCTGCTACTGACTTCTGAACTAGTTAAGAAAGAGAAGTCAGACAAGTAGAGACAAAAATGTCAGGTCTCTATAGCAGAACATAGAGATTTGTGGAATCACTGTGTTGTACACCTGAAATTAATGTAACAATGTGTGTCAGCTATACTTGAGTTTTTAAAAAGTCAGTTCTATTACCAGAAACTTAATAATACCAGGGGGACATAGATATGGGGGAACAAAACTGCTAACCGGAATTAGACTGACCTACCATAACAGGTCCTGGCTCACAGAAACAGACCTTGCTCATTGAACTTGAGGCAAGGGCAAGAGCAGAGCAGAGAGACCTCAGCAGCACAGAGCTAGAAGAAAGGCAAAACTACAAAATCCCCATTAGATATTTTACTACTCCTCCTTTCAGTAGGAAAAATGAAGGTGTAGAGAGAAGTCAGGTGACTTACAATCCCCTTCATGGAAATGAATAAATAAAATTCTCTTCAGGGAGAATAAAGTGTTTTTCTTAACATGTATCTTCAGTACTTCGCCATGTGAAGCAAAAGGTAGTTATGAGTGACTGATCAAGTTTTATCCTTTCCATGTCTATACTAAATACATTTTAGTTTGGCTTTTTTGGATAAAGTTTTAGAAAGAAAATAAAGCTAAAATCATTGTGAGGGGTTGGTTTTAGACACATCCTTAGGCTTCAAACTAGTGGTTTCTATTTTTAAGAAGGCACTTGGAGTAAATATTGTTATATAAAATAGATGGAAAGATAATATGGATTTGTACTTATACTGAAAGACATTAAATTGCCAAAAGGTGATATTAATTCACAAAGTAAATTTTCTGCCCCAGTAAATTTAATTACAATACTGTTCTGGGTCACAGCGTATGATTTTATTTTTATTCTTATTATTTTAAATGCTATTCTACTAATAGTTTTTTAGCTTCACTTGCTACCTTGTTTATCCTCTGGCTACAGATCCAGGAAAAAAAAAGTATATGAAAATTCCTCCAAAGGTCTCAGTATTGCTTTTCTTTGTTAAATGAACATATGTTTGCAACATACCTACGAACACTTCACTAGTTTGACTGCTAATTGCCATCCCTGTTGGAATGTTCTTGGAGAAACCAACCATGAAATAAAATTCAGCTTTTCTTTCTACAAGTACTATCCTCTTTTATCTTCCTATGTAGTCTACTAGAGAGAGACATTTTCAGACAATCTCTAATTTGTCATTTAACAAGTATTTATTGAGTTATTTTTATTTTTTAGGCTTTGTGTTACAATAAAACAAATAAATGTAAGCTCATAGATTTTATGGTCCATTCTACTTTATCAACAGTTATTGGTTTCTGTAGTATAAAAATATTGATAAATACTGCTATCGAGGCAACTGTATTCTTTTCATTCATACAAACATGACATTTTATTCCCTCATACACACACACACATGCATACACCACATATGCATGTGCCTGCGAATGTGCTTTTGATACACTGTTGACTTTGCATACAGTCTCTAACTGTGTAGAATACAGTTTTTAAAGCAAATCATTAGAAATTCTATTAGCCATAATAGAATATTGCTAACTTATTATTTAAATTTAAATATATGTGTTCTTTTTTAAAAGAATAAATAATTTGCTGGTTTAGAAAAGCATTTGGCTAGCATCATATAATGCAGCCTCTTTCAATTCCCCAATAAAATACCAACAAAATTGCAATAAAAATGGAAACATAATGTCACTATTAAAAAGTAAGATTTAAAGCAATTTATGAAAATCTTAAATTTTCAGTACCTATAAAATTGATGCTGTTAGGTTTAGAAAAGCAGATCTAAGGTTTGTTTCTTGGAATATTATGTTGTTGTTTTTTTCATTATACAGCTATTGTAACAAAAAGTTGGAAGTTTTGTTATATCTCCCTTTTCAAAAACCATAGAAAATATGGCAACCCTTTCTTTACTGAAAAAATGATTCTTTTTGGAGTTTTCAGATTATTGCTTTTTTTTCTTTACTGTACATAATATTTTTATATTCAAAAAAAGAATGAAATAAGATAGTTGGGAAGAAGAAGAATAACCCTTAGGGCCCCTTTTGACCCCTGTCCAATATAAACTCATCTTCAAGTTTCCATGGAATTATTGCTTAGAATTCCCTCCTAACTACTGGTAATGGGGTGTGCATGTGTGTGTGTGTGTGTGTGTGTGTGTATACGTGTGTTGTGGAGCATAGTTATTAGTGTGCATGATTCTGTTCTCAGTATCCATGTTTTGGTAACTTAGCCTTCTTATAATTCCCAGAGATACATTTATCCCTAGGCAATATACTGGCTTCAAAAGCTGAAGCAAGGCTGGCTGCTTTCTCTTTTCAGCCCAGGATGAAACAGAGAAAGTTATTATATTCACTCCTTTTTTTTTTTTTTTTTCTTCCTACAACCGTCTCCTTTGCTTTTAAGGCCCCAGAGAGTACGCTCAGTTGGGCACCTTAGGTCAGTATGGTTTCCAAGATCTAGACATAAGATAATAGGGGTAATCCTTCTTCATCGTAACCTTCCATATTTCCATATTTACAGTCTTTTTTATAAGAGAATTCCATCTTTGCTCCTTCTACACATAAATGAAACTAGTAAATTTTATATTTGGATCGTGACCTCATGACTCTTGTATATAATCTCCCTTTATAAGAACCATCGATGGCAGAGTTTAATAGTACCCTCATGCCTTTAAAAATTAACATGAAAAGGGAGACTGACAAATCATACTGCCTAGAAAAAGTGGCTTCCATTGCTGTTTTGACAGCAGAGTCAGGAAGAGGATTAGAGCAGGAAATTGTGGGGATTATAGATGCTAATGAATACTGTTATTTCAAGTATGAGAATTAGAAATGGAGGCAGCAGAAGAAGCAGTTGTTTGCTAGAAATGAGAATTGGTATAAAAACTATAAACACTAATCTGTTCTCTAGCTGCTAATCTGAGGAACACTTCAACCAATGCCTTTGTGAACAAAGAAGGGCATGAAAGACATAAACAAATGTGAATATCTGGACATTTCATTTGAAAATAACTAAGGGACAAATAACAAAAGTAGAGGGATGATGAAAAATAATTCAGACCAAAGGAAAAGGGACCTCCAAGCTAAAAGCTCAAAGGTAAAAACATTCCCCCAAATGAATCATTATAAAAAGCAGAATGCATTCTAGAAAAATTGGACTTTCTCAATGAAATAAAACTATGAGTGTGTTGGCTAACATTAAATGGCAACAGAATTAAATTAAGATGTAAGTCGGTAGATAAGAAAAGTTTATAAATAAACTAAAATGCATTAAAAGGAATAAGGGAAAAAAACTGTGAAGAAAATAAAATTAGAAATATGGAGGATAAAAGTGCAAATTCATCAGACTAGAAAAGAAACCATAAGACAAAACACAACACAAAAACAGCAAATGAAAGAGAATAATACCATAAAGCCCATGTACAAAGTTAAAATGACTCACTGTGTCTGTGGATCTTCTATTATGTTACAGTTCAGACTTCTGCCTTGTTTTTAAATCCTGAGATTTACTTCATTCCTCCTCTAAATAAAACCCTGGGTCTTGTTTATCCAGGATGTATCTGATTCTAGAGTAGATTTTAGACATACACACACTCACACAGTCACTCACAATTTGTACTAATGCTATCCTATATAAAGTTGTAATATTTGTTGGCTGTTTTTTTTTTTATATAAATTACAAGGAGTTATGATATTTGTATGCTGGTCAATAGCAGGCACCACTGATATCTGGCTATCTCTCAGTAAGGTAAAGGGTCTGATGCAGGTCATACCAGACCACTTAAATGTTGTGTACCCTGGATCCAGCTCCTAAAAGATGTTTTCTGGGTGCCTGGGTGTCTCAGTTGGTTAAGCGACTGCCTCCGGCTCAGGTCATGATCCTAGAGTCCCAGGATCGAGTCCCACATCGGGCTCCCAGCTCCATGGGGAGTCTGCTTCTCCCTCTGACCTTCTCCCCTTTCATTCTCTCTCTCTCAAATAAATAAATAAAATCTTATTAAATAAATAAATAAATAAATAAATAAATAAATAAATAAAAGATGTTTTCTGAGGACATCAGAGAAACCTAAACCTTAGGCCATGAGTCTTATCCAAGAGTGAAAAGGCAGACTATGGACTGGGATACCAAAACTTTTCATTAGATGCTAGAGAAACAAACTGAGAAGCCAAGAAACTAGAGATTGAACAAGACTAAAATAAAAAAAGATAAAAAAAAAAAAATTAAAAATCCAAGGCTAGTTATGGCTCAGATTGTCTTTGTGTTCTTTTTAAGAGACTGTAGATAATCAAATAATATTGCAGCCATCTTCAAAACACTATAATAATGGGGCACTTGGGTGGCTCGGTCCATTGAGCATCTGCCTTCGGCTCAGGTCATGATCCCAGCATTGGGCTCCCTGCTCAGTGGGGAGTCTGCTACTCCCTCTTCCCCTCTCCCCTGCTCATGTTCTCTCACTCTCATGCATGTGCGCACACTCTCTCTCGAATAAATAAATAAAATCTTTTAAAAACCCACTGTAGGGCACCTGGGTGGCTCAGTTGGTTAAGCAACTGCCTTTGGCTCAAGTCATGATCCTAGTGTTCTCGGATCGAGTCCTTCATCGGGCTCCCAGCTCCGTGGGGAATCTGCTTCTCCCTCTCACCTTCTCTCCTCTCATGCTCTCTCTCACTTTCTCTCTCTCTCTCAAATAAAAAAAAAAATCTTTAAAATAAAAAACCCACTATATTAGCATGTTTTAGCAACTAGCCCTCAGAATATTATCAAGCTACTACAGCTTTTGATTTTTAAAAATTTTTAAAGATATTACAGTTTTTTAAAACTAGAATCTTTCCTACTTTTTGGTTGTTTCCTCTTTCTCTGGAAGATCCTTCCCAAACTCCCCTTCTGCTCATCATAGTGAGGGTTCATGTGCTAATCTTGTCTTGTCACTTTACAGGCTACCCACATAAGTATGTCCAAATCCATGACTAAATATTGTCAGAGATAAATACAGCTGGACATTAGTTAAAGCAGTTAAAATGGTTTTTATTGGTAGCTACTGACACTAGGGGAAAGAACTGAGCTCCATTCTGATTTTTGGACAGACAGCTGTTTTAAAGGAAGAATGAGGGAGTATGGACGGGGAATAGCAGGGGCTTGAGCATAGTCAAGGAACTGAAAGATCAGAGTCAGAAGGGGTTGTTTGGGAAACTCATCTGGGTTTGCTGGCACTCATCAAAGTTAGGCTCTTACCCTCCCCAGAGATTGGAGACAGGGACTCTATCTTCAGGTGTGGAACAAACAGCAAATTCTTCTCACACTTGATTTTTCTCAGCCAAGCACTTTATGGGAATCTAGGGATGCACCCCAGTGATGCTACTAGAAACTCTGTTAGTGTTTATTCAAGTCTTTATAGGCCAAAGTTGAAGTCTAGTCAAGAAGAGGGCTCAGAGGCACCTGGCTAGAGTTTGGTCAAGAGAATCTTTATCCACGTGTACAGATTATTGTCTCTTCTCCATATACGGCAATTCTTCCCCTAATGTAAACACCTACTACTTGGAATGTCTGACTAAATGTTCCACAGACAATTGAAACATAGTGAGTCAAAAATTAGCTTATCTCTTCATAAAATTAGTTTATGTCCTATCTCTCCAGTGTTGGTTTATTGAAACTACAGTCCCCAAAATTCTGGATTTAGAAACTTTAGACTAAAAAGGATCTCCCTTCTCATAATATACATCCACCTTGACCTAAAATCACTTCATTATTGCTCAGACGTATCTATTGTATATTTTTAATCTCTAAGTATAAATTTTTATCCATTTTTTCCTGGAATCCAGCAAAATTATTTTTTCTTAACTATCATCTTCTCTTGTGCTTGCTTCGGCAGCACATATAATAAACTATTATCTTTTCTTCCAGTCTCCTTCTCTCTTCAGACCAGCCCACAAACCAATTTTTACATAGCTTATAGCAAAATCATGGCTTACATGCATTATTTGATTTTTTTCCACCTATGATAAAATAAAATAAATCCTTATTTATAAGACAATGACTTCATGAACTTGATTCATATTTCTGTCATTATTTACTAGTCACTCTGCACTTGACATCAGGAAGCGTGTGTGTGTGTGTGTGTGTGTGTGTGTGTGTGTGTGTGTGTATTGTATTTCTGCCTTTGTATTCGCACTTATTATTTTTACTCTCTGGAAATGCTAATCTGAGTTTTTCACCATATCAATTTATACACTTATTCAAGAGTGAGGATTTTGAAGAGTCTTAGAGAGTAAACAGTTGTTTGATACTGTTTATTGATAAGTCTAATGGTTTGATATGTATCTAAATGGAATTTTGGGGGAAGATCTCAGAAGGAAAAATAAAATTCTTTATACCTTTTATCTTCCTGGAGAAAAGTTCCCTGGTATAGTAGAGCCCTATCACTATGGGAGTAAGCTATGTGCTTGTAAATGGTTTCTGTCCTCAATATGAATACATACATGAGTCTGGGTACTTATTGTTACTATAATAATTGTTATTATTATTATAATAATCCTACTTTTACCTCCAGACTAGCGTGACCTGAGGAATGAAGGGTTATACAAGAGTCATAAGACTTGATAAAATAAATGTATGCACATCCAACTGGTCCTTTCACTGCCTGTTTCTTATGAATATAGACCAAATTAATGTAAATTGGTAAATTAAGTTACTTTAAATGTGATATACATATGAAAGCATGTGTAATTTCAGAAAACTATGAAGGTATTTTGTAAAGATGCTTTCTCCAAAATATCCAATTAAGGAGGTAATCTGTGAAAAAAATACTGAATTTATAAAGCAAAGTTAGCAGATCCTCATTTGTTAGATTTCAGTACACAGAAATTGAATTAGAAAACAGAAAATTTATCACTTTAGTCAGTTTCTTTCCATCACATCAACCTGTTATTCTTTATATATTATCCTGATTTATTTTTCTTTGTAGAATTTATCACCACTTTATACAGGTACTTTGCAATCCATTTTATCCACTTTCCTACCCCTCCTACTCTGTAAGCTTCATAAAATCAGGAACTTTGTCATCCCAGATTTTAGGATAGTGCCTTGGACAAAGCCGATGTTCATAAATATTTGTTGGATAAATGAATGAAATAATAACATTTTCCTCTTGATTGTGAATTACTTGAGAACAAGTGAAATATTTTAGCTATGTGTTGCACTCCGTATAGTTGTAGTTCTTGACATGATTTAGGGACTCAAATAATACGTAATATCCAACAGAATGGATAGATTTTACTAAGATTGGAAACTTTAAGACATCAAGTAGGCAATTGGAGAGCTGAGTATGAGATTCAGAGAAAACTTTTTATGAAGTAAGGTGGGAATAATTGGAAGATTATCAGGGGGAAAATAGATATGCATAGACACAGATATAAAAACAAATATGCTAAGTTCCAGGATGTAAGCACCTAGTGAATTATGTTCCATCAGTGATTTCCTCCTTCTAGAACAGAATTGGTTCCCATCAAGAATTTTTTCTGGTTTCTCTCTTGCTCTGCATAGCCATTTTTAATTAAAAAAAAAAATCTTTGTATCCCTTACACTCATTTCTTCCACATGCTACCACCTGCCTCTGGCAACCAGCAACCTATTTTCTGTATCTATGAGCTTAGTGGTATTTTATGTTGTTTTGATTTGTTTTGTTTTTGTTTGTTTTGGATTGAACATATAAGAGAGATCATAAGGTATTTGCCTTTGTGTGACTTATTTCATCTAGCATAATGGCCTTGAGGTCCATCCATGTTGTCACAAATGGCAATATTTTTTTTCATAGATGAGTGATATTCCATTGTATATATACTACAATTTTTTTATTCATTCATCAATCGATGGACACTTAGATTGTTTCTGTATCTTGACTGTTGTAAATAGTGCTGCTATAAATACGGGGATGCATATATCCTTTATAGTTAGTATTTTGTTTTCTTCAAATAAATACCAGAAGTGGAATTGCTGGATCATATGGTAGTTCTATTTCTAATTTTGCGAGAAACCTCCATACTATTTTCCATAGTGGCTTTGCACCAATTTACATTTCTACCAATAGTTCACAGTGGTCCCCTTCTCTCTACATCCTTGCCAGCACTTGTTATTTCTTGTCTGTTTCATAATAGTCTTTCTAACAGGTGAGGTGATATGTCATTATGGTTTTTATTTGCATTTCCGTGATGACCAATTACATCGAGCATCTTGTCATGTACCTATTGGCCATGTGTATGTCTCCTTTGAAAAAAATGTTTATTTGGATCTTCTGCCATTTCTCAATTGGATTACTTGGGAGTTTTTTGCTATTGAGTTGTATGAGTTCTTTAAATATTTTGGATATTAAGCCCTTATCAGATATATGACTTTCAAATATTTTCTTTGATTTAATAGATGGCCTTTTTATTTTGCTGATAGTTTCTTTGCTGTGCAAAAACTCTTTAGTGTGTTATAGTCCCACTTGTTTATTTTTGTTTTTGTTGCTTTTAATTTTAATTTCAGATTCAAAAAAATCATCACCAACACTCATATCAAGTTACTTACACCTATGCTTTCTTTTAAAGATTTTATAGGATAAGATCTTACACTCAAGTCTGTAATCCATTTTGAGTTAATTTTTGTGTATGGTCCAGGATAGTGGTCCAATTTTATTCTTTTGCATGTAGCTGACCAGTTTTCCAATACCATTATTGAAGAGGCTGTCCTTTCCTCAAGATATATTCTTGACTCCTTTGTCGTAAGTTAATTGACCATATATGCATAGGTTTATTTCTGGGCTTTGTATTCTGTTCCACGTATCTGCTTTTATGCCAATACCATACTATTTTAATTACTAAAGCTTATAGTTTAATTTGAAACCATGGAGTGGGATGCCTCCAGCTTTGTTCTTTTTGTCAAGATTCCTTTGGCTATTCAGAGTCTTTTGTAGTTCTGTACAAATTTTAGGATTGTTAATACTATTGGTGTGAAAAATGCCATTGGAATTTTGATGGGGGTTGCATTCAATCTGTAGATTGCTTTTGATAGTATGGATATTTTAACAATATTAATTATTCTAAGCCATGAGCACAGAATATCTTTTATTTTTATCTTCAATTTCTTTCCTAAATATCTTGTAGTTTTCTGTATACAGGTCTTTTACCTCCTTGATTAAATTTATTCCTAGGTATTTTATTATTTTCATGCAATTTTAAAGAGGATTATTTTCTGGATTTCTCTTTCTGGTAGTTCATTACCAGTGTATAGAAACATAACAGAAAAAAAAAAAAGAAAGAAACACAACAGATTTTTGTGTATTGGTTTTGTATCCTGCAACTTAATTATTTTTATTAATTCTGACAGTTTTCTGGTGGACTCTTAGGATTGTCTATGTATAATATCATCATTTGCATATAATTACAGTTACCTTTTCCTTTCCAATCTGAATGCCTTTATTTCTTTTTCTTGCCTAATTACTGTGGCTAGGACTTGAGAAGAATGTGTTCTGTTGCTTTTGGATGGAATGGTTCTGTATATCTGTTAAGTCCATGTTGTCTAACATGTCATTTAAGACCAACGTTTCCTTATTGATTTTCTGTCTGGATGGTCTATCCATTTATGCAAGTAGAGTATTAAAGTCCCCACTATTATTGTATTGGTGGCCTGTCCCTTTAAGTCTATTAACATTTGCTTTATATTTAGGTACTCCTATTTTGGGTGCATAAATATTTACAAATATATCTTCATATTGGACTGACCCCTTTATAATCACGTAATTCCCTTTTTTATTTTAACAATCTTTGTTTTAAAATCATTTCTTTCTGATATAAGTATAGCCATCCAAGCTTTCTTTTGTTTCCCATTTGCATGAAACATCTTTTTGAATCCCTTCACTTTCAATCTGTGTATGTTCTTATATCTGAAGCAAGTCTCTTCCAGGCAGCAAATAGATGGATCTTGTTTTTTTAAATCCATTCAGCCACTCTTTGTCTTTCGATTAGAAAATGGATGAATTGGGGGAAATCAGAGGGGGAGACGAAACATGAGAGACTGTGGACTCTGAGAAACAAACTGAGGATTTTGGAGGGGAGAGAGGTGGGGGGTTGGGTGAACTTGGTGGTGGGTATTGAGGAGGGCACGTATTACATGGAGCACTGGGTGTGGTGCATGAACAATGAATCTTGGAACACAAAAAATAAAATTAAATTAAAACATTGTTTTAAAATTTAATTTAATATTTTTATTTAAATGTAATTAATTAACATATAAAGTATTATTTGATACAGGGATACAGGTCTATGATTCATCAGTCTTATATAATACCCAGTGCTCAATATAACATATAACCTCCCCAATGTCCATTGCCCAGGATTAGAGAATTTCATCTATTTACATTTAAAATAATCATTAATAGGTATGTACTTATTGCCACTTTGTTCATGTTTTCTGGCTGTTTTCTGTAGTTCCTCTCTGTTCCACTCTTGTTCTCTTCTTTGTGAGTTGATGACTTTCTTTTAGAAATGCTTAAATGCTTATATTCCTTTGTCTTTAACTTTTGTTTATTTACTATAGATTTTCACTTTGGGGTTGCCATGAGGCTTATTTTTAACATTTTTATCTGCAACAGTCTATTTTAAGTTGGTAACAGCTTAAGTTTGATCACATGCTAAAGCTCACCATTTTTACTCCACCCCTCCACATTTTGTTTTTGATGTCACATTTTACATCTTTTTTATCTTATGTATCCCTCAATTAATTACTTTAATCATGGTTATTTTTAATTACTTTTGCCTTTTAACCTTCATACTAGTTTTATAAGTGATCAATCCACTACCTTTACTATATATTTACCTTTCCAGCGAGATTTATTCTTTTCTATGTTTTCTTGTCTTTAGCCCTTTTTAAGTGTACAGTTCTGTGGCATTAAGTACATTTACATTGTTCTATAACTATCACCACCATCCATCTCCAGAACTTTTTCATCTTCCCAAATTGAAATTCTCCACCCATTAAATACTCACTCCCCATTCCTTTCTCCTTCCAGCCCCTGGCACCCACCATTCTACTTTCTGTCTCCAAATCTGCACTTTGAGCTACCCTATCTAAGTGGGGTCATATAATATGTGTTCTTTGGTGACTGGCTTTTATCACTTAACATAATGTCTTCAAGGTCACCTATGTCAGAATTTCCTTCTTTGGTAATATACTTTAAAAATATTTTAATTAAGGAAAATATATGAGGTCCATTTGTGATCTGGATAAATCAAGATGTGTATTTCCCTTTCCTTATCCTTTCAGTATCTCAAATTGAATTGTTAGTAGTTGAACTAAAACTTGGAAGTTATATATAGAGAGAAAATAAGTTTTTATTATCAGCAATCACTTAAAGCCCTATATATGTTTTTCTGAAGAAAGCTAGGCAGGATAGAAGGTTCCCTTATATTTTTAGTGTGAATGAGTTCCTGATATCCCCCTTTACAATATGACCCTGTCAATATGACTCTTTCTTGAATAGTCTGTGAAATAAATGTAAATGCTAGTCTCCACAACGTAAATATAAAAATGTTCTGAGTAAACAGTTCTGTAGAAAACTTTCTACTCTTGGTTATTTACAAATAAAGATATTCGGCCCAATATTTATGGCTAAACAGGAAAAAATTCTGCAACTAATTCACCTTTTAATAAGCTAAGAAACTATTGAGGAGTTGCAAATATTCCTCCAGTGCATCAACTGAACTAAAATTTTAAGCAAGTAGAGAGGGAGTTTTAGTAGAAATGATCTATTTCTACTTATCATTTTAGATAACATATATGATCAGCTTCTCTAAGAAGTGTTGCATAACCTCTTACCCTGATCGTTGTTCAAGTACTAAAGATATAGCAAGTGAAATAATTTGCCTTCGTGTCTTCCATTACCCTGGAAGCCCTGGATGTAGAGATTATATTGTATCCATCATTGTATTCCCATTGCATGGCAATGTGTCTAGCACAGAGTACTTGTTCAAAATTTTCTGACTAAATAGAATAGTTTGGGACGCCTGGGTGGCTCAGTCGATTAAGCATCTCCCTTCAGCTAAAGTCCTGGGTCCTGGGATTGAGCCTACATTGGGCTCCTTGCTCAGCAGGGAGACTGCTTCTCCCTCTGCCTGCTTCTCCCTATGTCTGCTGCTCCCCTTGCTTGTGTTCTTTCTCTCTCTCTCTCTAACAAATAAAATATAAAAATCTTTAAAAAAATAATAAACAGAACACTTTGGTAATATCCTATAAATATCCTTTTTGGGTTAGCTTCACTATTTATTACAGCCTACCTTATATGCCTTGACCTCATGATTCCTAGACCCTGGTTTGATATGTTGCTATGAAAAGTGACAGTAAGGAGTCATTCAGATGTCCAGAGTTACTTTTTATAAATTGGTATAAAGGGAAAAATTACTGTGCTTGAGATATACCCTCCTTAGAGAATGAACATAGAACTATCCCTTCAGCAAACTTTGGTTTGGTCCATTTACTTTTTTCCTCCTCTAATGTTCTGTGATATCAGTTTGCACCCAAGTTTAACTCCAGTGGGGGCACCTGGGTGGCTCAGTCAGTTGAGCGTCCAACTCTTGATTTTGGCTCAGGTCATAATCTCAGGGTTGTGAGATCAAGCCCTGCATTGGGCTCCATGCTCAGTGGAGAGTCTACTTGAGATTCTTTCCTTTTCCCTTTCCCTCTGCCCCTCCTCCACTTTCTCCCTTTCTCTTTAAAATAAATAAATAAATAAATCTTTTTAAAAGGGTTAACTTCAGCAGGAAAATAGATAATGAAATATTTATACAGAGCAGGATGAGGGATTAGATATAGGTGTGTCATCGATTTTGACATAGTGACCATAGTGAGTAGTAGTAAACAAATTTTAATTATAAATAATGGTGTATTTTTTTGCTTTGGTTTTTAATTTAACATATTTTCATATCTGCTGTACCTGCAAGATGTTTTTTGAATCCTTTACCATCAGATATGTCATAGCAAGATGTCCCATCAGAGCAAAAGAATGCAATCTAGCCAGTTATCTTAGCTTTATTTTTTGGTAAATGGCCTTCCTGAATGGTTGAGAGTATTATAAACTGTGTTGATGGTGTGTAATTTGTTTTATGTAAACCAAATATTTATGCTAAATTTGGAAATACCATTACATATGTTGATAAGAAACTCTAAATGTGTAACTAGCGGCAATTGAAATATAGTTTTAAATGGGCTCTTTAACTCTGTTATTGGAATTTCCACACAAAAAAATGACATATCTCTCAAATATAATTAAAGTTTCTACCAAAGACAACTAATATTTTTGACTCCAGATCACCATTTCACCACAGAATTTGCCAGAGTAAAACTACCTTATTCTATCAAAGTTTACAACTGCCTTTATTTAAGAGGCTGATATTTTTGTTAAAAGTACAAACATTAATAACAAAGAAACAATCAAAGTGGTATCTTGTTTCGGTTATAGCATTGTTAAATTATTTAGATTCTCTTTATTCCTTAAACATTCAACTTTAATTAACCTGAGGATTTCTCAGTCTTCTCAGCAAATGTAATTTTATTTCCTGATTTCTATTAAGCAGAGATATCACAACTTTATAAACTCATTGAAGGCATTTATGTCTGATAGCACTGTACTTGACATTTATTAACTATTTAAAGCCAACTGTTGAATAAATGAATTAATTACTGAAAAAATAGCATTAAAATTACACTTGAGGTAAGGAACTGAAAACACATCCCCACAATTATTTTTTAATGAATATAGGCAGTTAAATTGGGTTTCACAGCTGGCAGGGTTTTTTGTTTTTGTTTTTTAAATAATGATCAACACAATTTTGAAAATTTGAAAATTCTTGATATCGCAATTTAACTTAGCTTGTGGATTTCTGTTCAGAGAGACCTTGATAGGACAATAACTTCTCTTGCTAGAGAAAAGCTCCTATATAGGCTAGATTTGTGTGTTTATTGTATCTGACAGCTTTTTTTTTTTTTCCTTATTAGAAGAAAGATGAAGAGGAAATGGTCATCTTATTTGCTCTTCCATGGACTCTGAAATGTAAGTAGAAGGATTCACTAATATGGTAAAGATACACCTATAGTAAAGATATATCAGTCCCAAACTTTTGTATTTATAATAAAACTTCCAAGCATATCTTTGAAAGGTAAGAGGAAAATGATCTTTCCCATTGAAAAAAAAATAGTGTTCTGGAAGTACTAATTTGTAAGTTTCTCTATAAGAGAATTCTCTGGCTTTTCACTAAATGTAGAACTTTATCAGGTCCTTGTACAAATACGATAAATAGCCTATATCCCTTCAGTAGCACTAAACTTGGAGAGATTGCAGTGTAATATAGTCATTAAGGTGCAAGCTCCCATTTCTGTCAGAGTTTAATTCCTGTCTGAGGCACTTACTAGCTGTGTAACTTTGGGAAACTACATGACTCTTCTAACCCTTGGTTTCTGCAACTTTAAAGTGTATATAAGAAATACAACTGCCTCTCATGGTCATTGTGAAAATGCTATGAAATAAAACTGTGAACACGCTTAGTGTTCATATTATTATCATGATGTAGAAGATTTACCATAAACTCAATGAAAGTTTGGATAATCACTACTTTTATTCTTTATCCCAAGCAACTTTTGAGTAATGCTTTTGAAATTTCAAAGATGTAATTTCAAAGACTCAGTAAATCAGTCTTGAATTCAAAACTTTTATATTTCTATTTGGTATTACCAATATTTTAGTCTTCAAATTGTGATTAGGAGTTTGATTTCTGAAATAAAAGTGCCTAGGCCCAAACCCTGGCTTGTCCATTTGCTCTGTGTACAACTTGAGTCAAATTATATAACCTCTATATCCACAGTTTCCTCACTTATAAAATGGAATTAATGCTTTATAGGGTGTTTGTAAAATGAGACAATTCGTAAAAAGCACTTAGCACAGTGCTCAGTATATAGTAAGCACTCAATACATGATAGCTAAAAGAGGATAATTATTCATAATTATTCAGTGAATCTCCACAGTCCTCCTCTGTTGCAGTCTGACTTTTATGGATAGCATTTTTATAGATTCTTATGGATAACTATTAATAAGTATTGAATATTAAGTATTGAATCAATGTTATTGATTTTTTATGAAGTTAATATTTTTGATCCATTGAAAAATTTTAGATGAATTGACATTTAATGAATATGCCTTTGAGGAATTGATCAGATTTTCAAAGTTTCAGAATATGAAATGTGAGTTCAAAATATGATTATTAAAGATTTATTTACTTGGAACAGAGCAGCTATAACTTCTAAAAGTATGATTTAGAAATAAGATTTTGTCAAATAACACAGAAAGACAGTGAAATATAATATCTATCAGGGAAATAGAGAAGTAGATGGGTCTGCAAAACTGACTTACCCAGTAACTGAGAGTTGAGTTTATTACCAGTAAAATGATTTTTCTAAAGGTGAGTTGCTCCTGGCACTTATTATACTTGGTAGTGTCAGGCCTTGACTTGCAGTTTTTAGGAGGTTTTCAGCCTCCTACATGGTTGCTGCTAGCCATTCAGTTGTTGAATAGGATGAATGTCTTCTCATCTCCTAACTTGGATATTCTCTTGCTGAGTTCTATCACCATCATTAAAAAAGACCATTCTGATTTTTCTGGCACCGTTTGAAAAGCAGAACCAACCCACCCCCGAAAAAAGGTGTCTATGGGCAGTTGTGTGTGATTGTTTGGTCTAGGGGAAGAATACGAAGATCAGTGTCCCTTATGTACCTTAGAACTCCTAGAGAGAATGTTAGAAAACTCCATATACAGCTCCCAGGGAAAATATGTCTTCAGAGAAATTACCAAGGCTAGTATGCAATTGAAGTTTCTGTAAAAATGGAAGGTTGTCCCTAGAGTTATTATAATGTAGCAAGAGAGCTAGATCCACTGAAAGTGGTAGAGAAGCAAGGCTAATCTAAACAACTACTGTGTTGTGCTAGAACAACATAATTCTGAAGAGAAGGCTGATTTTGATACCTTTATTATTTTTACTCTTCCTTGTAACAACTTTTTGTGTTGCTTACTGGTTTTGCAGATAACATGCTCATTTTATGACAACAGAAATATTTTTTGGATGTACCATTTTTTTCAAAATTCAGGCACCCAAATATAATCATTGTTGATAATTTGGTGTTGTCATCTAGTTTCATATATATTTCCAATTGGAATCATTGAACACTACACCTGAAACTAATGATGTACAATATGTTGGCTAATTAAATTTAAATTAAAAAATGGAATTTAAAAATTAATAGTAATGTCTCCTTTACCAATGAAAAGAGGTACATACCAAATGTATGAAGGTTCCATATTATTATACTTAGCAATTTTCTTCTACATGTGAAATATTATTTCTGAATATAAGTAAAATTACATTAAGGTAATATTTAAAGAACTTTAATGTCAGCAGTTTCCAATTTACAGAAAAATTGCAAAGTTAGTAAAGAGAGGTCCCATAAATTCAGTACTGTTTCCCCTTATTATTAACATATTTCATTATGGTACATTTATTTTAATTGAGGAACCGGTATTGTTAATATTATTAACCAAGTCTATACTAACTTCCTGTTTCTGTTCACGCATCCCACTTGAGACAGCATGTCATCATGTCTCCTTAGGCTGTTCTTGGATGGGACAGTTTCTCAGATTTTTGTTGGTTTTGGTGTATTTTTGAGCGGTACTATTCAGAAAAATTTGGAGAATGTCCCTTAGCTGGGATTTCCTTAATGTTTTTTCATGATTAGTTGATGTTATGAGTTTTGGAGAGGAAATCCAGAGGGAAAATGATGTTTTTACCATGTGAAATTAAAAAATACACACTATCAACATGACTCAGCTTTATTGATACAGATCCTAGCTAAGATAGTATTTTTCAGCTTTCATCCCTATAGGGTTGCTCTTTCTTTCTCCCCTCCCCCAACCCCAAATCCTATACTCTGCTGTTTGGGAGAAGGTCACTATGCAAAGTGCCTCACCATCTTAAGAGAGAGTATACATAAATTATATGATATTCTTCTGCAAAGGAGATTGGCTTGTTTCTACAATTTGTTAATTTATCTATTTATATATTTGTATCAGTATAGACTCACAAATTTTCATTTTATATTTTGGGTTATTGTGCAATACTACTTTATTTTGTTGCATAAATTGTTGTGTCTTTGGCCACTGGAAACTCTTTCAGTTGACTCCTGTGTCTCTGTGACACACTTCCATCATTGTATCATTGTGAGAGGTTTTTGTCATTGTTGTTGCTGTTGTTGTTGTTGTTGTTGTTTTAAGATATCTCCTTACTTCATGGCACTACAAGATGCTCCATTCTCCAGACTCATTTTGTTTATTTTATATACTGGTCATCTCTCCTAGGAGCTCTGGTTCCTTTCATTGGAAAATGGAATTACAAACCAAGATTTGAGTATTAGGTGTGCTCACTGCTACTGAAAAGACATTGCTGCTAGGTCTTCTCAGGTGATGGAGCAAGGAGATATATCTGTGCATACTATATATACACATATCCATAAATAATACTGTAGGTAAACATTAGTATCTATATTAAGCTAAACATGAGCTCTTATCAAAGACTCCAACAAATCTAAACTGATACCACATGGATCATTCTAGCCTCCTCCCCTTGCTAATCTGTAAATTCTCATTCCAACAGTCAGAAACCTGACTCTCAACATCCACCATCTCTTTACTTAATAGTTTACTTTCAGTATAAATCTATAGCAATATTAGAATGATTAACTCTCACCTCTGTGGGAAACAACTTTGGCAACTACAGAACAAAGCTTTCATGCAGTTCTTTTTACCTTTGGTCTTATGCACGCCATTCATTTTCAAAGTTTCTTTTTTTTCCCTTTTCACGTTTTTATTTAAATTCCTTTTCCTCCATCCCATTTGTGAGATTGTTTCATACATTTGTAACACAACTAGACTGTTTTATTACATTTTTATTGCATCCTGGGATCCCTCAACCCCCTAAATAAATAAATAAATATATTTGCATGTATATGTAATATACATATATTTTATTTATAATATAAATATATTTATAAAATAAATTTATATATTTATATAATATAAATATATTTATAAAATAAATATATTTATAAAATAAATTTATATATTTATATAATATAAATATATTTATAAAATAAATATATTTATAAAATAAATTTATATATTTATATAATATAAATATATTTATAAAATAAATATATATATTTATATAATATGAATATATTTATATGTATATGTATGTTTAAATTTGAATACATTAAGATTTTCTCTTTGTGATGTAGGATTCTATGGGTTTTGACAAATACATAGTGTCATATATCCACAATTAAATCAGTAAACATAATAATTTCACCAATCCAAAAATTCTCCTGTGCTTACCCTATTTAATCCTTCCTAATTCTCAGTGTACCCCTGCCTGACCATTAATATTTTATTGTTGCTATAGTTTTGTCTTTTCCAGAATGCCATATAAGTGGAATAAAGCCACAATAAAAATCGGCTTGTAGGTTTCTTCATGGATATAAATTTTAAATAAATTTGGTTAATATCTAGGAATGTGACTGCTGGGTCATCTGGTAAGACGATGTTTAGCTAGCTTTGTAAAAAAGCAATGAAATGTCTTCTATAGCAGCTGTATAATTTGTTACTACCAGCAATGAATGAGAGTTCTTTTGCTCTGTATTCTTACTAACAATTTGTATGTCATTTTTTTGGATTCTAGGCTTCTTATAGGTATGTGGTAGTATCTCATTTCTGTTTTAACTTGCAATTTCTTTTTTTTTAAGATTTTATTTATTTATCTGACAGAGAGGAGAGAGATCACAAGTAGGCAGAGAGGTAGGCAGAGAGAGGGGGAAGCGGGCTCCCTGCTGAGCAGAGAGCCCGATATGGAGCTCGATCCCAGGACCCTGAGATCATGACCTAAGCCGAAGGCAGAGGCTTTAACCCACTGAGCCACCCACACGCCCCTTAACTTGCAATAAGGAAAAATAATAATTACTTCGATATCATTATTTTCCAACTATATATCTTCTTTATGCATTTGTTTAGATCTTTTACACATTTACTAATAGGATTCATGGGCCTTTTTGTTTAATTTTAACATTTCTTTTAATATTTTGGATGCAAGTCCTTTATAGACAGACATGTGGGTTTTTTTTTTAAAGATTTATTTTATTTGAGAAAGAGAGAGAGAGAGCAAGCAAGGGGGCATGGGAGGGGCAGAGGGAGAGAGAAACCCAACCAGACTTGGCGCCGAGCATGGAACCCAACTGCAGGGCTCAATCCCGTGACCCTGAGATAGGACCTGAGCCGAAACCAAGAGTCAGTTGCTTAACCAACTGTGCCACCCAGGTGCCCCTACAGACATGTGTTTCACAAACATTTTCTTTTGCTCTTTGGCTTGCCTTCAGATTCTCATAGGCTGTGTTTGGCAGAGCAGCAGTTTTCAGTATCAATGAAGTTTAACTTAGAGTTAAAACTTTTAATATAATTTTTATAATTTTTAAAACATAACTTTAATGGTATATTATGTAGGTATATTATAGTATGTATCCTACATTCTTATTAATGGACATTTAGTTTATTTTCAGATGTGTACTGTTCTTATTCAGAGCTCTGCCATAAGTCTTTGTGCACATCCATGATAATTTCCCTAGGATAAATTCCTAGAGGTGAAATGATTGTGTCAAAAAGAATACAGTTTTCATAATTTTGATAAATATATTGTCCAAGTGTTTCTATGATGTTTATCTAATCTTTCTACTCTATTAATGGATCTTGAAAAAACCTGTTTTCTTGGCAGGAATGGGATATTATGTTGTGCTTTTATTTGTATCAGTTTACTAAGTGAAAAATTCTATAGCTCTGATTTTATTTTTATCTTGATTGGTATGTCGAATACTTAATTTTAATTCTTGACAATTATTTTTCTTTCTCTGTTTCCTGCTTCTGTCATACATTGTATATACCCATTTTACTCTTCTGTATTTGTCTTATGAATAAAATAAATTATGTGTGTGTGTTTGTGTGTGTGTGTGTGTGTAGGGAAGGAGAAAGAGTGACAGAGACAGAGATTAGAAACAGTTGAAAGGTCTGAAACTGCTCAGGAAAACCTAAGTCCTATGTACTTTATGGTGCTAGCTAGCCCCACATAATTAAGACTAGTCTACTACAGGTCAAAAATGCCCTAAGAACTTTTACCTAGCTGAAGTCTTAGAAAATTTATACTCTAATCTTAGCCTAAAATCCAAAACACTATATTCAGCAAAACTCCAGAGATGGTAACCTACTAAAGATGGCAAACATCCCAGGGTATCTCTCTTAGTTTCAACTTTAAGAATCTTACTTCTTGGTCAGCTTTGAAGATTCTAAGCAGAATTTATCCACAGAGATAGCTGAGGTACGTAAAATAGAGTGGCTTGGTTTTATCGTCCGTGGTATAATCTAGGGCAAGTGTGAGTGGACCCAGTTCTTGCTACAGTTAGCTCAGAAAGTTAAACTCTTACATCTTCACTAGATATCAGCATAGAGTCTCAGAAGCAGAGAACAGTATATAAATTCAAAGACAGACTTCAGAGGCTATAACTTGAACACACCATTTTTAACAAAAGGAAATAAAATAATTTCATGCAGTTCCTCTTGAGGCCTTGTCTGTGACAGATTTCCTAGCAGTTTTTAACAACAGGCCAAAGGAGTTGATAGGATTAAAAGTCTGAAATTATCACATTTCCTTTAAAGCCAGATCTTAGAAAATTATGTTCAAGACATAGGTCTAGCACACTGGTTCTTAGCATAGAACTTCTCAAGAAAAAGAGTAATCTAAACTTCCTTTAGCTAGCTTACCCCAAACCTCGACATGGTAGGAAAATTGAGATTCTATGCAAAGTTTATCCCTGAATAAAACTGGAGTTTTCCAGTGGATCTCCTGAATTAGGTTTGAGTTAAATTGTAGCTAAGACTTACCTAAAAGGACATAAGCTCAAAAGTCCCTTCCTACTAACAGCTTCAAGCACAATGTCTCCATGGCATAGGAAACATGGAAATAAACAAATATTAGACTGAGTTAGTAGTCACAGTCTAGTTGAATATACTAATGAATGAGGGCAATTATGAGGAATAAGACCAGATTTAACTCAAGTACCATATTTCTTTGGATGAAAACCCAAAGAAATGTTCTCTAAATACTTGGTATGCCCATGAAATGATATCCTCCTGTCATTATTTAAATTCCCTCTGTATTAGACATTGCACTGCAGGACCTCTTCTTCAAAAAGCCACTACTTTCAAGTGCAGGAGATGTAACTGACTTTCCTAACACAGAGAAACAGACACAGCAATAGACAGAATGAGGAGACAGAGGAATATGTCCCAAATGAAAGGGTGGGAAAAAAATCAGAAAAAGAGAACTAAACAACATGGAGATGAGTAAGATGTCTGATAGTGAATTTAAAGTAATGCTTATAAAGATACTCGCTAAAATTGAGAAAGGAGGGCAGAACCTCCATGAGACCCTCCACCAAAAGATAGTAGATGTAAAAAAGAACTAATTAGAGCTATTGGACTCACTAAATGGAAATAAAAATAGATCACCTGGAACAAATAGCAAACAAGAGGAAGTAGAAGAATGGATCAGCCACCTGGAGGACAGAGTCATGGAAAGTAATCAAGCTGAACAGATGAGAGGGGGAAAAATGCAAAATGAGAACAGACCCAGGGAACTCAGCGACACTGTCAAGCATAACAGTAGCATGATAGAGATTCCAGAAAAAGAGCAAGAAAAGAGGGCAGAAGGTTTGTCTGAAGAAATAACAGCTAAAAACTTCCTGAATCTGGGGAAGGAAAGAGAAATCCAGATCTGGGAGGCACAGACAGCCCCCAACAAAACCAACCCAAAGAGGTCTGCACCAAGATACAAAGTAAATAAGATGGCCAAAAGTAGTGATAAAGAGAGAATTTTAAAAGCAGCGAGAGAAAGGCAAGCAGTGACATACAAGGGAAACCCCATACGGCTATCCACCCAGAGGCCTGAAGTTCAAGGCGGGAGAGTAATTACCTGAACTCAGAAACTGCTGTGTGGAGAGGGCATCTTGAGAAGAATTGTGGACTTTTGTAGAGAGGTGCCGCCAAGCTACACACAGCCAGCAGTGAGGGATGGCGGGGAATCCGAGTGAGTGAACACCTCATCTTCACTTTCCTCTCTTCCGTCGATGTTCTGTCAGTATTTCCTCTTGACTGCATCCAACTGAAAGCTACAAGACAAGGGTATCAGTTAAATCAATGCAAAGATATTAGTTTCTCGTGGCACAGAGCAGAGTGAGAAAAGATGGAGAGGGTAAAAAGTGATTGATTTCATTTCAAAAGAGAAGCCTGAGCCTAGCCTACCAAGCCCAGACTGTAATCCAACACGATAAGTATAGGGATTCATCAGGATAATTTTACAGAGAATAGCATGAGGAACTGAGAGTTATCTAAAAGTGCATAGCAAAGAACAAAATACAAAACCAGACAGACAGTGCAGTAAATCAGAAAGCGTTGGCAGAAAGCCAGATTCAACTGACAAGACGCTAGAGGAGACTTGAATCATCCCACAAAAGAGGGAGATCTGATGTGGGGCAGCTGTATGCAATAGTTCAACACACATAACTGTTTTTAAGTTGTGAGGGAAACACAGTTGACATAAGGAAATGTTTAAAAATTAATTTACATTGCCTGTCTGGGTGCAGTAAAATGATTTCGCTTGTATACTACTAGAAGCAGTGAAAATTGTTAATACCTTCCGGGAAACAATATGTAGCAAGGACCCTACAAGTTGTACGGGTTGTTTCATTATATTTATCTATTTATTTTTAAAGACGTTATTTATTTATTTGACAGAGAGACACAGTGAGAGAGGGAATATAAGCAGGGGGAGTGGGAGAGGGACAGGCAGGCTTCCCGCTGAGCAGGAAGCTTGATGTGGGGCTCGATCCCAGGACCTTGGGATCATGACCCAAGCCGAAGGCAGACACTTAATGACTGAGCCACCCAGGCTCCCCTCATTATATTTATTTATAGTAAAAATGTATTTAGTAGATAACACTGCTGAAAACATCTAAATATGGACTTTTGGAAGGAGATGCTTAATATACCCCTTGCAGCAGAGTTAGATTGAGATGATCCTGCCTGTGCTGGTCTAGCAGAACTGAGAGAGAAAACCAGTACAGCTGGTGCAGATAGCAGATCGTGTCAGTGAGAAGAAATAGTGTCAGCGGTGAAAGCTGGATATTAACGTGCAAAAAAGTTTATCAAAGAAGGGAACCTTAATAACTGTGTTGGAAAAAAAAAAAACTGTGTTGGGATGTGGGGAGCTGAGCTCCTGAGCCATGGGGATGGAATAGTCAGGAAAGACATAAATAGAGAGGAGCCTATCAGAAGGACAAAGGGGAAAATAACAAAACAACAGTTGTCCCCAATAGCTGATATATGATGTGATGCTGGGGAGTGGGGGCAGATGAACGCTGTGAGAAAGAAGGATTTGCTTCACTGATAGGAGCCAGGCAGAGAGAGCTGCTGCTGAGTGTGGGCACAGGCAAGGGAGGCTTGATAGCACTAACTCAACATCCTAACAGGTCTCAGCAGTGAATATGTGCCTAAGGACTGGGAGCCTTGGAAAAACACCCTCGTGACAGAGTCAGGGTGTGATCTAATAGTTGAAACTTGATACAGACAAATTCATAGATAGAAGGGAATAAGGTTAAAGAATCTGCTTTAAGTTGGTTAATTTTGTCATAGCCCACTGTAGAGACACTATGTGACCCCTTTCATGAAAACTTGAAGCACCTAAACGCTAACACCTTGAGGAGAACCCAGTCAGGAGGAAACATTATAAAACTGAAATGATAGTTTTTCTCCCAAAAAGGGAGTGGAAGATCAAGGCAGGAGTTATGCATTCTCTTAGTCAGACAGGCGACAGAGTATAATAGGAAGTACATGGACTTGGGAGACAGAAGAGATCTGGTGTCAAATCTCAACTAGGATCTTGGACAAGTTACTTAATTTCTCTGAGCCTTTTCTGTAATAACAATAACAATAATAATACCTGTGGGTGTTGTGAGAAGCCAATAACTATATATGGAAGTACTTCCTGAACTTCTCCAACTAGCTAGTTTCACTGTGCAAACTTTGATGCAAGCACACATTCTGAATCACCGGTAGGAGTTAGTCATTATCCACAGTACCTTCCTGTTACATACAGAGTAAGTTCTCTTTTCAGAAGACCCACTCACTGATTCAGAGCCAGAGAGAAACTTCCGTGTCATTTACACTTGCCCAGAGATAAGGACACTGACAATTTTACTCATCTCCTGGCAGCTATATCAAATGGAGGGTAATGGACACAAGGGTATCCCAGTTAGGGAAATTAAGAGAAAAAAATAATACATGCTTTAGAACTTTTTCTCAGAGCTTTGTTATAATACACACAAAAAGATAATAGGGGTATATATGGAGTCTAGGGTGTGCCAAAGAAAAACCAAAGGTTCAGAGTCAAAGTGCAGGGATGAAACTTCCAAACATTTCATGTTAGCTTATAGAAAGTCAGTTTTTAGATTTAACGGATCTTACCTTCCACCTTTACAGAATTGGGATTATAAGAAAGATTTTTTTTTTCTTCGCATAGTAGTAAAACTTGTGAAATCTGAATAGAGTCTGGAGTTGAGTAAATAGAACTGTAGGAATGCTGGTTTCTTTGTTGTGACAAATATATAATGGTCATGAAAGGTATTAACATTAGCAGAACTGGGTAAAGGGCATATAGTAACTCTCTGTAATATCTCTGCAATGTCTCTGTACATGTAAACCTATTCTAAAATGAAAAGTTTACTTTACAAATGATAGTTTTCACTTCCCATTAAGCATTTCTTTTTTTTTAATTAACATATAATGTATTATTTGCCCCAGGATACATGTCTGTGAATCATCAGGCTTAGACATTTCACAGCACTTACCATAGCCCCATTAAGCATTTCTATGGGGGCACCTGGGTGGCTCAGTGGGTTAAAGCCTCTGCCTTCAGCTCGGGTCGTGATCTCAGGGTCCTGGGATCGAGCCCCATGTCAGGCTTTCTGCTCAGCGGGGAGCCTGCTTCCCCCTCTCTCTCTGCCTGCCTCTCTGCCTACTTGTGATCTCTCTCTCTCTGTCAAATAAATAAATAAAAAAAAAATAAAAAAAAAAAAAATCTTTAAGCATTTCTATGAAAACTCAGAATCCAAATTTTGTAACAATACTAAGAGCTTCAGACTAGCCCCAACTATTATTGGAATTTTAAACAAAAATCTTCTACGTATAAAATTTTAAGTCAGAAATATATTAGGAGAGAGAGAGCATGAATTTTGTCACAAGATAAAGAGCAATTGTGACCTCAGCTCCGAACTCTTAACAAACCAGAAAGTGGAGGAGTAACTTCTGAAATTTCCAGATAATTTCTGATGTGGCAAAAAGCTATTTTGCTGGGGCGCCTGGGTGGCTCAGTGGGTTTAAAGCCTCTGCCTTCTGCCCAGGTCATGATCTCAGGGTCCTGGGATCAAGCCCCACAAAGGGTTCTCTGCTCAACAGGGAGCCTGCTTCCCCCTCTCTCTCTGCCTGCCTCTCTACCTACTTGTGATCTCTGTCTGTCAAGTAAATAAATAAAATCTTAAAAAAAAAGTTTAAAATAAAAGCTATTTTGCATGCCCTTTCTTCTATTAATGTCTCTCCTTTTGTATCAATTCTGCTTCTACAAAACATAGTCACAAAACAGAACCAAATTTAAAATTCGAATAGAGAAAAATGAGGGCAAGAAAATGAACAGGCAGTATATAAATATTATTAGAGGAGAATATTATATTCAGTTCTCTTCTGGATTAATGTTTCAGAATTCTCAAAAGAATAGTTTTTTAAAGATTTTATTTATTTATTTGACAGAGACACAGTAAGAGAGGGAACACAAGCAGGGGCAGAGGGAGAGAGAGAAGCACACTTCCCAAAGAACAGGGAGCCTGATGCGGGGCTCTATCCCAGAACCCTGGGATCATGACCTGAGCTGAAGGCAGATGACAAAAGACTGAGCCACTCAGGAGCCCCTGAAAAGAAAATTTAAAGGAAAAGATAATCTTCCAAAATCATACACCAGAAGTGAGAGGAAAAAAACATTATTGCAAAAACTAAGATAAAGATACTACTCTCAAATGGGTTTAGATGTAAAACATGAATTTTCTAGGAAAATTCACTGAATAGATTGTCTTATTTTTCAGGCCTGAACAGATGCTTTCCAGAATTTTCCCAAATTATATAAATCTTTTCTAAATTTAAACTATTGAAGAGGAGATTCCCCTAAATTAAGGTTCCCCACAGCACAAATTCCCCTAAATGAAGGACTTCATTTTAATGAACATGGTTCTTAACCTCTAGTGATTTTCTCTTTTCACCAAGTTTTCAAAGGTGAATACTTAAATAACTCAGCCAATTATTTGCTTTCTTGCTCATATGACACTTTAAAATCCTTGGGAGAAGGTTTATGAAATCTTGTTATTTTTCTAATAACACTGAGGGTTTTAAAACTGGAAAGATTATCAGCTGTCCTATATTAATAATGAGTATGTTTCAGAAAGGGAAAAAAGTTGACAGTTATTAAGTACACAATGTATGCCCTTTATAAAATTTCTCATTGAATTATTTTAGTGAACCATAAAATTGATAACAAGACAAAGTATCTGAGAAGCTAAGTAACCAAAAAGATACAAAAGTTACTGATTGGCATGGAATTCAAACAAGCTTGTCTGGACCCAAAGACAGTCCTCATAAACACTGCAGTCCCCATTGTCTCTGATATTTCTAATTGTATGTATTCTGTCAAGCAGCATTTTCTATTCTCTTCTGTGGAAATTTTTACCAGAAATGTACAAACTCATCGGAAGGCATTCCAAGAGGAGCAGTGTAAATATCGAAGGCAGACAAAAAAGCAGTCATTAAGAGAAATGAAGAAGACTGCACTTAACCCCCATCTGCCATTAAGGGAGAAACTAGAAAGCTATAAATAAATCTTTGCAATGGCAAGGAACATGATAAATGAATTACTTAGTAGAGTATATTAATACTGTAAATGGGAAAAAATTCTTGACTAACTCTCGGAGAAAATAACTCAAGTTACATGTGCACTTTTTAGTTGTCTATTTTAAAATTGTATTTCTGTTGTGGCTGGATTATCAGAACAGTGAATTTGTCCAAAATAGAATTATTTGGAAAATACTGAAAAATCATCAAAAACAAAATTTAAAAATACTAGTCTTTCAACCACCCAGCAATAATTACCACTAGTGTTGTGATATATATTCTCCAACTTGGTTATATACACACATACACATAGATATATGACTATATCCATATTAGGATTACATCATATGCACTGCTTTGACAAGGACAGTCTTCTACCGCATTATTATTTTATCATACAATATTTAATGAGTCTATAATTTTTCAAGATTTTAAATTTCTGTTTCTGGAAATAATTGAAAGTATCTTTGTGACTTTAATATATACTCAATTCTTTTTAATATTTGAGACTAGAGGAATTCTCCCCAAACTACTTTTTAAAAGAATTTCGAATCTACAGAAAAATTCTAAGAACAACACATGGAATACCCATATATACCCATATGTAACAATTGTTATTTTGCAATATCTGCTTCATCTCTCATCTCTCTCTCTTTCCATACGCACACATGCACATACATATATGTACATTTATATGTGTGTATGAGAGTTAGTTTGCAGACGATGTGATACCTCACCTCTAAATTCTTCTGAAGAACATTTTCTTAAATAAACACTACATACTGAAGTAATTTAACATCAATATAATATTAATAGCTCAATTACAGTTCATATTAAAATTCTTACGCTTGTTCCAAAAATATCCTTTATTGCTTTTCATTTGTTTGTCTTGATCCAGGACCCAATTAAGGATTATGCATTTCATTTAGTTGTCATGGCTCTTCAGTCTTCTTCAGTAAATTAAAAGAAGAAAGAAAAAAGTTCCTCAATCCTCTTTGCGTTTTGTGCTACTGAGATATTTTATGCATAC
Source organism: Potos flavus (assembly GCA_028534135.1). NCBI lineage: Eukaryota > Metazoa > Chordata > Mammalia > Carnivora > Procyonidae > Potos > Potos flavus. Next base: position 25,282,959 of record CM052892.1, read on the forward strand.
AGGCCAGTTGTCATGCAGAATTTCTATCAACTTAGGTTTGTGTGATTGTTTCCTTGTGATTAGATTGACTCAACTTTCTTTTTTTTCTTTCAGGATACACAATAGTGATTGATGTCTTTCTGTTTTCTATGCAGCATAACAGAGAATATGGAAAGTCAAACTGATAGGTCAAACTCCTTTTCATTAGTGATAAGTTTGATTACTATGTCAAGGTGGTGTCCACCAGATTTCTCCATGGTAAAGAACCTTTTCCTCTTTGTGATTAACAACCATTCTTTGGGAGGAGTCTATGAGACTAAATATCCTATTATTTAACTATCTTTCTCACAATGATTCTGTCATCCACTGATGATTCTTGTCTGAATCAAGTATTATTAGGATCATTTTACAATATCGATTTTTAAAAATTATCATATCGCTTTCATGGTTGTCATTTCTATGTAAAGAAAATGTGTCCCCCCAAAAAAAAGAAAGAAAGAAAGAAAATGTGTCCCTTCCCATTTAATGGTTCTTTGTTCTTTTAGTTAATGTATTATAACCCAATCCTGACATTCCTCATTTTTAATGTTCAGATTTTCCCAAATTGGCAGAGGGAGCTCCTCAAGCTGCTCTTGTGTCCTTTTCACATACTTCCATCAGGTTTTGTTGTTGTCGTTTGGTTGATTATTTTGCTGTTGGAAACAACGACTTCCTTTATTTCAGGCACACATATTCCAGGCAACCCTAACTCTCCCTGAATCAGTCATTTCTCATTTCCCCAAAGAGCCCTGCTTCCTTGGAGTGAGTAACGTTATTTAGAAACCAAGATCTGGTGTTAGGTGTGCTGCATGTTACTTGAGTGTATCCCTTCTAGACGGTGTCAGTAGACAGAAATAGTAGTGAGTTCATACTGATTCTTCTCATTTCAATCTGATACCACAGTTCTTTTCATTTATTGGCTCTTCTCCCACAATAAGAAACTTTGTTTCTAATATCTGTATGTTCACTCATTTGCTCAAAACTAATATACCAAAAAAAAAAAAAAAATTTAGAATTGCTACACCAATACCACTGCTAACAAAACACCTTCTAAGTCTCAGGACCTCTTTACATTTTTTAGTTTATGATATGGCTAATTGTGTTAATGTAGATTCACATCATTCAAAATTAAAAGCTGCTTAAAAAGACAGATTCAAAATTTCCTTCCCCTTTCTCTATCCCTTATGCCCAATCCTCACCCATCAATTCTTTTAGTTTCTGGTTTTCCTTCCTATGTGTATTTTTATAGAAATTAATATGAATATCTCATTACCTTTTTTCCCAAGAAAAAATGCTTCATATGCTTATCTTGCACTTCTTTTTTCTTTTCATTTAACAATATATTATCAGTTCATAGAGACTTAGCTCTTAGGTTTTTACACCCGCATAATATCTGCACTGTGGATATACTGGAGTTTATTCAAGCAATTTTCTAGGTCTGGGCATATGAATTGTTTCCAATATTTTGAAATTACAAATAACCAATCTGATCTTTAGAAGTCCATTGGGAGAGAATGGCTATTTGTGGTGGAGATACAGTGCTGATGTATAGATATTTTTAAAAACATGATAAATAACATAAAACCATATGACTGATTCAGTTCCATACACATTTTTTTCTAAGTGCATTTGTTTAAAACTGAAATAGGTATTCCATTATCACTTACAACTGTGAGTGTATTTTTTGTATTTTTTTTTTAATTTCTTTAAATTTATTTATTTGAGAGAGAGAGAGAGCATGAGAGGGGAGAGGGTCCCCCCTTTTTTTTTAATTTCTTTAAATTTATTTATTTGAGAGAGAGAGAGAGAGCATGAGAGGGGAGAGGGTCAGAGGGAGAAGCAGACTCCCTGCTGAGCAGGGAGCATGATGCAGGACTTGATCCTGGGACTCCAGGATCATGACCTGAACTGAAAGCAGTTGCTTAACCAACTGAGCCACCCGGGCACCCAACCACTGTGCTTATCAATTCTTATTTTACTGATGAATCTTTTTCTATATATTTTGATTCAATATTTTCAAGTATATGGTTTTGTGATTATTCTACTCTAAATTTTAATTTTAATTTTTGAAAGTTAGTGATAGTTTTTATAATTTAATAATTCTAATGCTTTCTCCTAAGAATTTTACCTGAATGCTATTTTTATAAAATCTACTTCTGCTACATTTGCATTTTTCTGATGTATTTTGTCTCATCTTTCTATTTGAACTCGCACTGCTATTTTGTTTTTATAGAGGAGACAGTGATGTCATCTATTTGGAGTTTGTGTTTTAATCTAATTTTATAACCTGTATCTTTTTGTGTGTGACTCTCCCTTATTCATTTTATTCATATTTTTCTTTCTTTTCTTAATTTATTTTGTATTATTATGTTCAGTTAACCAACATATAGTACATCATTTGTTTTTGATGTAGTGTTCAACATTTCTATAGTTGCGTATAACACTCAGTGCTCCTCACCACATGTGCCCTCCTTAATACCCAAGGAGGTTACCCCTCCCTTCTTTAAACTTCAGTTTGTTTCCGAAGTCCAGAGTCTCTCATGGTTTGTCTCCTTCTCTGATTTCTTCCATTTATATAACCTGTATCTTTTAATAGGCAAATTTAACCCAACTGAATTTATTCATATATATGTCTACTTATTTCTATATAATGTTTACTGTTTTCTGCTTTATTAATATAGTAATCTATTTATTCTAGCTTTGCAAGAATTTTGGAATTTATATATTCTATTTATAATCATATTTTTTGTTAGTAGTTACTCTCCTTCTGGGATAACAGTATGAGGTTATCTTTTTTCCCCTACTCAATAATCCAGGAACACCTAACTCCTCCATTCCTCTCCCAGCCCCCATACACACACACATACGCATATTTCATTATGATTTTATGGGTCTGAAAGAAATAGGACAATCACCTATTAAATAATAGGAAGACCATTAATGGAAAACTACTATATGTATTCAAAATGGGTGATCAAAAAAATGCGATTTCTTGAAATATTTTGACCAAAGTCTGCAGGATACATGCCCTAAACTTGTAACTTTCTAAGAGACACAGGTAATCCATTTTTATTTCCTTCAACACATAAATTTATTTACACATGCTTACTGGATTTTTTTCTTTTTTGTATTGATTTGAAGTCTTTTTTTCAATGTTTTCAAGACATCCTTAACTTAAATTTTCCTGATTGTTAGGACAATGAATTATTTCGGAGATTCTCTTTTTGGAGAGTAACTTTTAGTAACCATATCCCATTAAATTTGAAGTAACTAGCATATTTTCTCCCTTATTCATACACACATTATTAATATGTGTGATGTGAGATTTTAGGATTAGAAGACTATGGTCAATTTTTATATGTATGCACATATTCAGTATGCATATTTTCACTTTATATTTACCTTAGTTTTTAAATATGTTTCTATTTTTATAAGCACATTTATAACAGTCATTTAAATATATCATGGGTTTTATTCTGCTTTAGTCCCAAATATACACAACGTGAATCATCTATCCTGTGTTTTTCATTTTTCTGTTTCTTAGGTTAATATGTGTCTTTAAATATTTTTATATTATCCTGGCACATAAGATATTTTCAGAATCCCTGCATTATGAGAATGTATTTTTGTTCATTATCATATATCATAGACATTTATGTTGGGTGTAAAATGTGCGATGTAAACTATTTTTCCTAAAAATGCCACTGACAAATTCTACGTGGTCTTCTTGTGTTTGTTATTGCAGAGAAAAGCTGAAATTAGGAAAATTTTTTTCTTTGGGCAGAAGACTGTTTTCTTAAATTTATTTATTTTTCTGCTTGAAGTTTGGGCAAAAAAAATTCTGTTTTTGAAAAAGGAAAAACAAATCCATAGTGTATTTAGTCACCTCTTTATTTTTATTTTCTGAAGGTTATGACCCATTTTAATCTCTTTTTTCCTTTCCATAGCACAGACAATTGTCCTTCTATTTAAATTTATATTTTAATTTCCATTATATTTTTTTCCTGATAGTGTGTATCAGACCATGTATTGAATTTCTGTTCTCTGTGATTCTATATTTAGACTAAAAACTTTGTTTTATCTTTTTTTCTGCATCTTAGGAGTACTTGTTTTCCACCAATTTTGTTCTAAATAGCTTTAACACATTTCATATTGCACTTATTGTTTCTAATGTGGATTTTAATTATGTTATTTTACTTTATTTTCTTATAGTCAACTCATTGATTTCTCTTTTGATTAAACATCCTCTTGTATTTTAATTTCCTGTGTCTTCCTTATATTTCTGATCCTTCTACCTAAAAACATAATGTTTTCTCAGAGTAATGAAAATTCCAAACAATTTATCTTTCTGTGGAAGTATCTCATCCAAGAATACAGGATTTCTTTGATTTTTCCAGCTGTTTTGTGTTTCATATGTGTCCCATCTTGTGTTGTTTTATATATCCCTGATTGGAGCAAAGTTGGTATGAAATTGCTCTCTGTTATAAAGTGTCTGTGTTCTCTGAGGATCTACTCTCTTTTATCTGAACAATTATACAATCCTCTTACAAGATACATAGATATAAGATAGGTTGAGGCCCATGTTTGTTTTGTCGCATCACAAGTTTCAAAGATACCTCTAAATTGTGACTGTTCATTTTCCTTCTCTATTTCGTGTCTGTTCTGAACAGCATACTTTAAAACCTATTATTCCTATTTGAATTGTTAGCAGATTCCTTGGTGTATTTTTATCCCTGCACGTTTTAAATTTTTATTCAGATTATATCTTATAAAACACACAAAACTCCTGACAGTCTATGCTCCTTTGCGCCCTTTGATTCTTAGAGTTATTACAAGATGTTAACATTCAAATAAATGTAAAATGTTAGCATTTGATCTTTTAGTTATTTGGTAGACAATGTAGGAATTTTTTTCTTTTTTTGTTCACTTTTTCCATTATTTTAAAAATAATTTAGTTATTAATTAGAAGAGACTGGTTTGAAATTAGCTGTACAGATTCCATTTCCATTCAGAAGTATAGAGGCATTTTAAATTTGCCTTTGAAATATGGCACTGAGCCTTGTGTACCAAATTACAGGGCTAAGGTGTTCATGCAGAGGTCAGCTAAGTTATCCCTCAGCCTGAGCTATTCAAAGTACCATTAAAATAGACTCTTCTCCTTCAGAGAAGCAGTTTCTACTCTTACCCTTAAAATAATTCTTTTCAGGATCTTATAACTATTATAGTATAGGCTGTCTCTCTGATTTATAATCTAATTAGAGCCCTTTTACTCTTGCGTCCAAGAAAAGGAGACCTGCTCCTCATCTATTGTGTAGGGCCATTTCATATACTCAAGTCTATTAGTAAATCCAAAATCATCCTTTCTTCCCATAGGTCAAAGGAGCACAGTTTCATTTGCTTTATCTCATAGGGGTTATTGCCCAAACTTTTCATCAACTCTGGTTGTTTTCATCTAAAATAACTCCACTTCATACTTCACCGTGATAACCCAAATGTTGCCCAGAATTTTTCTAATATAGTTAGAATTCTATGTGTATTTCCAGAAAGAAGTTCCTCCCAGTTTCTTATCACCTTTATAAGTAGCACAAAAGGATGAATCAAATAGCTAGGATGATTCTCATTTCTCAGAAATATAAGATAGCTGCATGTTGGTGTTGACTGTTTGAATGTGTTGTGTGTTAATTTCCTGAACATAAATTTGGGATCACTGGTGTATTTTCAACACCTCTCTGATTTCAAATTAAGAGGGAAATGTCATTTGTATTTTTCAATTTGCATCAGTCACACCAATTAAAATGTATTATACATGGTATTGCAGGATTTCCTTAATATATATTAAGCTCAAGACAAATACTATGTCTGCAAAAATGTTGTGTGTGGTGATGTGTGCTAAGGAGAAAAATATGCTTACAAACCAATAGAATAGAAATTGTTCAGATTATTTCAGCTTCATGTTTTAATACATTATTTGGAACAGATAATTTTGGAGATTATTTTTCAACTTACAGAGGTATAATTATCATATTAAATTATAAAATATTTGGTATGTACAGTGTGATTATTATATATACATAAACATCATAAGAGGATTCTTCTCATCTAGTTAATTAAAATATCCCTCACCTCACGTATTTATCTTGTGTAACAACATACAAATTCAACTCTCTTAGCAAAATTCAATTATAAAGTGTTATCAACTGTAGTCATCATTATACAATAGATCCTCAGACCTTATTCATCTTATAGTTGAAAGTTTGTACATTTTTACCAATCTCTTTCTTATTCCCTCCTCCCACAACCACTTACTACTCTCTGTTTCTTTGGTTTTGACTTTCTTTTCTTTTCTTCTTTTTAAAGATTTATTTATTTTAAAGAGAAAGAGTGAGCGCGCATGGGGCGGGGTGGGGGGGCTGGGCAGAGAGAGTCTTAAGCAGTCCACACTGAGCGCAGAGCCAACACAGGGCTCAATCTCACAACCCTGATATCACGACCTGAGCTGAAACCAAGAGTCAGTCGCTTAACTGACTGTACCACCCAGGTGCCCTTGACTTTTTAGATTCCACATACAAATGATACCAGTATTTGTCTTTATCTGTCTGGCTTATTTTACTTACCATAATGCTCTCAAGTTTTATTCATGTTGTCACAGACAGCATGATTGCCTTCTTTCTCTTCTCTGGGTAATATTCATTTGTATACGTATCACATCTTTTTCCATTCATCCATTGATGGATACTTAGGTTGTTTCTACTTCTTTGCTGTTGCGAAGAATGTTGCAGTGAACATGGGCGTGCAGGTATCTCTTCAATATCCTATTTTTATTTCCTTTGGATATATACCCAGAAGTGGGATTGATGGATCACACAGCCGTTCTATTTTTAATTTTTTCAGGAATTTAATGTTTCAGGAAAACATACTGTTTTCATAGTAGCCACACTGATTTACATTCACACCAACAGTGCTCAAGGGTTTCCTTTTCTCTACATTCTCACCAACACTTATCATCTCCTCTTTTTTATGATAGCCATTCTACCAGGTACAAGGAGATAGTTCGTCTTAGTTTTGATTTACATTTTCCTGATGATTCCTGATGATTAGTGATGTTGTGAACTTTCCTTGTACCTCTTGACCATTTTTATGTCTTCTTTGGAAAAATGTTTGTTTAGCTCTTTCACCTATTTTTTTTAATCAGATTGTCTTTCTGCTGTTGAATTGTGTGAGTTCTTTATATATTTTGAATATCAACCCCAATCAAACAGATGATTTGCAAGTATTTTCTCCCATTCTATATTCTGTAGGAATACTAGGTTGCCTTTTCATTTTGTCGATGATTTTCTTTGCTGTGCAGAAGTCTTTAGTGTGATTTAGTCCTACTTGTTTAATTTTTACTTTTGTTGTCTTTGGGTTTGGTGTCAAATCCAAAAATCATTGCCAAGACTGACATCAAAGAGCTTATCCCCTCTCTTTTAAAAGTGGAACAGATAATTTTGAACTTCCTGTTATCCTAATTTTCTCTGTTCATTGCTGCTGCTACTGTTGTCACTATATGTAGGCCCTAATGACACTAGATACTACATTACTGAAATCGCTAGTATGATAAAGTTTTGGGATTAGCCTATTGTTATCTTTCTTTATAAGAAACTGGTTCTTAATTACTGCTTTTTTATTACAAATAGGGACACTCTTGTTTACACTTTTCTTTATCCAACTTTTTGCAATAAGACCTCCTATAGCTCCTGCAATCAAGACGAAGAATCTATTTTTCTATCCCTTAAATATGAGTTGTTTTTGTGGTTTGCTTTGACCAACTGAATGAAACAGAACTGGTGGTATGCCGTTCAAAGCCTTGAACTCAAGAACTGTTGCATATTCCTGTTTACTCTTCTGCAACGACTATGTAAATATGCCAAAGCTAATCTGGTGGATGAGACACCTCGTGAACCATGAACCTCATGAACTGCATTCATTCGGTTGTGTCAGCTGACATCCCCTGGAGCAAAACCAGACCTTACCTAAACCACAACTTACTATGAGTCATAGGGATGGATGCTAGCAGAGACCAGAAGAACAAGCACCTAGCTAAGCTCAGTCTCTATTGCAAACACCAAATTAAAAGCTAATAAATATTAGTGTTTTAAGCTACTAAGTTTTGGGGTAGATTGTAGCTCAATATTAGCTAAATAATACATTATAACTCTGGGTACTAGTTTATGGGACAATGATTTTTGGCAAGCTCATACTTAATTTAACCAGTTATTGTACTCCTAAAGGTCACATAGCCCATAGGTCCAGATTGAGGGAGACATTACCCTTACAAGAACAAAAGTTCTGCATAATTGAGATAATTGACATATGATTATCAGCCCAATTTCAATGCAGGTTATTAACTCTTCTTTCATGTATAGGGATCCACATGTTTATTAGCAATATAGCACTCTAATTGATCATGAAAGGTACAAAACTGGTAACAACTGTGGAGTGTTTTGTTTTGTTTTGTTTTGTTTTTTAAGAGAGTGCGTGCATGCAAGTAGGAGCAGGGGAGGGAGAGAGAATCTTAAGCAGGCTCCACGCCTGGCGCAGAGCCCAACTTGAGATCATGACCTAAGCTGAAATCAAGAATCAGAGGCTTAACCGATTGAGCCACCTAGGCACCCTAATAGTGCTAAATTTAAAGCCTTGCGTATTTTGTCCATCGTACAACAATTTTAAGGCTAAGTGTCCTTAATTGTAAATTAGTTATTTACATTTACCTGAGAGGTAAGAAAGCCATGAAATATATTTAAAAGTTCCTAGTGTGAAGCATATAAGTTGCCAATAAATATTATTTCCCTTCTCCCTATAATGAACATGCAGTTTAAAGGCTGCACATTCCTGTGCCAATTTTGTTTTTATCCCAGTGGAATTTGAAAATTTGGGGCAGTGAATGAATAAAATGCATCATAAGAAAGTAGCTAAAATTAAATGTATATATTCTTGTTCATAATGTTTGTAGAAATTCTTACATTTATTTTAGCTATTGAATCTCTGTCACAAATACATCTCAATACTGTGCATAAATATTAAGCAATGGCACTGTAGCGAATGCTCTGTATTTCTTGTACACCATTATGATATACATACATCTTGTTGGAAAATCATAAAACAAAGTAAATCTTTTACTACTTTTATTTGTGAAATGTAGCCCTTTTTTGCAACTGGAAATAGATAAAATAGGCAATAAAAATAGTCATTAATTAGGGATATTTCATGCAATATTATGCAGCCATAAAAAATGGTGAGGTGTGCCATTTGTGACCAAATGGATGGACCTAGAAGGTATAATGCTAAGTGAGTAAGTCAGACTGAGAAAAACAAATACCATATGATTTCACTCATAGGTGGAATTTAAAAAACAAACAATAAACAGAATCAGATCTATAAATACAGAGAACAAACTGATGATTCCCAGAGGGTGGGGGGATGGGAAAAATGGGTGAAGGGGAGTGGAATATACAGACTTCCAGCTATAGAATGAGTAAGTCATGGCAATAAATGGGACATCATAAGGAATGTAGTCAATGATATTATAATAGCTTTGTATGCTAGATGGTACTATACTTGCAAGCATAGCAGAACCTATTGAGTTGTTGAATCACTATGTTGTATGCCTGAAACTAATGAACATTGTATGTCAACTATACTCAAATAAAAACATTTTTTAAAAGGGGACATTCACAAAAAGACATCATAGATGAAGAGATTAAACATTAACCTAGACTTGTGTGATAAAAATTGAGCCTATGAAACAAAAACTCCTTGAAACATGTAATTTGATAGCAACTATGCAAGTGAAGTGAGAAAAGCAAGTGAAGGCTCAGGAAAACCATTAATAAAAGAGATGTTTGCTTGTATATTTGTATTTGCAAGATTATAGAGTAATCTATTGTATTTGCAAGATTATAGAGTAATCTATTGAATTGACTTACCTGTTCACAGTCATAAAGAACAGCATTTCAAAGTGTTCTTAAATTTATTTTGAAGTTATTACTATAACATTTTGGGTTTCAAATAGTGCACAACCAGCAGCACCCATGAATCCTTCCCATTTTAAAATTAAAATATCCATAAATCAAACAAAAATATGGAAACTCGCAAGTAATAAAACTAAGAGAGAAAGACGATCGAATGTCAGAATCCAGCTAGAGCAGGATTAAAAGAAAGATGATCAAGTTTCAATTCATGGTACACCCAGACTTTATTCCATAAATAAGAATCCCCCCAAAAGATAAGCTTCCTGGTGCCTAAGCCATAATCTATCCCATGACTGGGGAACACAGAATGTTTACCAATCAAGCATCCATCTCTATCTTAAAAGACTAATGTGTAAAAAGAGTAGATAACAGTTCCCTCTAACAGTATCCTCTCTATCCAAATGTTTCTTCATATAAGCACAAAATGCAGTAGAGTAATACTCAAAAGCTAACAAAATTGACTATTTTTATGATAAGTGAGATGCTAAGTGCTTCAAATACTTTATTCTGTTTAATTCTTGCTACAAATCTCTTTACTCTTTACTTACAGTTGAGGAAAGAGGCCTAGAACACTTACATCTATTTATGTTGAACCATATGAAATTACCAATTACCACCACTTTTCGCCTACAAAAAATGTCAACTTTCTATGATTCAGCCCAATAGTAAGCGGCATATTTAGACCTGGTCCCTAAGTGTTTATGAATCCAAGCCTATTAAATCTCAGAAAACAGCTGAGGAGGAAGTAGGAGAGGGGCTAAAACTGTTGTGGTGCAGTGAATTTTCCAAGGAGTTTGACTTCCTATAAAGTGCCATTGTTACAATATCAGAACAAAATAACAGTCACAGCATTGAATGCTGGAAATGGTAATTTTGCTTCACTTGAGAATACCAGAGAACCAGACATAATAAAATAAATTAGCTCTCAAGAGTAGCATCTATTATGCTTTTAAACACTGCTGTAAAACTTCCTTGAAAAAGGAGGTCCATGCGTGGTATGGTTGTCTACTTGAAATGAGGGGAGGGAAAAATAGGGGAAATGAACACACATTAAATTCAGTATACTTGCTGCCCCAACTTTATGGTTATTTTCTTTGTGATTAATAGTATATCTTCTAAATCAGGTTGGAGAAATTTGAAGTCTTGGGAGATTTATATAGGAAGATGTTTAATGAAAGCAATTTAGAAAGGGTTTGAAATAGGTGAAATGAGATGATTCAAGAAAACATTTCAAACACAGCATTGAATCTGGTTTTTCCAGATTCCTAGAAAGTCCATGACTTTTATTTGCCATTACTTCACATGAAAATGACACTAAATGGGGAAGAGATCCCTATAATGGGAAGTCATGAGTAATGGGGCAAGACTTGTTATGCCAGCACACTACACTAGATCAGATTTCAGCAATATATCCTTACCTATTCAGTTTTGTGATCTCAAAATTATAGGGTCTTTAGAGGCTTCACGTCATTATATTGGAGTTATCTTCAGATGTCTTAATGAACAAGATTTGTGTTCTTTTTTTTCCCAAAGATTTTTATTTATTTATTTGACAGAGAGAGACACAGCCAGAGAGGGAACATAAGCAGAGGGAGTGGGAGAGGGAGAAGCAGGCTTCCCGCAAAGCAGGGAGCCCGATGCAGGGCTCCATCCCAGGACCCTAGGATCATGACCCAAGCTAAAGGCAGACGCTTAACGACTGAGCCATCCAGGCACCCCAAGATTTGTGTTCTAAATAATTTAGTAGATTCTATTTACTGGCAAAAAACACAAAATATTCCCAAACATATATAAATATATGATTATACCTTTACAGAATGTTAAAGTATTTTAAAATTTACTATATTAATATATTTCCCTATTGCAGTACAATGGTTTTTCCTCCTGAGAACATCAAACACATACTAAGAATTATGAGGTGCACTCTGTAAATGCCTTATCTAATTTAGTAGGTTCCATTATCCCCATTTACAGATGAAAATTCTGAGGACTTGAGGAGGTGAAGTAACTTACTTGAGGTCACAGACTTAATAAAAATCAGACAGGATTTAAACTGTTTAACCCCAGAGCACTCACTTTTAACAACTACTTTTATCAAAATTTTACTCAAATGATCTTATGTCATATGATATTGTGGGACATTAAGCTTTGAGTTAATGCAAGCAATTTCCAGTATAACACACACATTCAAGGGTTGGGTCCCTTCACATACTATTCTTCTAGCAAGAATTGGTATTTTAAAATTTTTATTTTAATGATGTCTTAATCTAACACTTGGAGCCGACTTGATAAAATTGTGATTTGTTAGGTAGACTAACCAATACAATGATTATTGACTTAAAGATAATGAAAATTTTCACTACTATTGATAATTACTATAAATCGTTATTTTTACTTATTATGACATAAGCAGCAAACACTGGACATGTGAATGGTAACCACCTTTGTTACCTAACTATTGCATTTTTTTTTAAAGATTTTGTTTATTTATTTGTCAGAGAGAGCACAAGCAGGCAGAGTGGCAGGCAGAGGCAGAGGGAGAAGCAGGCTCCCTGCTGAGCAAGGAGCCCGATGTGGGACTCGATCCCAGGACCCTGGGATCATGACCTGAGCCGAAGGCAGCTGCTTAACCAACTGAGCCACCCAGGCGTCCCTAACTATTGCATTTTTAACAATGAAGATTAAATAGAAATTACAGATACAGAGACTTTATGGATGCTAAATTGACTTCTAGATGATAAGGAAGATACTCTGAGGGTAAAACTTTTTTATATATACACCAGATAATTTAATTTAAATTAAAACCAAGTATAATGCAATAAAGCATTGAATTAATCAAAGTCAAGGTCCTGAATTTTTTATATGAAACCATTTTTCAGCTAAGGTTAAAGCTTTAAAGTAATCTTTCTCTGCAGTTCTTAATACCGGTAGATTCCTTATTTCTCACAAATGCTGTGAAGTCATTTCTTTACACTCTGACTTTATTACTTTACCACAGAATTCTGAAAACGTGTGATTAAAATTTTTGTTGATGCTGTATGATTTTCAGATTTGCATATTATAAATTGCATGGGCAATAAATACATTTAAATGCAATCCACTGTAATTGTAATCACTCCCTATCAGTGTACATCTCAGTCTTATTAGACTTAACAGTTAAACTTCTGTTCACCAGATTACTTTTTTTTATAATAGTAATCAAATCTTTAGTTAGAAACCAAGTTTATTGCTGGTTTTCTTTTCTTAAACGACACGGCTCTTAAGATAAAATTATACTTTCCTGGGAATGGAAATGTATTTCCTTTTTTTCCAAGGTGACTCAGAACATGAAAATACGGATAATATTAGACTTGCAAAGACCTATGAGTACTTTTTATATGCACTACTGTGTAGAAATACTTCTTACCTTGGCACATAATGCAAGTCTGTTTTGTTTGTTTGTTTGTTTAACTTTTATTTTTAATCTAACAAAAGAGATTACCATAATTTTTTTCAAAAACTTATGGAGTTACTTCTTTTAATTTATCTAATCAGTAAATTGAAGCATTGAGCTAAATGAAATCTTTTATATTGTGTAACAAGTGATAACTCTGGGGTTTATGTTGAGATTGACCTGATACTAGTATGTTACACGGAGTATATAGGAGGACTCATACATTCCCATGAGTAGATTTACTCAGAAATTTTTCATGTCCGTGGTGATTTCTGGTATTTGACATTCAACATAACAACAGATTCTTTTTTCTCCACCAGTATTACCCAACAATCTGCCTTCCATCCACAACCCACATTCTCCCCAAATACATACATAACTGCCCTCTCTCATCAAAAGGTTTGCTCTGTTTCCTTAAAACATTCCCTTTCACTTCTATCTAGGTAAATGTAGTCCAATAAGAATACCTCCTTGTACAAAAAGTGTCTGGGTAGGAGTAAATGCTTTAGATTATTGATCATTATTCTATTCTGTTTTAATCCCTAACTGTGATAGGTGCTTTCAATCCTTTGATCTCTTTGACAGTATTTATAAATGTTTTTTATGGCATAGTCTATTAACCTTTTATTTATTATTTATTTATATAAATATATAACAATATATAATATATATATTTATAAAAATATATATTATATATATAATTATATATTCCTCACTGTGCTGGAGTGGGGAAGAGGGGAAGGAAGGAGGAGAGGGAGAGAGAGAATCTTAAACAGGCTCCATACTCAGTGCAGAGCCCAAGGTGGGGCTTGATCTCACAACCCTGAGATCATGACCTGAGCCAAATTCAAGAGTTGGAGTTTAACCAACGGAGCTACCCAGGTGTCCCTATTACCCTTTTAAATACAATATAAAAGTTTTATACTCCCAGATAATAGCTAAACAAGAAGCCAATAAATTTACATTTTTGCCTAAACTATTTTGAATTTTCTTTCTGCCATTACAGTAGAAAAAAGCCTGGGGAAAAAAAGTACTCTGTGCATTTAACAGACCTTAAATTGGGGCACCTGGGTGGCTCAGAGGGTTAAGCCTCTGCCTTCGGCTCAGGTCATGATCCCAGAGTCCTGGGATCAAGCCCCACATCGGGCTCTCTGCTCAGTGGGGAGCCTGCTTTCCCCTCTCTCTCTCTGCCTGCCTCTGCCTACTTGTAATCGCTATCTCTGTCAAATAAATAAATAAAATCTTTAAAAAAAAAAACCAGACCTTAAATTGTCAAAAACAAAATAATAATAATAATAATAATAAAGAATACCAAACAGTGATGATTTCTCCAACTTCAAGTTTGAGGATGTTAAGTTATCAATAACAGAGCTCCCAGACAAATTGTTGTCAGTTTTATCTTTACTCACTACCTATTTGTTTCCTGACATGGAAACTTTAGGGGACTTAGTAGAAAAAATGTCAGGATATTGGTATATTTGTTTCTTATTGCCTTCTTTAATAATATCCTACTAGAAAAAGCTAGGCTTTTATTTAAGCTACTCATGTAAAAGAAGAAAAATACAGCTTTGTTGATAAGTACTGTCTGCTTAGAGTCTGCAATCCAAATGGTTCAGAGTCAAATAATTATGTTCTTTGTGCAGTTGGAAATGTCTCCAAATTATGTGTCTTCAAATTAACATTAGCACATGGAAGGATAGGAAATTGGAGACAATGATATGAATAAAATATTAGGACCTCACTAAAGCCAAAAAACAGAGTAAAACCAGATGCACTAAGCTATGTATAAATGTTTTTCTTCATTTATTATAAAATGTAATATTTACATCCTTGGAATGAAGTATGGGATTATAATCAGATTAGCTGGGTCTCATGACTATAGCCTATCATTTCTGACATAAATGCCAAATGGAAGTGGTTTAACTGGTGGCTGATGGGTGAGCAAAACTTTCAGAAGTACTACTGAAGAAGACAGTCTTAAGGCAGAGTCTAGATTTAAAGACTATAACTAAACTGTATCTTTAGGTTCAGTTACTAGATCTCAGAGTCAAGAAAATTCAGGTTGTTCCATATCCAAGTTTAAAGGTTTATTTTCAGAGAAATTTCTAGCAAACAAAGACCTGGGTTGGTTAAAATAACAAAAATAGCAATAAAAATAAATACAATTTCCAGGACCTTGCACCCATGCCAGATAAAAATAACAGGCTCAAGTAGTATAGATCAAAAAAGTCTGTGGCCAATGAGGAGCAAGAGATAAAGGAGATACTCTTCAAAAACAGAACTTGAGTCAGGCAAAGTGGCTAATAACTCAACAAATGCAAATTGGCTGAACTACACTTGACCAAGAAAACTCCACGTCATCCAGAGTTCCTAGACCCAGCCCTAGACACAGGGAGTGAGTTCTGTCTATGAATAGAAGAGATTAGTTGTATGGACTACAACACTATCTTAGGGAAAAGAATATTTATGTTATACATATAAATGGAAAGTATAGTTCTAGGCAGGGTTTTTTTGGGTTGTTGGTTTGTTGGTTTTTATTCTTCTTCTTAAATTACCTCACAATACTTCCTCCTTCTTCTGGTAACAGAACATTTTTCTTTTTATCAAAGATTGTCCTTTCCCATCTAATGGCATGGTCAATCACATGAGCCCAATTCTGCACTACAAGGATAGGTTGATAAGGGGTTGACATGATAAAATTAGGGTCAGTTAAGAATCTGAGATCCCCTAAGCATCATGTAACATGTTGCTACTGAGGACCGTCTTTGCCACTGCATGGAGAGAGAAGCAGAGCTCTGATGATACCTTTGGATTATTTCTATCTTTTTACTGATATTCTCTATTTAATGAGAAAGCATTCTTCTTATTCCCTTTAGTTATGTGTCCATGGTTTTCTTTAGCTCCTTAGTATACCAAGAATAGAGCTCAAGCTGAGTGTAGAAGTTTTACTGGGATAGGAAGTCATAGATCAGAATTTGGGGCTGTTAAAGCATCTGTAAATTGAGGGGGGTCCTCAAAATTTGACTACAAATTCTTCCTCAGGAAACTAAGAAGCACCTGACAATCTTAAGAACTGAGCAAAGATTGATGCTTAGATGATAAGAGAGAGAGAGTTTGAGGTCCAAATTCCACCAAGCTAGTGGAGCAAAGTAAAAATCTTGGGCTTTATCTACTTGAAATACCAGCAAGATCAATCACAGTTTAGGAGTAAGAACCATATACCCAGACCAAATCTAAGGCTAAGAGAAAAACTGAAATAGGTCCACCCAAATAAAGCCCGATCCTGATATCAATACTTGGAAAGAATCTACATGATTCTCTAGTAATTTACCACCTGTTGGAACAAAGATCAACAATCTTTAGAGAAACACAATGGAATCCATACTCTCCAATATTCAGTAAGAAACTATTAGGCGTATGAAGAGAAAAAATTGGCTTTTAATCAAGGAAAAAAATCAATAGATACATTCAGTCACGCAGATGACCTAGACTTTAAATTAGCAAAACACAACTTTGAAAGAACCTATGAATGTGAAAAATAATATAAATAAGAATATAAATATGATGGATTTCAAGAGAGAAATTTTAGTTTTAAAACTGAAAAATATAATATGTGAAATCTTTGGAATGGCTTAGCACTGGTATTAAACATTGCAAAAGAAAAGATAAGTAAATCTGAAAACAAGTCAGTAGCAATTTAAAGTGAAGCACCGAGAAAATAATAATAGAGAAAAAACAGTATCGGTGACCTGTGAAACAATATCAAGAGATCTAAAATATATATAACTAGGTTCCTGGGGATAAAAGAGAGGAAGGGGCAAAAAATATGAACCAATGCTTAATATTTGAAATTTCTCCAATTTTAACAAAAAACAAAACTTCACATGTTTGTGGTGCTTCATGACCCCTGAATAGGATAAAGACAAACCACATGTAGACACTTTTCTTAAAAAAAACAATATCAGCCATGAGATTCTAGGGGAGAACACAGGCAGAAATCTCTCTGACCTCGGCCATAGCAATTTCTTACTGGACACGACACCACAGGCAAGGGAAACAAAAGCAAAAATGAACTATTGGGACTCCCATCAAGATAAAAAGCTTCTGTACAGTAAAGGAAACAATCAACAAAACTAAAAGGCAGCATAAGGAATGGGAGAAGATATTTGCAAATGACATATCTGATAAAGGGTTAGTATTTAAAAATCTACAAAGAAATCAAACTCAATACCCAAAGAACAAATAACCCAGTTAAGTAATGGGTGGAAGACATGAAGAGACACTTTTCTGAAGAGATATAGATGGCTAAAACGCACATGAAAAGATGCTCATCACTCATCATCAGGGAAATACAAATCAAAACTACAATGAGATATCACCTCACACCTGTCAAAATGACTAACATTAACAACACAGGAGACAACAGGTGTTGACGAGGATACAGAGAAAGGGGAATGTTCTTGTATTGTTGATGGGAATGCAAACTGGTGTGGCCACTCTGGAGAACAGTATGGAGGTTCCTCAAAATGTTAAAAATAGAACTACACTATGGTCCAACAATTACACTGCTAGGTATTTACCAAAGGATGCAAAAATACTGATTCAAAGAGATACATGCACCCCAATGTTCATAGCATCATTATCAACAATAGCCAAATTATGGAAGGAGCCCAAATGTCCATTGACTGATGAATGGATAAGAAGTGTACACACACACACACACACACACACACACACACACACTTCTCTGGAATATTACTCTGCCATCAAAAAGAATGAAATCTTGCCATTTGCAATGACATGAATGGAGCTGGAGTGTATTATGCTAAGCAAAATCAGAGAAGGACAAATACCATGTGATCTCACTCATTTGTGGAGTTTAAGAAAGAAAACAGATGAACATATGGGAAGGAGGAAAAGAAAAAAGGAGAGAGAAAAACAAGTCATAAGAGATTGTAATGATAGAGAAGTTGATGGAGGGTTGATGGAGGGAAGTGGGTTGGGGTGGGCCTTAAGGAGTGCACTTGTGATGAGCGCTGGGTGTTGTATATAGGTGATGAATCACTGAATTCTACTCCAGAAACCAATACTGTACTGTATGTTAATTACCTAAAATTTAAATAAATAAATTATAAACATAAATATAAATATAAAAACAATATCAGCTAATAAATGAATGGAATGGCACTTTCACGATATTGAGAGAAAAAAAACAAAACAAAACTGAACCTGGAATTCTATATCTAGCAAAACCAAAATCCTCATGCTATAATGATGATATGAATGCATTTTCATATTTTTGTCACCAGCAAATATAACTGAAAAGACATGCTAATTGAAGATCTTCAATGAGGGAAATTATGTCAGATGCAAATGTGAATCTGCAGGGAAGAATGAAGAGCTCTGGAAACATGAATAAATATAAACTACTTTTATCCTCAAATTCTTTAAATGTTCATTGAAGGTGGTAAATGTAGGTATACTACTGTTAAAGTCTTACATTATATGAAGCAGTATAGAGTTAAGTCAAGATAGACTGATAAATTTAGGTACATATTTTGATCCCTTAAGTAAGTACTAAATAAATGAGACAGTTGTAGTTAAAAATAACAATGCAGAAGATACAATGTAATGCTAATAAATACTTAGTTAATCCAAAAGAAGGTAAGAAATAAGGAACCAAAGGGGCAAAGAGAAAACAAAACTCAGGAGGGGAGACTTAAACCATGACATAAACAATTTTAATAAATGTAAAAGGACTAAACAGTCCAATGAAAAGGCAGGGCCATCGGGCCATGTTTCAAAGCAAGAACCAAATATGTGCTGTCTATAAGGCATGGGCTTTAATTATATAAAGACATGCAAAATGAAACAAACAAAAAAAAGGAGAATGGTTATATTAATATCAGATGAAGAAGACTTCAAAAAAAAGGAGTATTTCGGGGCGCCTGGGTGGCTCAGTTGGTTAAGCAACTGCCTTCGGCTCAGGTCATGATCCCGGAGTCCCGGGATCGAGTCCCGCATCGGGCTCCCAGCTCCATGGGGAGTCTGCTTCTCCCTCTGACCTTCTCCCATCTCATGCTCTCTCTCACTGTCTCTCCCTCAAATAAATAAATAAAATCTTAAAAAAAAAAAAAAAGGAGTATTTCCATAGTTAAAGAGGGACTATTTCATAATTGTAAAATGTATTTCATCAAAACAACATAAACAATCTTAAATGTGTTGCACTTAACTAAAATTACATGATGCAAGAAAATACAGATCTAAAGGAATTAACAGACAATTCTATAGCTGGAGATTTCAGCACTCATCTCTTAGTAATTGGTAACAGACAAAACACTATCAAAAAGAAAGAAAAATGATAAAACACTACTAATCAACTAGAACTCTGCACCAACAACAGCACAATGCACATTCTTTTCAAGTGAATATAGACCATGTGCTGGACCATGAAACACATTTAAATTTAAAGCACTGAATCAAAGAGACTATTTTCCCTCACTACAATGAAATAAAATAAAAAAACAGTAGCAGTCTAGAAAAAAATCGACATATTTTGAAATTAAGCAACACACTAAATGTAACTCATCATTGCAATCTACCACATTAACTGAAAACAATGGACAATTACATGATTATCTCAATAGATGCAGAAAAATCATTTCCCAAAATGTAATAACTTTCAAAATACAATTCAAGATAACAACTTCACAGTTACTGAGTTATATGAGTTCCTTTTGTATCTTGGTTATTAACCCTTTGTCAGATAAATGGCTTGCAAATATTTTCTCCTATTCCTTTGATTGCCTTTTCATTTTCTTGATTGGTTCTTTTGCTGTATAGAAATATTTTTTAATTTGATGTAGTCACATTTGATTATTTCTTTTGTTGCTTGTCCTTATGGTGTCATAGCCAAAAAAAATTGCCAAAGATGAATGTCAAGGATCTCTTTCCCTGTTTTGTTTTGTTTTTTTTTCTCGTTTTATGGTTTCAGGTCTTATGGTTAGATCTTTAATCCATTCTGAGTTAATTTTTGTGAGTGGAATGGATAGAGGCCTTTTGCACGTGATTATCTAGTTTTTCCAGCAACATTTTTTGAGGAGACTATCCTTTTCTCATTGAGTAATTTTGGCTTCTTTGTCAAACATTAGTTGACTGTATGTGAGAGGGTGTGTTTACTTCCAGACTCTCAATTCTGTTCATTTGTCTAAGTGTCTATTTTTATGCCGGTACCATACTGTTTTGTTACTTTAGCTTTGTAGTATAGTTTGAAATCGGGAAGTGTGATACCTCCAGCTTTGTCCTTCTTTCTCACCTATTGCTTTGGCTATTCAGGATCTTTTGTGGTTCCATATGAATTTTAGGGCTGTTTTTCTATTTCTGCAAAAAAAAAAAAAAAAGACAGTAATCTTGATAGGGATTGTATTGAATCTATAGATGGCTTTGAGTAATATGAACATTTTGACAATATTAATTCTTATAATCCATGAACACAGGATACCTTTCCATTTATTTGTGTCTTCTTCAATTTCTTTCATCAAAGTTGTATAGTTTTCAGTATACAGATCTTTCAACTCTTCGGTTAAATTTATTACTGTTTTCTGTATTAATTTTGATGCTATTACAAATGGGATTATTTTCTTAATTTTGTTCTCAGATATTTCAGTGTTACTGTATAGAAATGCATCTAATTTCTAAATGTTGGTTTTATATTCTGCAAATTTACTGCATCTTTTTGTTAGTTCTAATAGTTTTTTGGTGGTCCTTAGGATTTTCTACATGTAAAATTGTATCTTTCTGTTCAACTTTTTGTAAATGTAAAGCTGATCTAAAACTAAGGTCTATTTATTAAATGTATCATTTATAAATAGCAGAAAAATTAAAACACTTAAGAATAAATGTAATTGACAAATAGAATCTAAAATTTATGTAGAAATTCAAAGGATCTGAAATAATCATGACCATCTTGAAAAAGAGGAACAATGATAGAGGACCTAAAAGTGCATGATTTCCAGACTTACCATAAAACTTATTGTAAGGCCTTCAAGAGAGTGTGATGTCAGCATCGCATAAATAAATAGATTGTGGAGCACAATAAAAAATTAGATATAACTGTTGCCCATATGGTCAATATGTTTTGTTCAGAACACCAGCATACTTCAATAGAAATAGTAAAGTACTCTGAACCAAGCAAGCTGGTATAACTAGTCCAACGGAAAAATAAACTCCATTTTCCTCTCATACCATGCACAAAAACTAATTTGATTAGGAGCATAAGCCTCAATGTGCAAGCTAAATCTTCTAAAAAATACAGAACATCTTCATAATTTGGAAATAGGCAAACATTTCTTAGATAAATTGAAGCATTAACCATAATTTTTTTTAATTACTAAGCTTTATTTCATGAAAATTTAAAGGGTATGCTATTCAATAGTCATAGTTAAGAAAGTAAAAATATAATTTATGGACTGAAAGAAAATATAATACATGTAACTGACAAAGGACTTTTTGCCAGGAAATACATGAAACTAGAAATATGTAGCCTTTACCCACCAATTTCACCCTTACCTATTTATCCAAGAGAAATGAAAGCATATATTCACAAAAAGACTTCTACAATAATGTTAATAACAGCTTTATTTATAATCACCAAAAGCTAGAAACAATGATGTAAATGTCCTTACTGAGGTAAGTGCCATATACTTATTAAGGTGGAATAAATTTAAAAAGTACTGATACATACAATAGCATGAATGAATCTCAAAAAATATATATATATGCTGAGCGAGAGAATTCAGACACAAAACCCATGCATGATGTGTAAGACTATTTTTTTAAAGGTTAAAGTTAAGATCAGGCAAAATGAATCTGTGGTAAAAAAAAATCAGAACAGTAATTGCACCTGCTACAGGGGGATTGACTTTAATGGGGCATGAAAAAACTTTTTTTAGGTGATGGAAATATTTTATATCTTAGTTGTGGTTTTACTTATGTGGATGTGTTAATTTTTCAAATCTCATAGAATTCTGCATTTTATTGTAGGTAAATTATACCTCTGTTAAAATTATTATGAAAATTCCAGAACCAAGTTTTTAACATTAATTACATTCATTGTATATTAATCTATTGGCCCATAATTCTTACTATCTATTTGGAATTTTATTTTACTCATTTTGTGTTACTTGTTTGTGTTTTTGTTTTTGTTTTTTTTGTTTATGTTCATTTATTTTAATTCCAGTGTAGTTAACATATAGTGTTATATTAGTTTCAGGTCTACCATATAGTGAGTCAACAGTTCTATATATTATTCAGTGCTCATCAAGATAAGTGTACTCTTAATCCCCTTCACTTATTTCACCTTCCCTCCCATCCCTCCACTCCCCTGCCCTCACCTCTCCTCTGGTAATCATCTGTTTGTTCTCTATAGTTAAGAGTCTGTTTTTTTGCTTTGTCTTTCTCTTTTTGTTCCCTTTGTTTCTTAAATTTCACATGTGATTGAAATCATATGGTATTTGTCTTTCTCTGACTAGCTTATTTCACTTAGCATTATACTCTCTAGATCCACCCATGTTATTGCAAATGGTAGAATTTCACTGTTTTTTTATGGATGAATAATATTCCAATGAAATAATAACCCATTGTGTATATATATATATATATACCAGATCTTCTTTATCCATTCATCTATCAGTGAACACATGAGCTGCTTCCATAGTTTGGCTATTGCAAGTAATGCTGCAGTAAACATAGGAATGCATATATTACCTTGAATTAGTGTTTTCATATTCTTTGTTTAAATACCCAGTAGTGTGATCACTAGATCATAGGGTAATTCTATTTTTTATTTTTTGAGTACTGTCTTCCTCAGTGGCTGCACCAGTTTTCTTTCCTACCTACAAGGGTGAGTGAGAACCCAATGAGGGTTCCTTTTTCTCCACATCCTTGCCAGCATTTCTTGTTTCTTGTGGTTTTGATTTTAGCCGTTCTGACTGGTGTGATGTATCACTGTGGTTATGATTTGCACTTCCCTGATGATGAGTGATGTTAGTGATGTTGAGCACTTTTCCTTGTCTGTTGGCCATCTGGATGTCTTCTTTGGACAAATGTCTATTCTTCTGCCTGTTTTTAATTGGATTATTTGGGGTTTTGTGTATTAAGCTATACAAGTTCTTTGTATATTTTGGATACTAACCCTTTATCAGGTATGTCATTTGCAAATATCTTCTTCCATTCATTAAGTTGTCTTTTAGTTTTATTGATGGTTTCCTTTGTTGTGCAGAAGCTTTTTGTTTTGATGTAGTCCCAATAGCTTATTTTTCCTTTTGTTTCCCTTGCCTCAGGAGACCTAGAAAAAATGTTGCTATGGATGATGTCATAGAAATTACTGCCTATGCTCTCTTCTGGGAGTTTTATGGTTTCATCTCTCACATTTAGGTCCTTAATCCATTTTGAGTTTATTCGTGTGTGTGGTATAAGAAAGTGGTCCAGTTTCATTCTTTTGCATGTAGCTGTCCCGTTTTCCCAACACCACTGGTTGAACAGACTGTCTTTATCCCATTGCATATCCTTTCCTCCTTTGTCAAAGATTAATTAACCATTTAATCGTGAGTTTATTTCTGGGCTTTCTTTGTGTTTTTGTTTAAATGCATCATATATTTAGAGCCAACAGCAAATGTAAATTCTGTGCAAAAAAAGAATTTAAGTTTAGCATTGCAATATATCAATTTGAAGCTATACTTATCCTGTATAGTTTATTTGTTTATCAGTAAATATTCTTTAGAACTGAATAATATAATTTATAATATTATAATATTTACCCTGTATAATATTTACCCTGAAGCTATATTTACCCTGTACAATTTATTTGTTCATTAATAAATACTTCTCAGCTCTGTGTAATATAATTGTGGGTGCAGTAGATAAAAAGCCAACATCTATGCTATCACAGGAATTACAGTCTATCTGGGTTCAGACTATCATATGAAATTGCAGTTAACCCATAAAATTAACCACCACAGTCAGCATAAATCTGAGAAGTGTCCATCAGATCTAGCAATGTGAATGGATGTTGTTGGAGTTCCTCTAAGGACATTGTAAATGGTATGATTGGAAACTAAAGTCAGTTTAAGGGTGAGTGGTATATGAAGTGAATGCAGCAAGTACTGACTCATTTCATGACTCTAGAGGTGAGAATAGTGATAAGAAGATATTTGAAAAGAGATCTGGAGTCAAGGAAAGTGAATTTGTTTTTAAATTAAGATGAGAGTTAAACATATTCAAAGATTAAGAGGAAGGAACTGCTGGGGTGCCAAGGTGGCTTTGTGGATTAAGTGTCCAGCTCTTGATTTTGGCTTAGGTCATGATCTCAGGGTCATGAGATCAAGCCCCACATTGGGCTCTGCTCCCTCTGCTCCTCCCCGCCCTCCCTACTCCTGTCTCTCTCTGTCTCTCAATTGAATGAATAAATAAATAAATAAAATCTTTAAAAAAAAAATAGGAAGGAGCTGTTGATCAGGTAGAAATAAAAATACAGACACTAAGGGATTTTTTTTTAAAAAGAATAAGGTATCTAAGAGAGTAGAAAGATATGGGATTATAGCCACATCTAGAAAGACTATCTTTATAAAAAGATGGATGTCTCATCTATTATCATTTGAGGGAAGAAAGTAAGGATGTTGAATTTATTTTTATGGGAGAGAGTAAAGTGCCCTTCTCATGCTTCTGTATTCTGAATGGAATTGGAACAGATATGATCTTCTCATGATCCTGAGGAAGAGAGTGAGTTTCTGAGGACTGACGTATGAGGATAGTGATAAGATATGAAACTTCTGTTGTGAATAACTAGAAGATGTTGACTGAACAAAAGAAATGCATAATAGTCATAGGGGCATGGTAAGGTCACAGAATTTATAATTTTATCAATTTTTGTGGTGATGTGACTTTTCATTAGCATGACTCAATTTCCATCACATAGTGATGAAAATAGGTAGTTTAATTGGCCCAGGGTTTGAGTTTCACCAAGCAGGACTAAGAACAGAACAATAGGATAAGTCATTTTAGTATAATGGCAAGAGAATGATTAAAATGATACCAAGGAGACAGAGACGTGAGGTGGCTGAAAAGGAGAATACAATGTAACTGAAAAGATAAATACAACCCATGAAAAGGATCAAAGAAACAGTCTTTTATTTTCTGGTGAATAGATCCAAAATTATGAGTTCTCACCCCAGAGTCTTTATATGTCAGCAAATTAACATAGTAAAATTGGGAAATGAACAGATGGTCCCTGTAGCTGCCCATTCTTTTTCTAAAGCAGGCAATGGTTTCCCAAAGGACAAAAATTAAGTTACAAATAACTGTAATGTTTGATCTTTTTAGTTTTAGCGTTTGTCTGGTTGTTATCCACAGTGGCATCAATCACATCATCACAGCAAGTCATGAATTTTGTGAATTATTTTTCTGCTCAATGGGGATATCTTATTTCAGGAGAAATCAAAGATTTTTTAAATTCCCACAGATTTAGCAGAATTGATTTACAGAAAACTTTTTCAGAATAAAAATCTCAATTTTCCCACAGTGACATTGTGAAAGACATCTCTTTATTACAGGCATTAAACTATAAGCAATCTCCCTGAAAAAAGCTATGCCAGAGATACAAGTGTAGTAGGATGAGAAGGTTACCCAAAACAATGACAGGTGAACATTCCAGAAGCTAGGTGAAAAGAAGAAAAAATATCTTCATTTTTATCAGTTAAGCATCTCTCTTCAGTGTTCTTCTTACCTTGACTGGCACAATACGCAGAAGAAAGATAGGTCGTCATTTCTTTTCTATTCTAATTTAATTTCATTTAATTCCTTTCTACTCCTCTAATCTGAGTTGCATAATACACACCATGGTGTACATTTAGTTCTGTTAATCAACCAAGCAGACTTTGAGCACCTCTTTTGTCATTCTGAATAATTCAGACCCTCAAAGTGATTTTTCTTCCATTATTATTCTGACTGGAAGAGACAGAAGAATGTGTTTTTTTCCCATGAGTAGACAATAGCTTATTTGCAAAGTGACACTATAGACCAAACCAGGAAGCATTTTTATTGAGTGCCTGTATGCATAGCAATACATGCTTCAGAAATAATTGAGAAGTGTGCATTTAACTTACAGCATATAAAATAAAACATGAAGATGAGATGTTGAATAGAAATATATCATAAACTACTTAAATATCTCCATTTAAACTAATCTCATTTTTCTATAGCACCTCTAGGGAGAGAGTGATATCACAAACATTTTTTTAAAAGATAACATTATTAAGGAGTGCAGTTGTCGTGATGAGCACAGGGTGATGTATGGAATTATTGAATCACTATGTGGTATACCTGAAACTAATATAACACTGTATGTTAACTATACTAGAATTTAAAGTAAAATTTTACAAAGGTAACATTTATATTAGAAACATGTATGTTAACTCTAAATTATATAGACATATGATAAGAATTTAAAAGGATTTATAAGGCAAGAAATGGAGAAAAATTTGAACTCAAGAAGTTCATGGACTATAGAGTGTTTCACTAATATTTGCTTTATTTAGTATAGTATAGTTTAATGCTGTATAGTCTGCTATAGTCTGTCTCTTGCCTCAAAAGATCATGATGGTTTACAGAAAGAATACATATAACAAAATGATGGTAAAACCCAAGCACAAATAGAGAATTCACAGCAGTTAAAATATAAATAAGACAGAAACATGTGCAAGCTATGTTTTCTTTAGGCTTCCTCACAGCCAAATGAAAATGAAAGCATGACCAGTGGATACATATTTTAACAGAGGAGAAAACAAATACCTATGAGATAAAACCAAAAAAAAACCCAAAACAAAACAAAAAACACTGTTCATAAAATAAAACTATAGATGAAGGTTCACCTGTGAAGTTTCATAGTCAGAATGATACAATGAACAATGTCCATATTATAATATTTCTATAGCAAATGTAGTAACACTCTTTATCTCTTCATTTTTAAAGCAATCTCACATTAAACTCCAGTAAATGATGTTACAGTACAGATTAACTAAAGGAAGTTATGCAAAAAGTCAATGAAATATGGTCAAATCATGTAGTCTTCAAATGGTCTGTCACACTCCAATGAAAGAAATCCGTATGTCTGTGTGTGTTATGTGTTTGTGTGTATATGTATTTATTTAATATATCCAGTTCAGCTTTTACTTTGTAATTATATATCATTTTTCTGTTTTGTATAAAAAACTATTATTAGGAGTGCCTGGGTGGCTCAGTGGGTTAAAGCCTCTGCCTTCGGCTCAGGTCATGATCTCAGGGTCCTGGGATCTATCGGGCTCTCTGCTCAGTGGGGAGCCTGCTTTCTCCTCTCTCTGCCTATCTCACTGCCTACTTGGGATCTCTCTCTGTCAAATAAATAAATAAAATCTTAAGAAAAAAAAAACTGTTATTAAAGAACTCATGCCCTGAGCATACTTTCTCCTTTCACAGATCCATGGCTTTGCTTATGCTGTTACTTTTAGCAATCTATCCCTCCTCCACAGTTAAAGAAATTCTTCAGAAATTAGGTCAGTGCCACTTACCCTTTGATCTTCCTCAGAAATCAGTATATTGTTTCTCTGGGTCCCCCAAAGAACACTTCTCCTCTTTTACAGCACTCTTCACATTATGTAGAAATTATTTCCTTGTTGGTCTTTTATCAGAATATGACTTTTTCAAGGCATGCAATTTGCCTTACAACACTTAAGATGAGGATTTAATACATACTTTCTAAATTAATGAATTAAAGAAAAACATTACTTTTTAATAAGATAAAGTGTTAATTGATCTGGAATTCAGTGCTTCAGTGTGTTCTGATGATCCCCTCAAACTATTTGAAAATATTTTTGGCTCAGTTTGTCTGGGAAGTTGATCTGCAGCTTTGATTAGTCAAAAGAATCAATGATCCTGCCACTAATAGGATAGGAAATACTGGAGTAAAAAGATAAACATTCTGAGAATGTTACGTTCGTAGTCTTTTATATGATCA
Source organism: Potos flavus (assembly GCA_028534135.1). Classification (NCBI taxonomy): domain Eukaryota; kingdom Metazoa; phylum Chordata; class Mammalia; order Carnivora; family Procyonidae; genus Potos; species Potos flavus. The sequence continues at coordinate 25,311,466 of CM052892.1, forward strand.
GATTGTTTATCAGATATTATAGCCCCTCAAATAGAGCTCTCATAAATATTAAATACATATGCTATCTGATTATTATTTGCATTTATTTGGGGGGACATATTATTTCTAGTGTTTCCTAGGGACTGTTGACAACGTAGGACATATCATAGTCAAACATATCCTAGTTGACCTCTGTTTATTAGTTGCAGAAGGAATGATTGTAGCCTAAACTATGAGACTCAACTGACAGTACTTTTAGAGCAATTACTCATTAATGGAATATGCAGAAGATAATTTATTTTAGAAATCACTATACTATGCTTAAATGACTTAATACTTGATGGATAAATGATATACCTGACACAGGAGATAACTGATAAGGTAAATTAACTGATACCGGTAATTGAAACATCATTTCTAGATCTTCAAACTCAATGCACAACTGACTATTCTATTTCTAATTCCAGTTCTCGTTTAAAAAGCTATTTTTTTCTAAATTTATAGCATGTAACACATGAATTTAGGGTAACCCATTAAGTGAATTTGAATTGTAAATGTATTGTGTTTATACAATAGCTTGAGATGACTTAAAGGTTTTATTCTAAAAATATAGCCAAAGTAATCATAATCATAATCAACTTGATCTTATAAATCACTATTCTAAGATACAGATATGCAAACTTAAAGATTCCTACATTCTCAAGTTATCCATATACATTATCATTATACAAGTGCTTATGAGCAGCATAGGAGCATGTGCATGAATTTAGGAGATAGAAACTGCAATCCAATTCCATGACCTCCATTTACTTGTATGATTTCCCTTCTTCCACAAAATAGACATTACAGATTGCTTTCAAAAACCAATGAGAGCTGGTGCAGCCACTCTGGAAAACAGTGTGGAGGTTCCTCAAAAAGTTGAAAATAGAGTTACCCTTCGACCCAGCAATTGCACTACTGGGTATTTACCCTAAAGATACAAATGTAGTGATCTGAAGGGGCACATGTACCCGAATGT
>CM052892.1:25312962-25369785 GCA_028534135.1 Potos flavus
CATTCCCACCAACAGTGTAGGAGGGTTCCCCTTTCTCCGCATCCTCGCCAACATTTGTCGTTTCCTGACCTGCTTATTTTAGCCATTCTGACTGGTGTGAGGTGGTATCTCACTGTGGTTTTGATTTGTATTTCTCTGATGACGAGTGATGTTGTGCACTTTTTCATCTGTCTGTTGGCCAGCAAATGCAGATGCTTTTAAAGACGATGTGAAACACCGTTTTACTGTGGTTGTTAGCGCCTGGCAATTATGCTGACTTGTTTAGTGTGGCTTTGAGTCTTTTTTTAAATTCTTTTAAGTTTAGGGGCTAATGTTTCCTTGTTCAAAGAGTACTGCCAACACAAAAGGATCAAGAATTCCTGCCTCAGCCGGAATACACAAACACACACATACGTTAAACTTTGAGTTAGAAGATTTGTCTTCCAACTGTAAATAACCCGTTTTGTATCCTCAGACATGACACTGTATCTCTCTAGCTGAGGCATGACCATCAGTAAGATAAGTAAAATAATACCTCTCAAATAGCAAGATCTTTGGGAAGTAAAATAAATGAGATACTGCATGTAAAAGAGCTTTGTATCCAACAAGGGAATTTAGAAAGAAAAGATTTCTAAATCCTTTAAAATAGAACTCTGTGGGCATAGGATGTAAAATAGTAATGGAAAAATAAAGACAGATTTACAGACTATGGGGCTTGAATAGTAAAGAGCAGGTAGCAGGAGCCTATTCAGTTGTCCTGTTCCAAGCAAACAGGGACCAGTCTTGGAAACCAAGTAGATGGAGTTATATGTGTCTCAGTTTTGTCAAAAGTTGACTGACAACTGCTCCATTTCATGGTCTGTTGCAGAGGTGGTGACATTTCAGGGGAAATGTGCCTTGCCTAAAATATTGTGACTCCATATCCCCTCTGGAGACGTATAAGGCGTTGCATCAAAAACCACATGCTTGGCCACCACCTCCCACTTAAAATAGAATTTCCTAAAACTGAATGAATTGGAATAACCAAAATAGGTAATAGATGGATTACTTAAATAAACTTTGGAAGAATTTATGTTATAGATCAAATCCAGCTAATTTTTATTGATGCTTACTCAGTTCCTAAGTGTTTCTATAAGGGTATATGCAAAGACCCTGAGGGGAAGAATTTTGTTGCTTCTATTCAGCTTCCCTAATGGAAATGTTAGCACATTATAATCTTTAGAATACATGAGAGTAAAAATCTGTAACCCACAGGAAAAAAAAAATAGTAATAAAAAGCACTGAGAAGGTTTTTATTTCTTCCCTAATGCTTCTTCCTTTGTTATTCCTGACCAACCCCACTACATAAGAAAAGGTTAATATTTACAGTTGTGACATTTATATGAATGATGTCTTGTATAGTTAAGTGTTCTTCATCACAACATAGTTTTTATATCTCAAAAGATATTTTTAAGTTATTTTAGTAGAGTCCTTCAGGCTGAAATACAAGAACACTAGACAGTAATTCAAATCCACAGGAAGAAATAAAGAGCACCAATAAAGACAACTACGTGGATATATATTAAAATATTATAAATGTATTTATTTATAAATCTTTTTCCTCCGATCTGATTTAAAAGAAAACTGCATGAAAAAAATGACCATAAAACTGTGCTCATGGGTTTATAAAATATAAAGATGTAATATTATGACAATTCTTATGACAATCTTATGACAAAGTAGAGAGAATGAAACTGTATCAGAGCAAAGTTTTTGTACTGAAAATAGGATGATATTAATCTGAACTAGATTATTTAAAGTTAAAATGTTAATTGCAGTCCTCAGGGTGACTGCTCTAAAAATAACTCAAAAAACAGGTAAAAGGAAAAATTAAGAAATTAAAATGGTACACAAATGTATGTTTTTAACCAAAAGACAGAATTGAGAATAGAGAAACAAATATATATATATATATAAAATATATGGAAAAAATGGCAAAATAGCAGATGAATCCTTATCAGTAATTGCATTCTATAGAAATGAATAAGCATTCAAAAACTCCAATCAAAAGGCAGATTGCAGAATGAAATTTTTTAAGAAGTAATACCAATATGCTCTATACTACAAGAAATACACATTAAATTCAATGACAAAAAGCTTGAAAGTAAAAGGATTGGAAAAAATGAACCGTGCAAAAAGTAAATAAGAGAGAGCTGGGTGTTGCTGCACGAATATCAGATAAAAAGTGTTACCAGAAACCTTTCCCCAAGATATCCATTCAGTGAGGACAAATCATTGCCAAGTTTGAAGTGAAGCCGGAGATATGATGGCTATTTATGCAGCACCTTTCCTGTTTCTAGGCTCAGACTTGATCAGCACAGAGTCCACTACAGCGAACACCCCCAAAAGCACCCCCAGTCAATGCCCAGCCTCTTCTCTTGTTCTTGGAACTGTCCCCCATTCTGAGGTGGAGATTAGTGGGAGAGATACGACCCATCAGTGGCCTAATACTTTACGTCTTGCTTTAAATTAAGTTCCATTGCGGTGGCGGAGTGTTTCTTGTCGTTATATTGAGAGTCCTTGTTCAGAGATGTAAATAGCATGTGCTCTTTCCCTTCTTAGTTTTTTTTTTAAATATCTTTTCCCATTCTCCCTTTTCTTTGGCCTCTGCTTGCGAGGGAGAAGAAGGAGAGTAAATGATACCGTTTACCCTCCCAGCCCCATGTTAGGTCTGTGGAGTCCAAAAACCAACTAACAGAAGCTACTCCACATATAGTCACACAACTATACCATTCACACTGAGCTGTCTGTGCCCTCTCTGGGGTTGGGAGAAGAAAGGAAGTTTGTAAACCTTTAACAGGTGTTTGATCAGGAGAGATTCTTCTTTTGAGTCAATTGAGCCACGTTAGTTTCTTTGCCAGTTCTCTGCCCACACCCCATCGAGCTGGATGTATTGTGTTTCTACTGTTCTAGAATATAGGAGGGTAGAGAAAGGGGAATCCACTGGACGTCTACAGAATTCCTTTAAGGCTACACTGAGAGGAGGGAAATAATGTAGGTCTCCACAGCCTCCAACAGGTTAGGAAGGAAAGTGCCTTTGGGGGCCACTGGCAACTATTCCTCACAAATGGATTGTGTTTCTCCCCTATTATGAATGCAGAGTCCAGCCACTCCAAAATCCCACTTTCACATTTTATGAAATATGAAGTTCCTTGCATCTTTAACTGTTCTGAAGCAGAGTGGGAGATTTCAATGATACTAGGCCCTTGTAAATCCAGTATCTCCTCTCCTTCGTGTACCTATGCATGTGCCTGTAGGAAGTTACTGGTTGTGAGGGAGCTGGGGAAAATCTGATTTAGCCAGGTCCTTTCTCACTGGGAAAACCATCTGAAAAGTTTAAAGTACTTTTGTTATATTTTTATTAAAATAAATATACACTATAAAAGGAATATGTTAACAATTGGACCACTAAGAAGGTTCAGTGAAGAAATTTAGAAATGAGTAGGTGTGCAATGCCACTGTCTCCTTCCTTTCCTTACCCCTTGTCACCACCGAGAAGTTAAAAGAGAGAAAAATGTCCCTTCCCATTCTCTAACCCCAAAGTTATGGGATGCTGTGGACATACACCTCCAAATAATGCACAAACAAAAGACAGCATATGGCCATTCAAAGAAATAAGTACATTAGGGAATGATAAAAACCCACGATCATGATAAAAGAGCCCATCTTCTTCAGAGTATAACTAGCATCTGGATTATTAGATAAATCTAAGTTTATGCAGATTTTCTAGAGATTTTCCAGATCTGTAATCCACTTTCAAGCTCAGTTAGGTGGCTTTATTTCCTTGCTGGCTGTCATCTGGGGCTACTCTCTGCTCTGTCACATAGCCCCCTCCATCTTCAAAGCAGCAATGACATTTTGAGTCCTTTTCACAATTCCAGTCTCTCTGATTTCCTGTTCCGCTACCAGCTGAAGCAAATTCTCTAGTTTTCAATGGCTCTTGTGGTTAGATTGAGTCCACCCAGATCATTTCCCTTCTCACTATCACAATATCAATTGATTAGTAATCCCAATTGCATTCGTAATCCCTTTTTCCATATAATTTAGCATAATTATGAGTATGATATCATAATCTTGAGGATCACGGCAAGAAATCTTTTCATCTTTTTTCAGCAAAATTTCTATACATATTCACATCTGTTAACCGTATTAATAGAGTCTATATCATGGTATTATTCAATGAAAACAACCAATTCATACACCATGTTGTAACCATAAAACCTTGGTTAATTAGACAGCAGTAAATACAATGATGCATGCTAATATATGCAAAGAACTTCAATGAATTTGACTTCTGTAAATACATGAATGATCCTGGACTCATTCATTTGTACACTTTATTTGCTTTATTAGTGAGTTCAGAATTATGAAGTTATATCCATATTACAAAACACTCACCTAGTAAAAGCTTTGTATTGAGGGAAATGAATTATCCCCAGTGACAAATACAAGAAAATGCAGATTACTTTGTATGTAAATATATAAACATTTACTAAGGAAAGAGAGAGATCCAGGAGGATAAAGGATAATGCCATGTTTCCCCCCCTCCAAAAAGTGGCTATAGTGCTTAGCAAAGAATCAAAAATATTTGCTTCTGATTTGTTTTGATTTTGATGAGTTTTTCTATTGCTTATATGGTGGTATGATGAGTTTTTCTATTGCTTATATGGTGGTTGTTTGCTTGTAGTTAATATAATGTCATTATATGAACTCCAAGTAACTTTAGGGCTGTCAGGATAACTTAAAGATCTTTAAGAATGACTCTGTCTTAACTATTCAGAAACAAATACTGTTCAGTACATTGGCCAACTTCCCTCTCATTTAAAACAAAACAAAGCAAAAACAAAAAATTGGCAAAAATCTATCTGATTTCCTAGTTTTCATAGTTTTCATATCCTTCATAGTTTTCAAATCCTATGAAACTCATAGGATTTCGTAGTTACTATGTGAAAGTATTAGTAACCTGTCAATACTTTGAGGAATCGCTGCTAAATATGGTCCATATTAGACAGGATGTAAAGGAATGACTGAAGATGGACTCATTAACCACTCAAAAAGTAACACTTAATAATATAAACTGAATGAAGGTCTCTGATTGTATTAATACAAATGTAAGTAGGGGAGTTGTGGGATGGGGAAGAATGGGTTATTGGTCTATTGTTTTAAAATTATTTGGGTGGTTGGTGTATTAGTTATTTGCTGCATAAGAAATTAGCATAGCTCTCGATGGCTTAAAACAAAAATAAAAAGTATTATTCGCCCACTATTAGGTCTCAGAGGTATTGCTACATTCTGTGGAAGCAAACCTTGATGCTTGAGTTTTTTTTCCTTGAAAGGTATGGAGGATGAATTTCTGCCTTGTAGAATATCCCCCCAAAGCCTGACCCAGTGGGAAAGGTGGCCTGAAGAATCTAGCTTCTTTGGTCCAAGCTTAAGGACCTTGGATCCTGGCAGAAGTGAATCAGAGAGTTTGAGGGACGAGAATAAATCTGACAGATGACCGATAATTAAATCTGACAGTTTTCTGGTGACATATCTCATGGTTTCTGAAACCCTTGTCCCTGCTGCGTCTCCTCTGACTCTCAGAACCTGTGTTGTGATTGTTGATGGTTATGTGATGATGCACTTTTCCCTTCCTTTTGTCTGGATAAGAGTAAGCCCTGTTTACTCAGGAATTCTCACCTAGAAACTGTCAGGGACTGGAGTTACTCCTTGTATCTTTTCAGGCATGCTTGAAATCTCTCCCTCAGTCCATATTGCTGTTCTAGGATCAGGCCCCAAACCTGCATGTGGCCCTGAGCTTCAGGATTATTAAAGACCATAATATCAGCCCCAGTTTCATCTGTGTCAGGGCTTAGCACAGAGCTGATACTGATTTGTCTATTGCCAGTGAGGCTTCCTGCCTCTTGCCTTTTTTCTGGTGCAAAGCCACTGAAAGCAGATTATGTTTGTCCCCATTTTCCTTTTGGAAGAAACCTGTGTGTTCTCTGACAAGACCAGTGGAGTGGGGGCGCCTGGGTGGCTCAGTGGGTTAAAACCTCTGCCTTCGGCTCAGGTCATGATCTCAGGGTCCTGGGATTGAGCCCCGCAACAGGCTCTCTGTTCAGCAGGGAGCCTGCTTCCCCCTCTCCCTCTGCCTGCCTCTCTGCCTACTTGTGATCTCTCTCTCTCTGTCAAATAAATAAATAAAATCTTAAAAAAAAAAAAAAAAAAAGAGACTGGTGGAGCAGTCTTTTCCTCTTTTTCAGCCATTGAAACTACATTCCTTTTCTGATTTTTCCTTGTATCCTGAAGCTTAGGGTGCCCCAGCAGGCACAGGCTGCTTCTTCTGACTTCCCTATTACTACGGAACTATATTTCCCCCCACAGCTATTCTCTTTCTGAGTTGTTTGACAGGATAAGACAGTTCTTTAGCTAGATTTAATATTCCAGTAATTTTTTTTAAGATGGGAACATAGAAGTTATAGTTCTTAGTTATTTTATCTTAATGTGTCTAAATGTTTGCCTATTGTCTTCACATTAGAATAACAACTTGATTGAGAATGATATTATTAAGATACACTTATCTGAGAAATTTTAAAAACCGGCTCTCTTGACTTTTTTTGATAGTATTTTTATTTTTATTCATTTTTTCTTTTTTCCTTTTTTCTTTTTTTAAATTTAAATTCAATTATCCAACATATAATACATCATTAGTTTCAGATGTAGTGTTCAATAATTCATCAGTATATAACATCCAGTCCTTTTTCTTTTGTTAATATATTATTTTTTAAACCTTTTCTGGTTGTCTATTTTTCCTCATATCCTTTCATATTTTATCTGAACATATTCCCTTATAAAATTGATTGGATAAGCTATTTTATTTCTTTTTTCTCCCAAAAGATCCACCCATATTACCCTTTATCGCATGAAGGGCTTATAGATAGACCTTTTTTTTTAATGCTCCAAGTTTTTATTTAAATTCTAGTTTGTTGACATATAGTGTAACATTAGTCTCAGGGGTAGAATTTAGTGATTCATCACTTACATATAACACCCAGTGCTCATCACAAGTGTCCTCCTTAATACCCATCACCCATCTAGCCCATCCCTCCACCCACTTCCCCTCCAGCAACCCTGTTTGTTCTCTGTAATTAAAAGTCTGTTTTATGGCGTGCTCCCCCCCCCCCTTTTTTCCCTTTCCCTTTGGTTCATCTGTTTTGTTTCTTAAAAGAGTGAAATCATCTGGTATTTGTCTTTTTCTGACTGGCTTACTTTGTTTAGCAAAACAAAATAAACAAAAACCAAGTCCTTGCAAATGGCAAGAATTCATTATTTTTATGGTTCAGTAATATTCCATTTATATACCACATCTTTTTTATCAATTCATCAGTTGATGGATACTTGGGCTGTTTCCATAATTTTGCTATTGTTGATAATGCTGCTATAAACATCGGGGTACATGTGCCCCTTCAAATCAGTATTTTTGTATCCTTTGGGTAAATACCTAGTAGTGCAATTGCTGGATCATAGGATAGTTCTATTTTGAACTTTTTGAGGACCCTCCATACTGTTTTCCAGAGTGGCTACCCCAGTTTGCATTCCCACCAATAGTATAAGAGGGTTCCCCTTTCTCTGCATCCTCGCCAACATCTGTTGTTTACTGTGTTGTTAATTTTAGCCATTCTAACAGGTGTGAGGTGATATGTCACTGTAGTTTTGATTTGTATTTCCCCGATGATGAGTGATGCCGAACATCTTTTCATGTGTTTGTTTGGCTCTACTGACTTTGGGAATGAAGTGCTGGTGGTTGATTTCTAATGTTCCCCTAATAAACAAGTTGCTCTTTTCTTGCCTGGTTGCGTGAAAAATTCTTTCTTAATTGATCAAGTTCAATAATGAAGTCATTCCTCACTAAATGGTAATCATTCCTTGATCATTTTCCTTATGTATATACACTGCACCATTTTATTTGTAAATTTGTCTTTTGTTCCCATTTAAAAAATTCCCTCAATCATACCTTTTTAATATCACATTTATTCGACCATTCAATTTTCAACTTAGATAAAATGCATTATCCTCGTGTTGGATAAGTTCTATCTATCTCTGGTGATACTATTTATCTTTACTTTAATTTTATAACTTTCCCCTGTTTTTCATTGTGATTAGATCAGTTTCCTATCACCGAAAGCAGTCACTTTGCTTCCAGTGAGTACCTATTTACTTCCTTGTGTTTGTTTTTGTTGTTGTTGTTGTTCTGAGGTCTATCAGGAATGGATAGCATGCACAGTTCACGGCTCTTAGTATTTTGCCCTATTTCTTGTAGTGGGGAATTCGTCATAATGCTGTATCACCTATTTTGGTGGGAAATGCAGTCATGCAATTTTGATCTTTTTATCTAATTTACCTCTATTTTATCCGGGGATTCTTAAACTATGCCACCATTTCTGTCATTTTTCCAGATCTATCCTTCATTTTTTTTTTAAGATTTTATTTATTTATTTGACAGAGAGAAACACAGTGAGAGAGGGAACACAAGCAGAGGGAGTGCGTGAGGGAGAAGCAGGCTTTCCATGGAGCAGAGAGCCTAATGCGGGGCTGCATCCCAGGACCATGGGATCATGACCTGAGAGGAAGGCAGATGCTTAACGACTGAGCCACCCAGCGCCCCTATCCATCATTTTTTATAGTTTTGACTGCTAAATGATTTTAATTGAAAATCACTTTATTTTACTTTTTTTTTTTTTTTTGAAGAGATGATACAACAGTGTCTTTGGTTTTCATTGTTGTGGATGGTTTGCAATCTTTTCCTTTGCTTTTCTTTGCTTTGGCTCCATTATAATGGGATTAGTAATGGATTGTTAATTATGGGGCAGGATGTAAAGGGTAAGAAATAAGAAAAGTGAAATGAGTTCAGGGCTACATTAAAAATTTTTACACATATGAAAGTAAACATCTTATTGGAATCAACAAGTGTACATTAACTATATGGCCCTTAATTTTCTGTAATTAAGGCCTTCAGCATCCTCTGGACTCACTGGTTGGGAGACTAACAGAGCACAAAACCAGCCATTAAGAGACATAGACAGAGGTCTTGATTGACACCAGCCATCAATTGGGCAGTAGATACCAAGTGAATAATTCCTTTACTGGCTTAGCCAAATATTGATACTCACTCCCATAGATGCCTAAGGAATAACCTGTGGTTCAGTGTAGATATGAATAAAGAATGAGACAAATATGACAGCACTGGTAGTTTGTTTTTACAGATTATACTGTCTTTGAGGTGCTATAGTTTATTTATACTATGAATGAGAGGTGCTATAGTTCATTTATACTATGAATGAGAATTTATCTTGGATTATCTTTAAAAGCATCCTAATACTCATGGTGCACAATTTATTTTTGTTTTGTTGGGAGCATGAAGTGCACTATTTATTCCAATAAATTCCCTTGAAATTGAAGACAGGAGTTGTTTTGGTTTGTTTCCTTAATTTTTTTTTTTTTTCCTTTCCCCTGTAGAAAGAGACCATCAGGGATTAGGACAAGCATCATTTTATTATATTTCTATCTCCTTTGTATCCTTAATTTCAATAAATATGTTCTCCTGTTTCCATTTCAGTTATATCAGTATAATCCTTATATTTTGAAGAATATTTTATTTAAGTGGAATTTTAAATAGTCCACGGATAACATACTTTTTATTCTTATACATCTAGCTCACTTTCCAACTTATAACACTTCATTGAAATTCCAGGTGAACTTTTCCCTACCAATTCATTTTCATTTACTCTTCATTGATTTTATCTCACAGACTTACAGTGAGGATTTGAGAAATAAATAAAAGGAAGAGAAAATTCATTGAAAATTAAGTGACAGAAAATGTCCATATGTTATAACACATCACAATAAACTTATCAGATAGAAATTAGAAAATGTGCATTCACTTGTATAGTACCATGCCAGTGTATGAAATTATCATTATCATGATTATACTGATGGATTTACATGATTCAATGTATAGTTGTACTCATAACTATGATTTATTATAGCAATGTAGTAAGGATATTTAGCAGGATCAAAAGAGTAATCCATTTGCAGCCCTCCTATGCTTTCTCCCTCTCATGAGCAACTGCAGACACTACACTCATAAATGGACAGCAAAAATGCAGCAGCATGTCTGTGATGTTCTGCCCAGGGAAGCCATTAGAAACTCAGTGCCCAAGTTTATTTCAGGGGCTGCTCATGTAGGTACTCTGCCTAGCATGTATCAAAGTTCCAGAGGGCAGTGGGTCTTTAGCATAGACCACCTTGTGTGTACAAATAGTTTAGGCAAAGTAAACCACCCTTATCAATTAGAAAAAGTTTTATATCAGTGTGTTCAACTACCAGCCAAATTCCCAGTTGCTCACCAAGGGTTAACCTCATAATCAGGCTTTTCTAAGCAGAGCAGTCTCAGGCATACTGTGTTAACTCTTTTCTGCACAGAATTCGATTTCTATTTAGATCTCTTTGGTCAAGTATTCTTAGGATTCTTTGGGTGTCTCCTATGTGTTAAAAAGTTCAGTATGGTATTGTGACATTAGGTAGGCACCGTGGCTTCTTACACTAGATCTACTACTCCCACTAGAGTAGTACACAACCATCTTCCAACGAGCACCTCATAAAGGTTTTAAAAAAGCAGAAAACTATAAATATCTGCAAAAGTCATGATGTGAAAGTACCCATGAACCTAAAATTCAATGCTCAGCTAAATTTTTTGCATTTAGTATGGGTGAAATAAGGATTTTTCTCAGATGAAGATAGTTTACTACACTACAGATTATACTTCAGGAACATTAATCAAGAAAACAAGTGGGATGCAAAAAAAAATTGGGTAGAATTATTTGCAAGCATTATAGTAATTCTGAATAAACAACAGATGTTAACGAAATTAAAATAGTGAAAAAATTATAAGTAAAATATTAAATAAAAATAATACAGAAGCTGGAAAATTATTTGAAACTTTCTAGAGTCTTATCACTTTCAGAAATGAGAATAGAGAGGTTGATTGACTTTCTTTTTTGTAAAACTTTTAAATTTTTAAAAAGACTTTATAGTGCTCATTGCATAAAAAACAATGACTATATACCGTCCAAAAGAGAAGCACAGAATGGACAATAGGGAAAGTTTTGTTAAGCCAAAAATAATATATAACAAATAAAAAATGTCTTAAAAATGGGAGATAACCACTGAAACAAATATTAAATTAATTTGAAAACAATGTAATATATAAATATGTCAAAGACAAATGTCAAAAATTAAGAAATAAGGTTTAACAGAAAAATATAAAACATACAATTATAGTGTGAATTGGTTGAGCCACTATGGAAAACAGTATGGCAGTTCCTCAAAAAATTAAAAATAGAACTACCATATGATCCAGCAACCACTTCTAAGTGTATATCCAAAGAAAACAAAGTTGGTATCTGAAAGATAGATCTTCACCTTCATATTCATTGCGGCATTACTCATAATTGTCAAGATATGGAAGAATCTAAGTAACCCTCAAGTGATGAATGGGTAAAGAAAATAGAGATATATAATGGACTGTCATTTGGCCATTAAAAAGAAGGAAATCCTGGGGCGCCTGGTTGGCTCAGTCGGTTAAGCAGCTCACTTTGGCTCAGGTCATGATCTCGGGATCCTGGGATCAAGCCCTGAGTTGGGCTCCAAGCTCAGAAGGGAGACTGCTTCTCACTCTCCCTCTGCCCCTCCCCACGCTCATGCTCACTCTCTAATAAATAAATAAAAGCTTAAAAAAAAAAAAAGGAAATCCTGCCATTTGCAACAACCTGGATGAACCTGGAAAACATTATGCTAGAAGGATGTCCAAGTGAAAATGACTTCCTTCATATAACCATGAACTTTGCGGACGCAACTTTACTTCTTATCAATAAGTCATATGTTCCCCCAAATCTTCAAGCTTTCTGCAGTTCGCCAGTGTCATATGATTAGTTCGGGCCAAGGGATATGAGGAGAAGTGACAATGCCTGTACAAAGCATGTAAAAACCAGTTAACAGCCCTCTGGCTTTCATGTCCCCTGTGGTGGGAACCACAGCATCCTCTTGTTAATGAAGGAAACAATCTGGATTACCGAGTAATAACATGTAAAACTTGCCCTAAGAGAGTGTCTCACTTTTTATTTTTTAACATTTAGCCTGAATAAGAAGTAAATTTTTGTTGTATTATACCTATGATGTTTGTGGTTGTTGATTGCCAGTATAGTCTAATCTAACCTAATCTCTCTAAATTAAGAAAGTCTTTCCTAATGGTTCTAGCTAATAAATCACAATGAAAACACATGCTATTTTGGCTTGAACAATGTGTCCCTGTAGAGCAAATCATTTTAGCCAGTGATATTTGGTACTCCGATGGGTCAGATTTTGGATATGTACATACTCTTGTGAAGTTGGAGATAATCACATAATAAAGCCTGAAATGGGTTCCTCCCAGGAGAAACAAGTCTTGTTATTAGAAAGAAGGGCTCTGATGTTGGATAGGCAATAACAACAAATTAATTATGGGAAGAGACAACAGGAATGCGCTCACCAGAAGGAAAGCTCACGTGAGGACCCAATGAGAAGAAAGTCATTTGCAAAACAAAGTGAAAGGCCTCAAGAGAAACCAAACCTTCTGACACCTGGATCTTGGAAATGTAGCCTCAAGTACTGTGAGAAAATAAATTTCTGTTGTTTAAGCCACCTACCTAGTCTCTGGTATTTTGTTATGGCAACCCTAGCAAACTAATACATCTATACACAGAAATAACGAAATTCCCTAAATAATTTAATGCTACTATCCCAAATATAGCTCCAAACACACTCTGCCCTCTTCAAAGTAAACAACTCAAATATCATCCATTTATTGTACCAGTTCCAAGTTCAAGAACTCTAGCTAATATATATTTCTCTAATCAATCTCAAGTGCTACCCCCTTCGAGTCCATTAGCTATAGCTAAATGGTAAGATTCACAGAGAAAGTCTAATAATCATGAATCTGTGTTAACAAACAACATTGCTTTAGGATAAACAAAGCAAAATACCTTTAGCATGCATGGGAAACTTGCTGATAATAGCTATGGGAAGCTTTAAAGGATAAAAATAGGCAGAAATCTAGGTGACATAAATTATATATATAATATATATATATTACATGTATTAAGACAAGTATTAAATTATGGGATGACATAATTAAGATATATGTAAGACATTTAACAAAGTGTAAATATTTCCAATACAGTGTATTCGAAAAATTAATCACAAATTAAAACTGAGTTTGGTAATCCTTCAGATGGGTTACAGATGTATTCAAATATCGATTCCCTCAGCTCTCTGGACAGGTTGGTGAACAGCCCCATCTCTGTTAACCTTGATGTGCCATATACTCACTGAAATTTACTACCTATGCCACAGTGTGAAAAGTATTGGGAAATAACACACAGAAAACCTCAGTAAATTCCAAGTGAGTAATTGTTCAGGCTGGATTATCTAAGTACAGTATAATAAAAATTGAAATGGCCATATTTTCTCGATCCTTAAATCTATAAATTTGCACATTTTAAATTTTCTGAAACTGTGTTTTGTAACCACTTTTTAAAAGTTATAGATACTTGCCAGAGGAACAAGTCATAATGTAGTGTTCAACTTGTGCATCTGTGAATTAGACATAGTTTTGAAGTAACTCTAAACATGGTCATCTTTATAATTTAGGTATCTGTAATAGTAATATAATAGAATGTTAAACTGTGACTCTTTCCATCTCAGCTTTGAAATTTCTGGGCTGCAGTGCAAGCAAAGGGGAACTTAAATAAAGCCCAGCAGTCTCCCTGAGTTGGATAAAAATTGTCAAAATGTTGGGGTGGCCAACATGGTCTCAGTTTGCTGTGCAGAGTACTCGAAAGGACAGAGCTGCTTGAAGAGAAGAGAGCCGAATAGAGAGAGAACAAGCTCAGGAAAGTTTCCCATGAGTTTTCAGCTGAGTACTGATAAATGCATCACAGTGAGGAAAATTACCAAAAGCCAGGAGGAAATAAACAATGGAAAGGCCATTTAAGTGGGTAAGGAAAATTATTTCAACAAATGGGATTGGAACAACTAGATAGCCATATGTGGGGGGAAAGGGAGACTCCTCAATCTGTACCATAATCACATATAAAAATATACTTAAAATGGATTGCAGATTTAATATAAAAGTTAAAATGATAAAATACCTAGAAGAAAACGGGGGAAAATCCTACCACAGCTTTGGAAGAGGATTCATGGCACAAAAGCACAAACTATAAAAGAGAAATTTAAATAAATTGGACTTCATCAAAATTTATTTAAAAATTGTCTCTGCTCTTCAAAAGATACTGTTAGAAAATGATAAGGCAAACCATAGACTGAAAAAAATACTTGCTAAGCATATAGCCACAAAGGACTTGTATTTGAAATACATAAAGAACTCTCCAACTCAATTATTTCAAAAAATGGAACAAATACTTTACCAAAAAGGGGTTAGGGTGGATAATAAGTCTATGAAAAACAAAAAAAAAGGGCTCAACTTCATCAGTATTAAGGAAATACAAATTAAAACCACAGGGAAATGCCACTATGCTCACACTACACAAATCTTGCAAGTGTCAGCAAGGAACTGGAGCAATGGGAACTCTTATGTACTGCTGCTGAGAATCTAAAACAGTTTTCCAAAACACTGTGGAAAACAATTGGCCGTTTATTTACAAGTTGGACATACACCTACACTATGACCCAGCATTCTCCTTGTAAGTATTCATCTGGGACAAATGAAAGCATATATCCACACAATGACTTACACAAGAATATTCATGACATCTTTGTTTCTAATGGCCAAAAACTGTCGACAAGCCAAAATTCCTTCAGTAGTACAAATTGTGGTTATCCGATAATGCTTGAAATCAGGCAATGTGATACCCCAGCTTTGTTTTTCTTTTTCAACATTTCCTTAGCAATTCGGGGTCTTTTCTGGTTCCATACAAATTTTAGGATTGTCTGTTCCAGCACTTTGAAAAATGCCGGTGGAATTTTGATCGGGATGGCATTGAAAGTATAGATTGCTCTGGGCAGTATAGACATTTTAACAATGTTTATGATTCTGATCCATGAGCATGGAATGCTTTTCCATCTTTTTGGGTCTTCTTCAGTTTCTTTCATGAGTGTTCTGTAGTTCCTCTAGTACAGATCCTTTACGTCTTTGGTTAGGTTTATTCCAAGCTATCTGATGGTTCTTGGTGCTATAGTAAATGGAATCGATTCTCTAATTTCCCTTTCTATATTTTCATCGTTAGTGTGTAAGAAAGCAACTGATTTCTGTGTATTGATTTTGTATCCTGCCATATTACTGAATTGCTATATGAGTTCTAGTAGTTTGGGGGTGGAGTCTTTTGGGTTTTCCATATAAAGTATTGTGTCATCTGTGAAGAGAGAGAGTTTGACTTCTTCTTTGTCGATTTGAATACCTTTTATTTCTTTTTGTTGTCTGATTGCTGTTGCTAGGACTTCTAGTACTATGTTGAACAACAGTGGAAAGAGTGGTCATCCTTGTCGTGTTCCTGATCTCAATGGGAAGGCTGTCAGCTTTTTCCCATTGAGAATGATATTCGCTGTGGGTTTTTCATAGATAGATCTTATGAAGTTGAGGAATGTTCCCTCTATCCCTTTACTTTGAAGAGTTTTAACCAGGAACAGATGCAGTATTTTGTCAAATGCTTTTCTCCATATAATGGAATAATATTATTCAGTGATAGAAAGCAATGAAATATGAACAATATGAATGAATCTCAAAATAACTCTGCTGAGTTAAACAAGCCAAACAGAAAAAAATGATAAATAATGCATGATTCCATTTATACAAAACTCTAGAAAATACAAACAAATCTATAGTAACAGAAAGCAGATCAATGGTTCCCTGGAGAGGTGGGAGAGGGGAGGAAATGAAGGATTACACATGAGCAAAATGAAACTTTTCGGGAAGGTATATGGATATTATCTTAACTGTGGTAATGATTTCACAGGTGTATACATATGTCAAAACTCTTAAATTGTACATTATATATGTGTGTGTATATATACACACATGTATATGGAGAGAGAGTTTATTGTACATTAATTATACCTCATTACAATGGAAAAATCATTTTTTTAAACTTTCCAAGAAATAAATAATTCCATTTTCATATAAACTTTTCTAAAGGATGAATAAATAGACAATTCCACTACTCACTAGAAAATTATATATAGGGGTGACTGGGTGGCTCAGGGGATTAAAGCCTCTGCCTTCGGCTCAGGTCATGATCTCAGGGTCCTGGGATCAAGCCCCATATCAGGCTCTCTGCTCAGTGGGGAGCCTGCTTCCCCCTCTCTCTGCCTGCCTCTCTGCCTACTTATGATCTCTCTCTTCTCTGTCAAATAAATAAATAAAATCTTTTAAAAAAAAATTATATATGAACAGATGCAAACTATCCAAAATATAATGCTAGCACTTAATCACTTGTTAAGGAAGAAGAAATGCATTTCACCAAACAGAATTTATTTCAAGGCTATCAGAATGATTCAGTAAAGCAAGAGTTTCATAGAGGAAAAAAAGCAAATTGCTATGCTGATAGATGCTGAAAAGACATTAGAAAAGTATCCCATGATATTCGTAGAATATTATGTTAAGAAAGACAAATTCCAATCTCAAACTAATAATCCAACAATCATCTAAAGCCAAAAATAAATTCCAGAACAAGATAAAAATGCCAGTTATTCATTCACATGATCGCATAATTGACTGGCAGTGCAATATTTTTAATGTTTATTATGTTGCACTCTTAAGGAAAAAAGAATATGTAACATTATTTTTTAGACTGACTTATTTACTTTGAAAAGCAAATTAATCTAATTTTAAAAATCACTTGTTTCTTTAGGAATAATAAGGAAGTTTAATAATATAGTTTTATACAAATTGCATTTATAAAAATTAATAACTATGGTCTTTTGCATCTTGCTGATGAAAGTAATTGGTACTAGCCAGTACTAGCCAGGGAGACTAGCCCTCCCACTGTAAACAATTAGAATATTGGATAAAATATATAAAACATTCGTTTTAAGACATTGGATAACAAGCAGGACTGTGATCTCTGAAAAAAAAGAACAAACGAAATGCACCTATGATCTTGCAGGCTTTGTACCTGCAGGCACTTTCCAGGTACCAGTATAATGAGGACAAACAGAGACTTGCTAAAGAGACAGACAATAGAATTTGGGAAGAATTGCTGAGGATGTAGAGGGGGGAAAACTTCAGAGAAGAGCTTCAAAAATCTGCAAGTAATTTCTTTGCTGATAAACTCATCTGCCATATCTTCACGATGGTACATTTTATTGAAAGTAAATTATAACTCAATAAAGTTGGCTTAAAAATTTAAAACTTTCTTATATGTCAACCATAATGTTGGGCTCTATAAAAGATAAATTGTAATAACCAAAAAAATCTGAATTTTAGCAATCAATTATAGATGAGTAAACATGGACTCTCTTTGAAGAAATATAGCAAACATTCATTGAAATGTAAAAGATGATTTGGATAAATGAAAACATATATCATGTTTTTTTCTTAATTGTAGTGTGCATAACCAATAGTACTCTTGTCAAAATACAATATTTTGTTCCACTTTAAACAAGAATGACTTCTCATATGAAAGAAACCTTTTTATTTCCAAGTTGTTCTGCAAATTTACATTAACTAATACCTGCTAAAAGCACCTTTCCAAAATATACTTAAAAAGGGTCTTTACAGGGTTTGTCTCGTTTGTAATAGAATTTAGGTATATTAACTAATCTTGATACTGTAATGCAAAATGAAAACTGATAGAGCTCAGGTTTAGAAATCACAAAATTTTTGACAGTTCATAGACTTTATGAGTGCATAATCTAATATTTTAATCATCCTATAGCTAATAAATTATTTTAGACAAAAATTTAATTAAAAATCTAGGAGACTATTATGAAACAGAAAATTATATGCATTATAGCAAATTATTTATAATGCGAAGTACTGCTACTTCTAACCCTTTTTTTATTTGACATCGGTTTCTTGCCTTAAACCCAATGAAGTCTGTTGGGTGAGCTTCTCACAAATATTCACATCTTAAGTCTCATTAATCCAATAATAGCAGTCAGTCTTTTAAAATAGTTCTAGCTTCATCACTCAAATGTGTTTCTAATTTGAAATTTCAAGCAGAGAACAGAAATAATTTATTGATCTCTAGTCACATGCAAGTTTTCAGCAGCTAATAATAGGGCTGCATTACAAGAAATAATCTTAATATGCTATTATTCAAAGTTAAGTAAAATCAAATATTAAGTTTTTGGTGCATTGCAGATATCCCTCTTTATCACCTATCAATGTGTCTGTATGAGGTGTGCACCGAAATGAGACAGTTGAACTGCTTCCTTGGAGGACCGACAGTGTTAAGATCTACCAAATGAGGCAGAAATGAAGTCTGTGGTGAGACATTAGGAGACTTCAACCCCTATCAAGGAAAAGTAAAAACACAGACAATTTAAAGCTCAAAAACCAGGGATAATAAAAAAAGAATAAATGGACTAGTTCTAGGTAAAAGTACCTAGTCTAGAAAAAAATGTTTGAATGGCATTATTTAATAAGACTTTTTAAGAGACCCAAAATCCCTTCTTTAAACAATTCTGCCGTACATAAATAAACTATCCTCTGAACACAGAATTTAACAAGCAGATAGCCTATGTATATTATATGCCAGTATCCCTATCCTACTGGAGTAAATGTAAGTATGAGAGTAAGAAAGAAAGAACAATCCAAAACTCAGAGAGATCAGTTCCAATGTTTTGTCAATGTTGACTTCTTAAAGGAGCGTGAATATTGCTTAAATGATTGGATTCAGGAAAACTCTGGAATGATAAAATATTGGTGTTCATAGGACTAAGAAAATCCATATTTAGTCCCCAGAAAACAGAGAACTTCATTCATATGCCTAGAAGCTTTTGTTTCATACCCAGATTCAGGAGGAGTTTTCAGTGGGATAATTCATCTGTGGAAAATAAAAGAGGATGATATAGGAAGTCATCTACCAGCCATATGCGTTGATTTACATTTCTGCCATAGGGACTGGTTTTGAGCCCTCTTGGTTAAGGGTCAAAAGTTATTAGAACTACTAAAAGTTCTGCCTTTGAGATCTGAGGCACAAAAATACCTACAGTGGTGCTCAGATTCAAAGTGTGACAGAGCTGCTGAACAGGTGCTTTTCTCTTTCTCTCCATGGAACCCGGTTTAGGCACCAGTAGGAAAGGAAGCTTTGAAAACGTAGAGAGCAAAAGCAAGACTCATGAGACTTCCCTGAATGGCCTGTCAGGCATAAGATTTAGAAAAGTAGGATCTAGAGCAGGAGAGAAATAATCTGTTCTGAGGTAGAAAAGAGCACATCAAGGAACTGAGAGAATCAATTTGGCTGGGGCAGAGTGATGACATGAATTCCATGAAATGAGACACAAGGGTGGGCAGGAGTTAGATTATGCAGAGGCTTGTGGCTTGCCTTAAGTATGGGTGCAATGGGCAATCATGAAGGATTACTTATAGAAGTCTAAGACTTATGAATATAAGCAGGAAATGTATATTATTTTCTTTTGTATCTCTTGCACTATATATAAATACAATAAGGAGATGTTCATTCAACTTGGCCAGTTACATACTTTGTTATTCTGAAAGGTAGCATAACAGTTGAGAACTCGTTAATTAAACTCCATTAGTCTTATTTTAGATATTTCCTAATGTACCTATAAGACACTCAGAATTATTAGTATAGGTATAATTTCCCCAGCCTTCAAAAATCAAGGGACGCCTGGGTGGCTCAGTGGGTTAAGCCTCTGCCTTTGTCTCAGGTCATGATCTCAGAGTCCTGGGATCGAGCCCCACATCGGGCTCTCTGCTCAGCGGGAGCCTACTTCCCCCTCTCTCTCTGCCTGCCTCTCTGCCTACTTGTGATGTCTCTCTGTCAAATATTGTGATGGCTCTCTGCCAAATAAATAAATAAATAAATAAAATACTAAAAAAAAAGAAAAATTAAATATGTTATCTGTCATTGTAACCCCTATCAAATCTTATCACTCCTTACAATCATTCAAATTCCAATGGCCCTTTTGTGTTTTGTGATTTAATAAGCCCTACTAAAATGCATACCCTAATTATACACTTCACCTAACTTATCAGTGCACATGCTACCAGTGTTCATTCAACAGTCAGACTGTTATTTACTGCAGTCTTGAATTTATAGCCAAATAGCTACAATTTAAGGAAAGCAGTTCTTTGCAATGTATAATGTTAATGATGCATGAGAATGCTTACAAAGGGCTGAACTAATAAAATCCATTTCATATCAGCCCATTAAATGTGTTTCCTTGATTCGAATTGGCAAACCAACCAATAGAAGAGAACAAAACAGAATAAGGAAATAAAACATCTTGAAACAATTGTTATTCTTTTAAAATAATCTTTTGTAGTATTAACTTGTGTGCTCTACAATGTGATTTTTATTGACACATATTTTTCTCTAGTGTATCACTAGCTATTTTAATGTTATGTATTTATTGCAATTTTATAGCACTATTTCAAGTTTATAGAATACCTTCAGAATATGTACTTCATAAGTGTAAGTATATTTTTCTTGTTAACCTTAAAAATAAAATAGCCAGTTATTTTACCAGCAAAATGAATTTAGCAGAGGAACTACAGAGTATTTACAATTCAAGACATGCAAACCACATGAAACCACAGGTAAATCTGGAGAACAAAGAGGACCTCTACTTTATAAAGAAAAAGGAGGAAGTGGGAGGGGCTATTTTGAACTAAACCCTATTGGAGGAAAACAATAGGTCCACATGGTGATGGTTTCTCATTAGCTGAGTTGTGGCAGTTTCTCAATGGCTAGGCTGATGCTGGGCCCAGAGACAAAATTAACTAAAATCCACTTACAATGTTTGCATTTGTAATCAATACAATTAAGTGGGAGGGAGGAAAAGGTTAGTGGATACTGATTTAGGATACTGAATTAGGAACAATTGGCATTGAAGACCTTCTTTCTATAGTCTGGTCCAAGAAGCCCTTTGCAGCAAGGTGAGTTTTAATGTTAGGCTGAGAACAAATGAGTTATGTGAAGAATGGAATGAACAGTGATACAGCAGAGGGAAAAGCCCAAGTTATAGGGGGGGGAAAGTCTTGGGCACGTTTGATGATCTACTGATATCCAGTGCATTTGAAAAGTAGAAACCAGAGGAGAGAGCACCACCGGAAGAGGGACAGAGGGCTCACATTTGTTCCAGCAGTTTCCTCAGAACACCCAATTTTCTTCTTTCCTCAGATTTAGGTTAGTTAGATAGCCTTCCTCAGAAAGGACGAGAAGGAGGAGCCACCATTCTGTCTAATTATTTTCACCATGTGTAATTTGTATTTGTACAGTTGTTTGCATTTTAAAATATGTTGGGACATTTGCCATTTTATTTGATCCCCATATCAACTTTCTGAGGCAGCCAGTTCAGGACTTCAAACCTTACATCAGAGTTGAGTGAACACTAGGGTACAAATTTTTATTATTATATATTTTTTTAAGATTTTATTTATTTAGAGAGAAATAGTGTGCACAAGCAAGGGGAGGGGCAGAGAGAGGGAGAGAGAGAGAGAGAGAATTCCAAGCAGACTCTACACTGAGCACAAAGACCAACGTGGGGCTTGTGGGACTTGATCTCACAACCCTGAGATCCTGACCCCAGCAGAAACCAAGAGCCTCACACTTAACCAACTGAGCCACCCAGGCACCCCTATTGCTATGTATTTTCATTATCTGTTTTATAACACTGGTCTGGTCAACCCCTTGTGTTTTTGTATTTTGTTTTCACTTTCAAATGTAATTGTCTTACATTGTAGTGCACAGAGATTTTTACCTTGAGAATTCCTGGTATTATCACATATCCTTTGGGTGCAGTTTTCAACTGCCACATTTGCTTGTCAGCTATTTTTGTGAGTTTTTCTGACTCTCTCTCACACACACAAAACCATTTTTTATCCCCGACGAATCCTTTAGATTCTATAAAATGCCCTTAGTTTTACTTTGGAAAGAAAAAAGTTGTGAAATATTCAGTCATATCCTTAGCTGTTCTCTTATAGTCTTTAGTGTGTATGTCTAAAAGGACTCCCCCAGCACAGAGGAATTGCCCATACGGGACCACTGAAAAAGAAAACCCATGATTCTCAGCCTGCCGTTGTGTGGGAAATTCTGTGCTAACATTGGAGTCTTCTGCATAATAAGCTCCCCAAGAAGATACAAAGTAGTGAAGTCCAGGAATTGCCCTCATATTTCATAAATCCTTATATTACATGAAAAGTAATAGATAAGAATAATAGTTATATAAGAACGCAAGAACCTCCTGACCTTCCCCATGGTATTATAATATACTTGGATTTGCTATGTAGGAAAAGGTTATTTTCCTTTTTGTTTTCATTCCTAGAATTCTCATATTTTCCCTCTGGTGGAAGTAGAACCCTGGAATATATACCTTTATTTTCTAGATAAGGCCAGTTTATACATAATCCTTCCTTCATTCATTCATTCATTCATTCATTCATTTTTATGGAGATATAATTGATACATAACATTAGATTAGTTTCAGGTGTGCAAGATAATGATTCAGTATTTGTGTATGTCGTGAAACAATCACCACAATAAGTCTAATTAACATCATCATGACACAGTTACAATTATTTTCTGTGATGAGAAATTTTAGGATCTACTCTCTTAGCCACTCTCAAACATACTACATAGTAACGTTAACCATTGTCACCATGCTGTACATTGCATTCTCCAGGACTTATTTGTTTTATAACTGGAAATTTGTACCTTCTGAGCACTTTCACCCATTTTGCCCATCCCTTGCCCCTCACCTCTGACAATTGTTCTGTCTATCTATGAGCTCATTTTTACTTTTGATTTTCTTTTTGTTTTTTAAGATTCCACGTATAAGTGAGATAGTACAGTATTTGTCTTTCTCTAACTTATTTTACTTATAAAGCCCTTGAGGTCTATTCGTGTTGTTGCAAATGGCAAGTTCCTTCTTTTTTATGTCTGAATATTATTTCTGTGTGTGTGTGTGTGTGTGTGTGTGTGTGTGTGTGTGTGTGTATTCCACATTTTCTTTATTCAGTCATCCATTGATGGACATTTAGGTTGCTTCCATGTCTTGGCTATTTTAAGTAATGCTACAGTGAACATGGGGGTGCACGTATCTTTTTGAGTTAGTGTTTTTGTTTCCTTTGGATAAATACCCAGAAGTGGAATGGCTGGATCATATAGTAGTTCTATTTTTAATTTTTAAAGAAACTTCATACTGCTTTCCATAATGGCTGCATCAATTTACATTCCCCTAAACACTGCAAAATGGTTCCCTTTCTCCATATCCTTACCAGCACTTGTTATTTCTTGTATTTTGATAATAGCCATTTCATTTCTCTAGTGATTAACAATGTTAACTGCAAATCATTCATCTACTACTTGGAACATTTTGCATACCTTCTATTCTGAGTGCTGTTCTAGGTGCTGGGATCACAAAGATTTATAAAGAAAAATGTAGAGACATACTAGAGGAAAAGGTAGATAATTAAAACATGCAAGTATTACAGTTGAATAAGCAATGCTTAAATTAGAGTATAATAAATATAGCAATGATGGTATGTACAGGACAATTTTGGATCACATAATAGTCACCCTTGACCCAAACTATCTGAGCCAAATCCTGAAAGATGAGTGCAGTGGACTGAATGTTTGTTTCCAAAAAAAAAAATCATTATGTTAAAATCTTAATCCCCAATGCGATGATATTTGGAGATGGGGCCTTTGGAAACTAATTAGGTCATAAGGGTAGAGTTCTTCTGAATGGGATTGTGCCTTCTAAAGGAGACCCCAGAGAACTGTCTCCCCTCTTTCTGCCATGTAAGGACGTAGTGAGAAGACAGTAATCTGCAACCTAAAAGAGGGGCCTCACGATACCTTGACCATGCTGGCACTCTCCTCTTGGAATTCTAGCTTCAACAATTGTGAGAAATAAATTTCTGTCATTTACAAACCACCCAATTTATGGTACTCTGTTAGAGCAGCCTGAACAAAACAAGTAACAGATTAAAATTAAATTAAAGCACTTGATAGATTTTATATTAGAAAATCTTATTAAGATTAAACAAAGACCTAATATAAGGAGTAAAATTTCAGAAATTAGATTATCCAAGGACAATTTAATGACATACCTCTATTATCTCAGCATCACTGTCTAAAATAATACCGTACTGTATTTTTTGCTCTTTTGCAGACTTTCAGGTATAAAAACATCCTTGTATATGTTTGCATGCAAGCATCTCTGCCAAACTTCATAGAAGAAACAACTTTTACATTTGTTTTATTCTATCAAAGGTACACAGAATAAGTCTTTTTGTAGCATCAAAAAAAAAAAAAAAAAGAGATACTTTACTTAAACTTGCTTCTGTATCAGTTATCTATGTTTTGCTTTAAAGGCAAAACCCAGAAAGTGGCTTCTTGGCTCCAAAGTGCTCAAAATCCAATCTCCCTCTTTTCTCCCACTCCATAAACGTGTATCTCTGTTATCCTCAAAGATTGCCCTAGGGAACACAATATGCATCTTTAACCTATCACAATCTGCTTAGAGCTAATACTTTCCTGCATTACATAAAATATAGGAACACCGCAAGATTGACTTTTATGCTATTATTGTCATATCTGTTCATCTATATATGTTATACAGTACACTATGCAATGTTATGTTAATATTTCTTTCTTTACACATAATATTTATCAAATATTAGTTTTGGTAACTTCAATCCTTTCCTGTATATCTGATGTATTTCCCTTTAGCCCAAATAATTTTCTTTAGCACCTCATGTAGTGTAAATTTGCTGTCAAAAATTCTGGGTTTTTTATTTAGTAATATCTCATTTTTATTTATTTTTATTTTTTCCCATTGTTTCTGTTCATTTTTTTAAGTTTTTATTTAAATTCCAGTTAGTTAACATACAGATGATACTAGTTTCAGGTGTGCATTATAGTGATTCGACACTTCCATACAACATCCTGTGCTCATCACAACTGCCTTCCTTAATCCCCATTACCTATTTCACCCATCTCCCCACCCTGCTCACCTCTGATGACCATCAGTTTGTTCTCTGTAGTTAAGTCTGTTTCTTGGTTTGCCTCCCTCTCTTTTTCCCTTTGCTCATTTGTTTAGTTCCTTAAATTCTACATATGAGTATTTAATACATACTCATATGTACATACTCATGTATTATATGTAATACATACTCATGTATTATAATACATATGGTATTTGTCTTTCTCTGACTGACTTATTTCTCTTAGTATTTTCCCCTGTAGTCCATCCATGTAGTTGTAAATGGCAAAAAATTGATTTTTTATGGTTAAGTAATATTCATATATATATATATATATATATATGCCATATCTTCTTTATCCATTCATCAGTCGATGGACATTTGGGCTCTATCCATAATTTGGCCATTGTTGATAGTGCTACTATAAATAAACTTCAGGGTGCTTGTATCCCTTTGAATCAATGTTTTTGTGTCCTTTAGGTAAATACCTAGTAGTGCAATTGCTGGATCATAGAGTAGTAGTATTTTGAACTTTTTGAAGATCCTCCATACTGTTTGGCAGAGTGGCTACACCAGTTTGCATTCCTACCAACAGAGCAGAAGGGTCGTTTTTGTTTCACTGAAGATGACTTTATTTAAAATTGTTTCAGAACTTCAATGATAATGATCCACTGTTCTCTTTTCTCCCTGCCTCCATTGTTTCTGGTGCAAAATCAGCATCATCTGTATTGTCCTCCTGTATGTAATGTGCTGCTGTTAAATCCATCCAGTCAATTTTTTAATTTCAGTTATTAGAATTTCATTGCTAGAATTGTGACTTTGTTTTTATTCTATTTTTCTGCTGAGAATTCCATCTAATTATATTTATGAGTTATGTATATATAATTTATTGAATATATTTATTACAATAATTGCTTTAATATTCTTGTCTTTTAATGGCAATATCTGATTACCATCTGTTTTGATTTCTATTGGCTGTCTTTTTTCTAGAATATAGGTCACATTTTTTATGGGTTTTTTTTTTTTTTTTTTGCATGTCTAGTGATTTCTGATTGGGTAGTGAGCATTATGAGTGATATTTATGTAGAGTCTGTATTCTGTTATGTTCCAATAGTGAATTTTATTCTGTTTATTCTGCCTTCTCTTTTAGTCCTGAATTCTGTCCTCTGCTCTCAAACCAGTAAGCCTAGGCTTTCTGCCCTCAGAGCTGCATTTGATTGGGAGCACCTTCTGCCAAAAAATTACAAACACACACTCACCTGCAGCATTTCATCTTTGAATGGTAGATGCCCCTCCGGTTTCTGCCTGCATTCCATTGTTTGCTAGTGCTTTCAAATTCAAATAAGTTTGCTTTTATGATATTACTTTATTTCCCCTGTGAGAATGTTGGTACTAACAAGTTAGCAATGACTAACAAGTCATGACTCTAGAAACTCTTTTTATAAATTGTGTATTTTTCATTTGATCGAATCTTGAATAATGTGAATATACTAATGATGAATATCTGTGTATATAATCAGTTAATATTTATCTAGTCTTATTTTTTGTTTTTGTTTTTGTTTTCCAAACGCCTCCAAGTTGCTGTTAGCATCTTTTGCTCAGAGTGCCTCACATTAATAAGTATATGATGCAAATGTAACTACCAGTTTAGTTATCTAGCTTCTTTATGGTAGCTATGAGAGAACCAGAGTTATGAGTAACCTAAGCAGTGAACTTTGCATTTGTGCCTGTGCGTGTGCGCCTGTAAAATCTTACCCATGCCTAGGTTTCTGCATAGATGAATCTGCAATAAGGCAAAACACTGTAGTAACCCCGGCTTCCCTCCTGAAGCTGGCATGCATTATGTCAGGAATAAACTATCCCCTCCCTGTTGACTTGTGTTTGGATTTGTTACAACATAATCCTTGACAACTCATAATTAGGTAAGAGTTTTAATTATTTTGTACACTACAAAATTATTCATTTTAAATGTATAGGTCAGTAAGCCTTAGTAAATTTAGATAGCCATGCAGCCATCACCATGATCATTTGAGAACATTTCCATCACCCCAAAAGGTCTCTGTATGTTAGCATAATAGTCAGTCCTTACTCCTAAACTCAGTTCAAGAAAACACATACATGTCTCTATAGTTTTGAGGGTTTTTTTAGGAATTTCATTTAGATAAAATCATACAGTATATAATTTTGTGTCTAGATTATTTCACATATCAAAATATTTTTGAGAATTATTTATGTTGTTGCATGTATCAGTAGTCTGTTCCTTTTCGTTGCCGGGTAGTGGTATTATTTTATCATCTGTATGTACTGCATTCACTAGTTGATGTATAAAAACTTGGGTTTCTCCAAGTGCTTTTTTGTTTGTTGGTTGGTTTATTTTTCATGGTTTTCAATGTTATCTGTTCAAAGTGGCAAGAAAATTCCAGTGCTATTTTTGCAGGGTGATCCACTATCTTCCTTTGTGTGCATTTTTAATTTTTCTCAACTTATTCTCCAATAATAGAAGTTCTTAAGAGATTTCATAGTATAATTACATTGATTTAGTTACTGTAGCTATTTCTGAAGTATAAATGATCCCCTTCCCCATTAGGAAGAATTATTGTAAGTTTGTTTGTATGCTTGTTTTAGTATTTCAATATTTAAACCACTTGGAATCTGTGACAAGAAGTTACTATGCTGCTATTTTTTTGAAAGTCCTTAATTAAGCTTTCCCCAAAATTTGATACTGAAAACTCTACACATCTTATTTTTCTATAATGTCATTAAGATAATATGGGTCACAGTGTGTTCTACAATAGCATTTAAAGAATATGATGCTGAAACAATGAATTACTATCACTAACAAATTATGCCTGAAAGGTCTAGCTCACACTAGTGACCATTAACTTAAATTAGTGCTACATATCTTCTACTTTTTCTATAGACCCTTACAGCTTATGTTCTGCAGGTGGCTAACTTCAATCAAACTAATGATTATCTGTGAGATCTTGCAAGGATAAGGGAAATTTTAGAAGTATACCATGAGCGGGTTCATTAAGCTTTTGCACAGGAGTGCACATATTCCTTCCACTTACGTTTTATTAGCCCACATTTTATTGGCCAGGGCAAGTTACACACCTGCCTTAATTAGTTGCATGATGTGTAAGTTCACCAGGGAGGGACAGCAAATATTGAGAACAACAGTATAGTATTTTTTTAAAGATTTTATTTATTTATTAGAGAGAGAGAGACAGCAAGAGAGGGAGCACAAGTAGGTGGAGTGGGAGCAGGAGAAGCAGGGAGCCCAATGAGGGGCTTGATGTGGGGGTCAGTGCGAGGCTCGATGTAGGGCTCGATGTGGCACTCAATCCCAGGACCCTGGGAAGATCATGACCTGAGCTGAAGGCAGAAGCTTAACGACTGAGCCACCCAGGTGCCCCAACAGTATAGTATTTTAAACAGGACAAGGACATGATCTTATTTATATTAGGGAATGGATTATAGGAAGACAAGAATGGAACAGTGAACCTAGATATATTTCAGAAGTCCATGAAAACTATGGTCATGACTTATACACAGCAGCTGGAGGTGGAGGGAATTTAATGCATGGCAGCATCAACATGACTTGCTAATGGATTAGATGTGGAGGATCAAGGAAAAGGGTAAATTCAAAGATGACTCTTAATTTTTTTTATTTTTTTTATTATGTTCAGTTAGTCATATATAGTACATCATTAGTTTTTGATGTAGTGTTCAGTGATTAATTAGTTGCGTATAACACCCAGTGCTCATCACAACATGCGCCTTCCTTCATACCCATCACCTGGTTACCCTATCCCCCTGCCCCTCACCCCTCCACAACCCTCAGTTTGTTTCCGGAGTCCAGAGTGTCTCATGGTTTGTCTCCTGTTGTCAGCATTAAACTCAAAAAAACATACTCTAGGAAAGATGGTTCACTATGCAAGAGAATGAAATGTTTTTCACAACTACCACAGAAAAAGTGCCAAGAGATGTGTCTACATGACATGTCTTCCAAAGCTTTAAAGAGTATACATCTATGCTGTATAAAGTAATGCAGGGCCAAAAAATCTGATTATTTTACAAAGTTATTGTAATGCTGATAACAAAGCATAAGAAAGAATGCATTAAAAATGGGGAAAACATGGACTCGTTATAAATTTAAGGTAGATTTATTTGAATAATCTGAATTCATACTAGCAAATTAGAATCCAAAGAATGTACAAATGAGTAAATAATATGTAATCCAAGAATGCATGTGTGATTCAAAATTTAGGAAATCTCTAATATGATTATAACATAAATAGGCCAAAAGAGAGAACAAATCTTATCACCTTCTACCCCTTTTTGTTCTATGAGGTTTACCAAAGCCTTTGTT
Source organism: Potos flavus (assembly GCA_028534135.1). Lineage (NCBI taxonomy): Eukaryota > Metazoa > Chordata > Mammalia > Carnivora > Procyonidae > Potos > Potos flavus. The sequence continues at coordinate 25,342,569 of CM052892.1, forward strand.
CTTAGAATTTCTTCCCAGAATATTTGCCTAACAAGGCAGATAGAACAACAAAATTCAACTACCTTCCACTCCATTTTTCCTAGTCCAAGTCTCTAGTGAGTAATTTATGTCTCAGTGATCTCCAGTCTAATTGACTCTCAGTTTAATGGGCCCCAAGCTTCTCCATGCAGGATTAATTACCTTAGAGTACTTCCACGACAAGGCAATAAGTGCTTCTGGGTTGTTTCATTTAACATTTCTTGCTGCTTTTTTCACTATCGATAGTGAATGAGAAAACTGGAAACAAATATATATTGTAAATACTGAAGGCAACAAACAGCTATGTACGGCTAATCGATGCTATTTATGTATTCATTTATTCACACATTCATTCATTCATATTTACTTATTCACACACTCAGTGAATACTTATGTTGTTCCTAATATGTTCCAAGCACTATGATAGGTTCTACAAGTGAAATTTATTTCTGGGAGTGAAAATCTTATTTTTAAAGTCTATACATCTAAACATAGGAAAGATGTATTTTTTTAAAAAGAAAAATAATAAGGCTCAAATAGCTGAAAACAAAAATCACAGGATATTTTTGATCATAGATCAATAGGTTGATAGAAAATGAGATGTAATAACATAGCTCAGTATTTGTTGGGCTGATATCTTATATGTGGACCACATAAGCACAATGTGGGTATATTGTACTAAGAGTAGAAAACAGAGAACTTGCTTAATTTGTCTTTGTATCAATTGTGATTCCATTGAAAAATGGATGGCTCAAACACAAATTATGGTAATACGTGGAAGGTTTAATAAAGGGACTAAATGTAAAAATATAAGGTGGATATAGGAAAAACACAAGAAATACTGTAGCCTCTCCTGGGGCAAGGGACAGTGTGGTTTCTACCACCCTTAGATCCAAGAGCTATGGAGAAGAGGGCATTTCGAATAGTCTTGAAGAAAGGACTGCAAGAGGGAGGCAGCCAGGCTAAGGCAACCCAACAGGGAGGGTAGCAGAAGAAAAAAATACCCAGACTTTTTTTCCCATCCACCTCCACAGGGTCCTCAATAGCCAAACCTAATTAGACACTAGAGCAAAAGTTGATACAGTCACTACAGATTAACTTCCCCAAAACAGAGAAGAGGAGGGAAAGAGGAAAAAAAATGGATTATTTCTACCAAAGTCTTCCCAAATATGATGTAAATTTATAAAAATTAAACTTGTAACTAAATACTATGATTATATTATCACAGTCATGAGTCAGAGCATACAGCTGAAAACTCATAGGACATTTATAATACACTAAGAACCCCCTAACAGAACTTATATGACATACTACTATCATTGGAGTATTCTGTTCCCTTGCACATATCCTCGCCAATAAATAGTAGCAAGTACCTCAGTACAGAGTCCATATCTATACGAGCAAACAATTATCCTGATAGCTCTAAGAATTCCACTGAGTGAATACTCTTCGCAGTCCTCTTTGCGTCCACATTATCTTCTCCTCTGCCAGTAGAACAACCAGCTACACAAAGAAGCTAAAGATCTCATTTGTGAAAAAAGCTGAGAGAAGAGTTGCCTCAGAGAAGAAGCCTTGTCTCTGCTGCTAAAGCTAGACAAAGTACACACCGAGGGCGTCTGTGCAACATGCCTAGGACCAAGCCACCTGCTCCACTTACTGCCATTAGCCTAACTACAGATCCTGCCTAGTCTGAAATGATTCTGGAAAGTCTTGAGGCGAAAATTATCCACATCCTGTGCTCTTCAGCCATGGACGATACCCACAAAACAAAACAACAACAACAACAACAACAACTAAATGGTTTAGTTTCACTCTGTAGTTTACCTTGGGCACAGTCCTATCCTGGCTTCACTGCCTTCTAGGTGGAGATCCACTATTCTTCTTTTACGATTTTTTTAAAATTTTATTATTTTATTTTATTTTAAAGGGCGGGGGGAGGGACACAGGGAGAGGGAGAGAATCCCAAGCAAACTCCATGCTGAGCACAGAGCCCGATGAAGGGCTTGATCCTGTGACACTGAGATCATGACATGAACTGAAACTAAGAGTCATTCGTTCAACTGACTGAGCCACCCAGGTGCCCCCAATCCATTTAACATTTAACTTATGTATCGACATAGTTAGATTTACCTCTACCATTTCACAATTTGTTTTATGTTTATGACACTTCTCTTTTTTTTTTTTAAAGTTTTATTTATTTATTTGACAGAGAGAGATCACAAGTAGGCAGAGAGGCAGGCAGAGAGAGAAGGGGAAGCAGGCTCCCTACTGAGCAGAGAGCCCGATATGGGGCTCGATCCCAGGACCCTGAGATCATGACCTGAACCGAAGGCAGAGGCTTTAACCCACTGAGCCATCCAGGCACCCGACACTTCTCTTTTGAAAACAATCATTTATCTACTTTATTCGAAGGATCTAGTATTACTCTAGAGACCTACCAACTGCAACTTGAAGTAATTAAAGAGTCAAAAATACTGTCATTCATGGGGTGCCTGGGTGGCTCAGTTGGTTAAGCATCTGACTTCAGCTCAGATCATGATCGCAGGATCCTGGGATCGAGTCCCACATCAGACTCCCTGCTCAGGGAGGAGTCTTCTTCTCCCTCTCCCTCTGCCCCTCCTGCTTGTGCTCTCTCTCTCTCTCTCTCTCATCAATAAATAAAATCTTTAAAAAAAATCCTATCATTCATTTTTCTTCTTTTTCATGAGTTCATGAAATAGTTATTCATTATGTTTTTACTTTGTGCCAAGCACTGAGATGGCACTTGGATCCAGTAAAACCTATTTCCTCCCCTCAAGATCTCAGAATACTAATAGAGGCAGACTTAACAAAAAACAACAACAAAAAAAACAACAAACAACCATAAACTCCAATAGATATTTGCCTCACACATTTTTAACATGCAGTAGTATCTCTGGTTTGCTTAGAGAGGAAAAAAATGCTGTCTCTAGGAGTTTTCACTTTGCAAATGATAGATTAATTGAATCCTGAAGGATAGCATAAGAAGAAGAGATGGACAGAGGAGAAGGTGGTGGTGAACTTCTTATGCAGGATCAGCATTTGAAAGGTGAAGATTGGGACCAGGATGTAGCTATGAGCACTGTGGCATAAACTTGATCTACAGAGTCACAAGCTGCAAGCCTGGAAAAATAGGCAAGGAGGTGGGTTATGAAGGACCTTGTATGTCATTAACACGAAATACTTTAGGTTTTATTGATTGTTTACCAGTACACATCTTTAAAGCTATATTCAAATAAAGTCACATTTTATAATAGGGATAGCTTCCATATATCATCACTAAATGAAATAATTGGGATAATTTCAGTTTAATTATATTCAAAATGGACAAATTCTAAAATGTCTGTATAATTTAATCTAATGTCTAACTTTTAAATTTGTCCGTGTTATGGAGTCCAAAGTCTTGAATTTATAAATTAAAATCATGGTAACATTATAAAATACTGAGGGTTGTAAGATACATTATCAAACCATTCCTGATGTATTAAAATAGTAATTGTATGTGCTACAAGTGGGACAATGCTAATAAGAGCAATTGAATTTCCCTCAGCCGAATCATTAATAAAACTCTGCAGCAAGTTAGATTTAAATATATTGTTTAATGGTACTGATTATCTTCAGATATGTAATTACTCCCTAATGATAAGAACAATATGTATGACATTTTTCGATAGTAATTATAAAAATATTGCTAATTATTACTAAAACTTATTGAATGGTTCCTGTGTGCCAGGCTCAGCACTAAGTACTTTCAATTACTTATCTCATCTAATCCTCATAATAACCATATAAGATAGGTACTATTATTAACTGCATTTAAAATAGGAAAAATCTGAGATTTAGTCTAAATAAATTACCCAAAGAACTTTATCCAGTAATTGTTAAAGCTCTAATTCAAAGCCATGTCTTTCTGCTTTCTGAGGCCAAGATGAGGAAAAGACTTGGGATAAGCTCACTTTTCCTTTATCTGTACTAACCCATTTCATGTTTTATAAAATATAGTAATCTGTGAAATCAGGAAAAAATAAAAAAACTAATACTGAAGTCTGTTAATGGGAAATAATTTCTTCTTCCCCCTTAATAAATCAATTTTTACTCTGAAGCATGACAATTAATGAGGTTTATCATGGTATGCCCAACTATGGGCTGTTATTAACAGTCGTAAAATTATCAGGACACAGCATTTGACTTGATAACCTGGCATGAACAAATTTCCAAAGATTGATTTTTATGGTGCATACATTAGTATTCTCATTCATTTGTTCTCAGTTGGCTGACTGCTAATTTCAGCAAAAGAGAAAGAAGAAATTCTTAAGGCTACTTTCCCCCCAGAACAATATAGTTCTGGTCACATTACATTAGCATGATGGAAGTATTTGTGGCAAATTATTTATATAAAGTTCACATTCCATAAACATTGTTTAGGTTCAAAGCAGTTTTTATCACCAGTTAAAGATGTTGTATAATGGAAAAATGAATTAATTTCCTATCGTGACTTGCTTTTTAGAAGCAAAATAGGGCTTTCCTATTATTGAACATAAGAAAGTTGCTTCCCTAGCATAGCTTACTTTTTCTAGACACAGATTCAGTAACTCTCACAGCAAAAATGTTTGAGGTTTAAAAAAAAAAACAACACATATGGATAGCCCTGAGAATATGAAGATGATATATATGTAGAAGGAGAGAAAACTATTAAATCTTACCTACTGAGATTATGCTACAGAAGACAAGCTGTATTTTCTTGCTGTGTAGACTGATGAATTGATGAAAACATTTCCTTCTAAGAAAGCACGTAGAAAGAACTAGCAACTATTTCTCTGCCACAACAGAAGTTAGAATGTTTTAAAAGTGAATTTTTCTACTATCAGTTGTCTTTTTAATAAGTCATCACAATGCCATTATATTCTTATACTTTTCTTACTGTGTATAAAGACTCTAAATGTACAATATATTTTACAATATACTTACAACATTAATAAAAACTAAAAAGTTGTATGCATTGGGGAAATGCTTTTAATGCTCACTACGTATATGTTATTGGACACACACATACACGCACACTTTAAATACATAAGTATTATGGATAACAACAGATTTCAGGAAAAGATCAGGAATCTAAACCAAAGGTACAAACATTAAGGTTGGGAATAAAAGGTCGGGGCCAGGCATGGAAAGGATCATAACCTACCGGTTGTGGTTTTCCTTTCCTCTCTGTACATATCCTTCCTGTACCACATTACAGCACTCAACTGTAATCTTGCAAGTACCCTCAACTATCTTACCACATACCCTCTGCATAAATGAACACTCCAGCCACTATCCTACTTTATTTTACAACGCTTGTCACTGCTGTAGATATTCCTAATTGTTTGAGTATGTATTTCTTTAAATTCTTGGCATTAAACTTTAGCCAAAGTCCATGGTAACTTCTTGAGAATCCCTTCTTGTGTGACTATCTAATCATTTTCAACTGCCACTTTCCTCAATGGTATCTTTGAATTTCCAATGCTTTCTTCAAACTACTTCTCCAATTCCTGACACGCTCATGATACTCTGCTATCTAATTTAGCATTTGACTGCATATGATGTCCTATTCTCTGCCAACAAACTTATTTGCATAATCACATATTTACATATTTCCCTTCATTTCATCACTTCTGCCAAAGCCTGAGAATAGCATCCCTGGGCTTGGACAGAAAGCAACCCTGTGAGAGATGAGAAATGATCTCTCATTCTGGCCACCACCACAACACAAAACAAAAGCAACAAGAGGAAAAACAGAGTGTCAAGAATCCTTACTACCCTTTCCCTACTTACAACTCCCTACCCCTACCACAGATCATAGCATCTACCGAAAATGCGTGTCACATTTGCAGTGTTTATCTCGGAACTGCGGTGACGGAAGCTGTGACTCTAGCAGCACAAGGAACACACAAGGCCAATAGGCTCAGATCTAAAGTACAGTTGACTCTTGAACAACTCAGAAGTTAGAGGCTCTGACCCGCCCTTGCCCCTCATGCAGTCCCAAAACTGAGTGTAACTTTTGACTCCCCGAAAACTTAACTATTAATAGCCTGCTGTTGACCAGAAGCTTCACTGATAACATAAACAGTAGATTAACACACATTTTGTAGGTTTCATGTATTATATACTGTGTTCTTACAATAAGCAAAACTTGGAGAAAAGAAGGTGTTATTGAGAAAATACTTTTACAGTACTGTACTTCATTTATGGGGGGGAATGCAGATAAGCAGACCCAAGGGTCAGCTGTATTTTGTTTTTTTGTTTTTCTGTCCACATTTGAATTTCACTTCAACCCATGGCCTTAACAACAGGGACAAGTGAGTACCCCTAAAAACCATGAATCCAGGCAATAGATTCTGAACAACGGTAAAAAATTCTGAGCACTTCAGGGCAAATAAGGGCCTGATATGTGGGAGAGGAATGAGATTGGTCCATGGGCAGTAAAGCATAGAGCCACTGTCATCAAGTGGAAAAACCAGGATTAAAGGAAATGAATTGCTACTGAAGAATCTAAAAGTTCTGGGCAGTGAGGCAGAAACTGGAAATGAAGAAATAAGAAGGAAACTACATACATGAAACCAATGTTAAAAGATGCTGGAATTAAGGGAGTAGAAGGGGCCTGGTGAGACTCCTCGTGGTGCTGGCTCACAAGCACAGGTGATTCTTCTGGGGTCTCTGACTTCATGCTTGTGGGAAGAGAGACTAGTTGACCTGTTTGAAAGTGACCAACTTAATTGCTGCCTTTTCTTTTATGTTTTACATTTTTGAAAATGGTGCAGATGTGTGACTTTTAATTATGTTAATATCCTTTCTGATATTAAGGAGAGGTTAAGAGATGGCCATCCTTAATCAGCTTCTTACTGATAGCACAGAACTCATCAATTAACCAAGGCTGTGTTCCCCTCAAATCAACACAGTTTATTATTACAGGTATTGGCTACCATTCTTTATGTATATTCTCAAGCTATGATAAGCTGAGTTAGACTACCTCAGCTGTGACATAGCTTTTGTTTTGCTGGCCTACCACTTATATTTATTAATTCAACAAATATATATGGAATGCCTATGTTTTTCTAGTCATTTTGTGTATGCTCCAGGTTACATATGTAAAGAAAAGAGGCATGGTCCCTGACTTGATTAAGGTCACAATCAGAGAAGAGAGAAAGTTGAGTAGCTAGATTAGCTAACCTTTTCTGTAACAGTATGACCAGGATGAAAAGAATTTGATCCAAGTTGAGAAGAAATCCAGTAATGGTTTTAGTGATTCCCTAAGGTCTTAAGTGAAATAGGAAATATCCATATGCTTCTAATCACAATAATTTAGAAGTAGGGAGTGAGGGCCAATAGAAGATATAATCTTCTCCATATGTAGAATTAGACTATATCATCTTTTAGCACTAATTTTCATATGATAAGCTTACTACGTAGGTGAATCATATGGAAACAAGCATATCTGTAACTCTAAATGGCAGATTTACTGATCTAGAACTGCAAGATCCAGATGGATTAGAGCCCTCTGTTTTAGGAACCTGTGAACTGGGGAAAAGGGAAAGGTCAGTGAGCACTCCAGATGAAGTCCAAAAACAACTTTCTTTTCTAGATAATAGGAAGAAACTAAAAACTAAAACTTATTCCTATAGAAGGGGTAGCTTCTCCTGGGAGAAGGAATTGGGTTGCCACCTGAGTGGGGGGTTTATAGTAGAAAGCGAGAGGGCATCTGAGAGGAGAAACCCAGATCAGGAGCAGAACTATTCCACAAATGATCTCTTTTGTTAGGGCTAAGTCTGGAAGTATTTTCCCTGGAAATTTTACTTGTCTTCTCAGTCTCTAACTCCCACTTCTTCTAACAGTTTGCCAGGATTTCTTTTTTTTTTTTTTTTTTTTTTTTTAGATTTTATTTATTTATTTGACAGAGAAAGAGAGAGAGAGATCCTGCAGAGAGCCTGCAGCCCGATGCAGGGCCTCGATCCCAGGACCCTGAGCTGAGATCACGACCTGAGCCGAAGGCAGAGGCTTTAACCCACTGAGCCACCCAGGCACCCCAGTTTGCCAGGATTTCTTAACAGAAACACCCATTCCGACTATTATATATAGTTCTCCTATCAGAGCTTTCTCCATTTCTTGTCTCTAGGGAATAAGGGAAATACATTAGCCAATATGCAAGCCTTTAGTCTTTATACCCTTGCATTAGCCAATATGCAAGCCTTTATTCTTTATAACCTCTGAATGATGATAAATGATCTCTCATATCTTCTCATACCCTTCTGGAAATAGTCAACTTTTTGGATTATCTAAGTAGGTAGATGGATTCTATTGATGTGGTAGAGGTTTGAGGTCACGATGGTGAAAGGAGGGATGGGCATGTAGTGCTCAGTTTTCTCTTTAGGCCCTTGAAGAGAAACTGGGTAAAGGAGCAGGCAACTTTTGGTGGATGATGATACAATATTCCTGGAAATTATTGGTGTCACGAGAATCATCCATGACATTGGAGGTGCCCAAGAAATTCCAGGCATAGGGAATTATGTCTTAAGTTTTATGACTTCTCTGTGAGCAAATGAAAACCATTCTTTGAGAAGATAAAGAGGAGGAACTGAGTAAAACTCAGATAAAAAGATGGGTACCTGGGTGGCTCAGTCGGTTAGGTGTCTGCCTCGGCTCAGGTCATGATCCCAGAGTCCCAGGATTGAGTCTGCTTCTCCCTCTGACCCTCTCCACTTAAGTGTTTTCTCTCTCTCCTACTCTCTCTCTCTCAAATAAATAAATAAAATATTTGAAAAAAAATCAGTTAAAAGGGTAATTTTTAAATGGTACTAATGGAAATTGCAGGAAACATAAGAGGTCACTGTCACATTCAAAACTCATTTGGACTCTCCATTGTTTTCATGTTCTCTGATGCTTTCTCTCTAATTCGTGGGTGAATCTTCTTTATTCAAATCATATCCGTTTTGTTCTGGGCTCTTTTTGTCTGGGACAGTTTTTAAAACAGAGATTAAAAAAGTGAAGGTTAACAACCCACTTTTTGAGAATATTGCTGCTTAATTTCCTACTAAATAGCTTTGGTTATGCATGTATCTTATCATAAAGTTTGCAGCAGAAGGGAGAAATCAAGCCTAAGAGGAAGGTTTCAGGGTAAAAGCAGGAGCAGGGCCACACAAGTCTCTCTCCCTCTCCCTTCTACAGGAGAAGGAGATGTCTAGAATAAAGTTAAAAAAAAAAAAAAAAAAGCATGGCCAGTCCAAACCAGAATCCTGTGGTCAAAAGCATAGCCTGGTTGGGGAGAGGGAGGAATGATGGTAGAGATAGTTCTAGAAGCAGAGTTGCTGTGAGTATAGTAAAAATACGATAAACAAAATCAAGTATTCCAGGTATCTTATCTAGTTGAGAAAGAACAAGGAGGAGGAGGACTCACTGCCATTGTCCCAGTTCCCTTCTCCTACAGTCACTATTTCCACTATCTTTTGGGAATGATTAGAACTGAGAGATATAAGAAGGAAGTAGATCTACATTAAGAGTCAGGGCACAATTCAGGTCTTAAAGGACAGAGAACTCAGTGAAACTTCTGACCAACCTGTAGCTACCTCAGTCTCTTAGATAGTGTTCTAACATCTGCCCATAGGCAGAGAACTTAGAAGATACTCCCAAATTGGGGCATAAAGAAGAAATCCAAAGACTCCATGGGGCCCTTAAGCCAAGCCAGAGGGTAAGAGTTAATTCACAGACCTACTCCTTCTTTCTCCAGCTGGAGCTCTTTCTTTTCAGTATTTGTTATGCTTGTTATTTAGTTTTGTTTTTTATTGCTTTTGTTTTCTCTTCAGTAGTCTTCTATTGAAATGACCACTATTTAGGGGTCCCTTAGTGGTTCAGTCAGTTAAGCATCTGCCTTCAGCTCAGGTCATGATTCCAGGGCCCTGGGATCAAGCCCCATGTCAGGCTCCCTGCTCAGTGGGGAGTCTGCTTCTCCCTCTCCCTCTGCCTGCCACTCCACCTGCTGTGCTCACGCTCTCTCTCTCTCCCTCTCACTCTCTGTCAAATAAATAAATAAAATCTTAAAATACAATAAAATAATAAAATAAAATAAAATGACCACTGTTTATAAGGAGTGCAGGGGGAGGAGAGCTAGTCAAACCAGGAACACCCTTATCCCGAAGCAGGATGCCCTCATTTTAATCATGTTCTTGTAGCTCTCAGAATGTTCCCGACACCTTCCCTCCTTGAGGGATTTTATCCACAAGTCATCAGCTCTACCCTTTTATGGACTCGTTCTATCCTTTTTGGTACCTATTGGATGATCTCAATTATTTTTCTTTTTTTTTTTTTTTTTAAGATTTTGTTTATTTATTTGACAGAGAGAGAGAGAGATCACAAGTAGGCAGAGAGGCAGGCAGAGAGAGAGGGGGAAGCAGGCTCCCTGCTGAGCAGAGAGCCCGATGCGGGGCTCGATCCCAAGACCCTGAGATCATGACCTGGGCTGAAGGCAGAGGCTTTAACCCACTGAGCCACCCAGGTGCCCCGATCTCAATTATTTTTCTTTTCTCCTTCCAGATTTTGTGGCTCTATATTAATCATTAAAAGTACAACGTTCTCAGCATTAACAGTGTCCAGGAATACTTAAAACTATTTTAAGTGTTGGGGGTTTCCCAGGAGGATACATATGAATTTATAAAACTTCTGATTTGGTGATCCAAATGAATTCACTTGGAGAAAGGTTTACTTTTTTAAAAAAATTTTTTGAGTTGTCTATCCCTAAGGTAACTAGAATTTCTAAATAAGTCAGTAGGAATTCCTGATGGATTTCGCAGTGCTTCTATATGGTTTTTTTTTTTTTATTATTTCAAAGGCAAACATTTCTCAATTCTGTCAATCTTTTGTGGTACAAGACAGCTTATTTCACAGATAAATTGTTATTATAACTCACAGTGGAATCCAAAATAATCCAAAACGCAGTAGTAGAACAATCCCCTGGAGAACATAGAGCCAAATAAATCACATTTTGTAGCATGTCTCACCTCACCAGGGAAACATTTTTATCCAGGTGAAATAAGGATAAATACCAAAGGCATTCATAATTCATAGGAGGGCAATATGGGAAGGAAGAAAGTGTGTAGAAGAGAATTGCATGCCTTAGGTTGACTATGGAAAGTCCTCAAAGAAATCAAATTAAGAAAAATAAATTTTCCCCTGGGTCGTTATAAGCCTTGATAATGGACTACATCACAGATATTCAAGATCACTTTAAAAAAGACATACAAGGAGCAAGCAAAGAAAAATTATATTGAAGAAGAGCATTCTCCCAGGTGACAGAGAATACAAGACTCATCCCAGAGTCAAAGAAACCCTTGGTTTCAAAGAAGAAACACTTTCAGAGGGGTTAAGGAAGATAAAACCTGGAAAGGGTCCACTGACCTTGGCAATTTGATAGAGTTCTGAGAATTAAGGCAAATTTTTCTTCTTTCCCATGATCCCCTTGAAGCATCTCAAAGCAATTGGCTTTGCAAGATCAAATATTTGGGTTTTTCTTCCCAGCTCATTGATTTTACATATATTCCTTTAAAAAATGCCTTCAGGCCTCAGACTCTTTTACTGTACCATATGTAAACAGATGTTTATAAATACACACACACACACACACACACACACACACACACACTAGAGAGACAAAAGACAAAGGGGGAGAGACAGAAAGAAAGAGAGACAGAGCATTTACTCATTGAGGGACCAGGATCTAGATTTTTTTTTTTAAGTAGCCTTAAACTGTATTTATTTTTTTAAAACCTCTTTTCCTTTCCCATTGAGACAGGAAGGATATAGGAAAGCATAGAAAGATATATAGATAAGTATAATGTAGGAATGAGAAGACAGAAAATAAAGGAAATTCATACCTAATAGACTTCTTTTCCTGTGAAGTAGAAAGGTAAATTAAAAAAAAAATGTGGTAGTTGTGGGATTTAAGGGAAGAAATACTAATTTATTTAGTAATTTAGTTTAGACTAATTTATTGAGGGGAATTACGAATGGAGCCAAACAGAGAAATAGAGTGGTATAGTATGAGTGTTTTGGTTATTCACAAATCCTTTATGTCGCTGATGCAAAAATCCTCTTATGGTTGTAGAATACATGACCTGATTACTGTGTCAGCTTTATCTCTGAGCTGCATCTTTTGAAGGACTTTTTGAGAGGTCTGCATGATAATTTAACTGTAATGTAATATAAGCACAAGTGGCAGAATGTCTGAAGCCGGGGCCGAGTGACAGAGTAATGAGTAAACCACTTCCTTTCCAAACATAAGCAGTGTAATTTTGGTAAATAATTATGCAAGCTCTGAAAATGCATACCCCACATAGACACACATATCAAATACACACACGTTAAAATACATGCATCCACAGTCTAAAGCTAAATAAATACAAAATAACATTAGCTTTAGAGTAGATTCATTGAAATATAATACGTAGGAGAAATGGTATAACAAATTCACTATAATTTGTTAGACATCTACTGTGATCGCTTCTGTGAGTCAGTTTTTGGGAGGATTATCAGAATAATTAAAAGAACTAAGATAATTTCCTTTCGTCTAAAAAAAATGAAGGATTTAGTAGCTCTCTCCCCTTTGAAGGCCCCTCTGAAGAGCCATCAAATAAAGATGTAAGACTTATTTATTAGAGCACAAAATCTAGAAGTAGAACTAACGGGTAGAAGTTATAAGTTATAGTTGATACAAACTGAATTTTCTTAGACATCGTTTAACAATAGAATGAGATTTCTTGTGAGGAATTCAACTCTGACAAAATGAACAAGGGAATTGACTTTTTGCTGCACGTGCTCTCATTAAAAGGATTTGTGGTGGGGAGAGGATTATTTGTAGGTAGATCCATTACAACTCTAGGATTTTGTGGTAGATAATTATACGTGAGACAGTACTATGGACAATTTCTGTGTGCACAGATAAGTATATTTAAGTTTACTCTTAGGCCTCCTTGCATTCCATTAATAAACTAATTGTTTCTTCAGCATTGTTGAAGGTTCTGAATATCATGTTTAATAAAAGCATCTTATATTTTTACAAATGGTGCTAATTAACCAAAGAGTAAAAATTAGCTGATATTTCATTTTTTATTGAAGTAGAGTTGACATACAATATTTTATTAGATTCGGGTATATAACATGGTGAGTGATTCAACAGTTTTGTACATTATGAAATGCTCACCAGTCACCATACAAAGTTATTACAATATTTCTTTAAAGATTGATTTATTTATTTGAGAGAGAGACAGAGAATCTCCAGCAGACTCCCCACTGAGTGTGGAGTCCATGGCAGGGCTCCATCTCACCATCACAAGATCATGACCTGAACCAAAATCAAGAACCAGACACTCAAACAACTGAGCCATCTGGGTGCCCCCAAAGTTATTACAATGTTATTGACTATATTCCTATCCAGTATTTTTCATCCCCATGTCTTATTTGTTTTATAACTGGGATATAAAATAAATGTATCTTTAATGAAAAAGTCTCATCTTGCAATTCTATTAATCAAGTTATAAAATAATATTTTTCTGTTCTGCATATTAAACATTTGCCCATATTTCAAAACAAGCTTTATGTATTTCATTATTAATAGATCCATAACAGATTCAAAGTTATATGCAATGTGTAATAAGAACCCACACTTTTCTTTATACGTATGGAATATATTTTATACTAGAACACACAAGAAAATGCTACATGTAAAAGTTTTAAAACAGCTTTAAGAGTTACCTAAGTTAGGGGTGCCTGGGTGGCTCAGTTGGTTAAAGCCTCTGCCTTCGGCTCAGGTCATGATCTCAGGGTCCTGGGATCAAGCCCCACATCGGGCTCTCTGCTCAGTAGGGAGCCTGCTTCCCCCTCTCTCTCTGCCTGCCTCTCTGCCTACTTGTGATCTCTCTGTCAAATAAATAAATAAAATCTTTAAAAAAAAAAAGAGTTACCTAAGTTATTACAGTAAAGGAGTTCATGAGTGGTTAAAACTTCTTTTGCTCCAAAATATGATTAGTATCTAGAGACTCTCTTAAGATTTAAAAGTATATCTATTTTCTAAAATAATAAATCCAATCAAGATGTTAATGAAAACTAACGATTATAGAGAAAAGATGTTAGCAGGAGCATATTAAAATGCAGGTCAACTTTATATAGTCACTCCAAAGTACAGAGTGCAGTAGGACATAGTTGGAACCTACAGACTAAAGGTCTTAATAACATTGGGTAGACCAGGATCTTGAGGTAAAAAAAGAGAGAGAGATGGGGGATGAGGGAAGGAGGAAGGAAGAAGGAAAGAATGAAGGGAGTCAGTGAATGGGGAAGAGGAAGTGAGTGCAGGCAGGCATTTTTATCTGAGCAGCCCTTAAAAAAGAAAAGTGTAGTATTAATTATAGGTTCACAAGCCATGCTTCCTTTTGGCCATCTCAGATATGAGAATGTAGCCCAGGATGTTGTGGTGTACCCTGCTTTTCACAAAGATTTTTTTTTCATACTGTACCACATCATGAATGCTTTTTATGCTCAAAATACAATGGTCAATATGAAGTATACTGACGTTGGCCCTATCTTCAGGAAAAGTACAAACTAAGGAGAAAATAGAGACAGAGATGAATATATGTAAGAACAGAAGAAGAAGGGACATAAATATACATGATCTAGCATTTCATTTCAAAGCGTGTACTGAAACATAATTATTATCTTTAATTCACCATATTTTTCGACGGAATATGTATGCTAATGTATGTTGTTCATCATTAGAAAACAAATTAAGCATTAAACCTATTGGTAGTAACACAGTGGTTAACTTATATTAAGTGCTTATTATGTGACAGAAACATTATATGCAATTTCACGTCAGAATCTCACAATTCTAGGAAAGGTAATATTAGCCCCTTTGATGAGAAAATGAGAAAACTCATGATTAAGAAAAGTATAAGTTTATTCACCCAGCTATGAAAGGTTAGCAGCTGGTTTCAAATTATATCAAGCGTGTTTACTCTAGTGCAAGCTGAAGAAGCACTGGATTCTGTGGTCCAGTTAGTGTGACCCTGTATTCTGGTTTGCATAGGGCAGTTCACTTGATACCTGTCCTCCCTGTGTAATTATAAATAGAACCACATTTCATGTTCAGAGTGTTCCAGTTTAGTAATAAATACATGCTCATTGCAATAATACTCCATATTGCTAGAATCAACCTATTCTCTCTCAAAATTCAAAATAGTATATAGATGTGTGTGTGTGCATGCCCACATATTGACATGTGTGTCCATCAGTGTGTGGTTCACTAAATTATAGTAAGAGATGAAAAATGACCATAACGTAGCAATTCTTTTATAGATTTAATGTTCTATTCCTCATTTTCAAGAAATCTATTTAATAAAGCCTGAAATAGAAAGTGGATAATTGTGTGCTGAATCTGGATTGCAAGTATAATCAACTTAAATAATTATAATAAAAACTTAGTTGTCTATCTATAAAATATACCCTTAATGGAATTCAAGAAAACTTTTTCACAAGAGGTAAATTAATATTCATATGCCGATCAAGTGTGTACAGCAATCAGTTAGATTAGGCCTATTGAATATTGCTTATTCAGGAAGTAATAACATTTATTCTCTAAATTTTGATACTCTAGTGTCAGGTGACTTAATGTAATATTTTTTCCTTTCAATGTATGATTTTATAAATAGAATGATAAACATATAAATTGAAAATGACCTCATACACTGTATAGAATCGACTTTATAAAATTCACTAGACCAATAATCTAAGTATTTGTATATAAATATTGAATGAAAAATATACAAAACTTACTTTATGTATATATGCTTACTGTATTTTGTATATATAGTGTACATAATTTTACTAAGCTCTATTACATACATGATTTGCAATACACATACTTATTTCCCATATCAGCATTTTGTATATTATTTATATAACATGTAATAATAGAAACTAACATTGAGCATTATATTAAGTGCAGGGCACTCTTCTAAGCATTTAGAAGCATTACTCATTCTAAGCATTACATTTATTTTATCATCTAATCCTAATAATGGCCCTGTGATTGTAAGACACTATTATATTCATGATCTCAGGATTAGGAAACTGAGTCATTCCCCAAGAGGATACCACTATTAAGTAGTAGGACTAGGAATCAAACATGAGCAATTTGTCCACACTAATCTTCCTTCACACATGTAAAACTGAAATTCATAATATATCTTTTAGTTTAAAAACTAATGTTAACTCCTAATTTTCCTACAATATTCTAAGGAAAATAACTTTTCCCATTTTCTTTTCCAGCATTATGCCAACTCCATGTCCTATTTCGTAACCCACTCTAGTCTGTATTGTATGTCAGTACTCACAAGTAGAATTAATATTCCCATTCAGGAAGATGATTTTTAGGTTAGATTGGTTTTCTGTGCAATTTACCTAAAGTTCACATAAAATTTCACCAACATTTATTTGCTCCTTGTCTTTTGCTTACTAAAATTTATGGTCACATATCTGTGCAAATATTAGATTTCAGGAACTCTGGGTCATTTAATAAACAGGTCTGTTTTGCAATATTCTTGTTGCACCTATTTCAGAAATAGAGAGAGATTTGCCTCTCTCCTATGTGAGAAGACTGTAGAGAGGACATGGTTTATGGGCTTCCTCGCTGGGATGCTATCAGATTTTCAGAAGTGTGTTTAAAAATATCTTGCTCCATTACCCAGAAATAAATTATCTCTCATGACTTACTGCAACGTGCTATTAAACATTTCTTGTGGTTACTATTAGCCTGGGCTCTTGTAACTTAACACAGTTTTAAACATTATGTGTTGGGGGGTGGGGCATATGTGTATATGTGAGTTATACATAAGCAGTTACTGTATCTATTTAATTATTTATAGTAATGAGAACACTTTTTAGATATTAAGTGTTTCCTGGAATCATATGATGACTCAGGTCACAGTTTTATCTGAGATAAGAAGAAATTGGAAATAAGGAAAATTCTGCCAATTTTCAGACCAAATAATTGAATGTACATGTTTTCCAGCCTGAATTTGATAAATATGTTATTTGCATTAGTGTCTATTAACATTTATATCTGTGTACCTTCAAAGATTGTCTAACTAAGATTTCATGGAGAGTTAAGAATCCCAGATTTATAATTTTTGATTCTTCAATGTTTAATAAGAATCCTATTTTCTCAGACCCCTACAGCCTTGCTTTTTTTCCCCAAATGGGCTTTCCATGGCTCATTGACTCTGAATGTGTAATTACATCAGACAGGCCTATAGGAGACGGAGGCATTTACCCAGAGGACCTATGATGAAATCTTTTAACAGCAAGACATCCTTCTTGTCATATATTTGAAACATCTCTAGTTTTCTACTAACTTAAAAAATTAAATCATTGACATGACAAAAGGAATGTTAAAATGTTGTTTTTTTGCCAACATGCTCAGTATCATTTGAGCACCAGTAAACCAGATAAAATCAGAAAATTCATTTGGACCAGGGTACCTAATATCAAATGTAACTCTAAAGTTTGTCAAGAAGGGAAGTTCTTTCTTGATGGAAAAATAGAAAAAAATTACCCTTGTTCACTAGGATTGCCATTTATGTCATTACTATAAAAATATATTCTAATTTCGAATCTGATTTTAAAACAAATATTTGAAATATTATCCACCGTAGCAAAAAAAAAAAAAAAAAATCTATCCTCATCCTATTCTATTGCAGTAGACACAAATAATGTAAATTCTCCACACTAAAGAGATACCGACTTCAGGTTTCAGCTTCAACATGTAAAGAGTTTGGAAGTTGCCACTCCTGAACTTAAAACAAGAAATATCTGGACAAATGAAAATCAATGACTTTTCTTGGACCCACCAGAGAACTGAGGTTACAAGACAACTACCACCTTGAAAACAGGAGAGACAAGCACATCCAGAGCAACAATGGGGAGATCTGCTTACCTGTGGCAGAAACTCCTGAAAATTTAAACTGGTAGGAACACTTAAATATTAAATAGTAGCTTTAAAGAATTGCTGGAGGTTATGTGTGGTCTGGCAGATGGAGGGGAAGAATAACCATTATGAAATACACTCAATGACTTTTCTCTAGCAAAAGCCTACACTCCAGGGGAAAAGACTTCACCACAGCCTTTGCCAGTTGAGGAGAGGAAATTCCTCCCACTCCAACCACCTCCAGGCTTCCTGTATCACTTAAGTGAAAAAAAAAAAATTTAACAGGGGTGAGGGGCTCAAAAAATAGATTGGGAACACAGCAGTTAGGGAAATGAGGTGGGAGGGAGTTATATCACATGTAAAGGTCATAGCCCTGAGACACAAGCTCACTAAAAGACTGAGATTTAATCAGAAGATTGGAGAATCCTCCCTCTCCACCTCACCTAACCATGATAGTAAAAGGGATTTAGTATAATAATAACAAATTGCAGCTGAAAGACACAGACTTTCTCTGAGGAGTACTTATGGAAGCCCAAAGTCATAAGGAGATAACAACAAGCACACAAGATGATTTTAAATTCTCTGAAGCCTCTAGTTACAGCAAAAATTTTAAATGGCCCAATTTCTAGACAGAATAACATAAATCCTCACATTAAATGCCCATTTTCTCCAGTTCATATTACCTTACCCAATACGACATACCTAACTTTCAACAAAAAGTTACAAAACATGCCAAAGGCAAGATAAAACACAGTCTTGAGACAAAACAATCACCAAAACCAGACTGGGAATGATCCAGGTGTTAGATTGATCAGGTAGGGAATATAAAGGATTAACATGTTAAGGCTTCTAATGGAAAAAGTATGCAACATGGAAGAACAGATGACTAACATTGCAAAATTTCTCTAAAAATAAAAAAAATAAATGCTCGAAATAAAAAAAAAACTAACAATAATGCTTCTTATAATTTAATCAATAGATTCAAAAAGGCTGACGAAAAATCTGTGGTCTTGAAGATGGGGCAATAGGAATCCCCAATCTGAAATGCGAAGAGAAAAAATAATGAACAACTGCCTTCCAAGGATGGTGGAACAATACAAAAAAAAAAAAAAAAAAGTAACATACATGTAAGTGGAATACCAGAATGAGAAGAAATAATAGAACAGAAGAAATATTTGAAGTAATAATGGCAAAGAACTTTTCAAAATTAATGACTACCAAGCAACAGATTCAGGAAGCTCAGAGAATACCAAGTATGATATATAGCAAATAAACTACACTTAGAATATCATATTTAAGCTGCAGAAAATCAAAGACAAAAGAAAACCTTGAAATAAGGTACATGAGAACTTTGATCTATATAAAGAAAGGAAAAGTATCAGAGAAGGACTAAATGATGGTATTCTTAATTGATCTAAAAGTTACGTTTCTTTTTAAATTAATAGTAAGAATATATTAGGTGATTACAGCATATGGACAGTGAAATGATTGACAAATATAAGAAAGAAATGGAAGCAATTGGAAATATTTAGGTATAAATCTAACGAAATATGAATGAAGATCTATATGTGGAAAATTATAAAACAATAATGAAAGAAATCAAAGAGTATATAATTAAATGGATATATGTTCCATGTTTCTGAATTGAAACACTAAATGTTGTTAAGATCTCAATTTTTCCCAAGTTGATTTATAGATTCAGTGTGGAAGCCAATCAAAACCTCAGCAAGCCATGTGTAGGTATTGATAAACTGGTTCAAAAATTTATCTGGAAAAATTAAGGACCTAGAATAGTCAGCACAAACTAAAGAAGAGCATTATGTGATTTCAAGACTTAGAAAAAAGCTACAGCAAATTAAGCATGGTGAAATAATAGACATATAAAATAATGGGACAGAATAAAGAGCCCAGAATTGAGCCTACAGATATATACTCAACTGATTTTTAACAGAGGCACAAAGGCAATTCAGTGGAGACAGGATAATCTTTCCAATCATTGGTGTTAGAGCAATTGGACATCTAGATGCAAGAAAAAGAAAAAGAATCTAGACATAGACTTCACATATCACATAAAAATATACTATATACTATATATATATAGTATAGCATTATAATCCAAAGTATAAAATAAATACTCATGAGTCCATACCAATATAAATATATGATTGGATCAAAAAATATTGGAGTGGGGAATAGATAAAACTCCCATGCAGAAGAATGCCAAATGATTTATTTAGACTTTTTACCCACAAGGAGGTGGAGCCTAACTCTCCACTTCTTAAATGTGGGCTGCCTGTAGCAAAAACTTCCCACAGAGTAGGGGAAATGGGGAGGAGTTACTTTACAGTGGAAAAATATAGCCAACACTGTCACAGCATGCTGATCAAGGTTAACATCAACAGTGATAATTCATGTTGACAGTATATACCATAGATATGATGTATTGAGAATGACACTTTACCTCTGTGGTCTTCCTCATAAAAAACAATAAATCTAGTCTGATCATCAGAAAAACATCAGATAGGGGGCACCTGGTTGGCTCAGTTGGTAGAGCAGGTGACTCTTGATCTTGGAGTCGTGAGTTCGAGCCCCACGTTGGGGGTAGAACTTACTTAAAAAAAAGAAAAACATCAGATAAATCCCAGTCGAGGGACAGTCTACAAAACATCTGACCAATACTCCTCCATCCTGTCAAGGTCATCAAAAATGGAAAATCTGTGAAACTATCATAGTGCACAGGAGCCTAAGGAGACGTGACTACTGAGTGTGTGTTATCATGAATGTTATCCTGGAACAGAAAATAGACATAGTTAAAAATTAAAAACTGAGGAAATCTGAATGTAGTATGGACTTTAGTTAATAATAATGTATCAATATTGTTAACTTTTTTATGATAAATATACCAATGTAAGGTTTCAATAACAAGTGAAATTGTGTGTGGGATATATGGAACCTCTCTGTTCATATATGGGTATATATGTTACCGTGTTATTTAATCCTGTATCCCCTTTTCTATTGGTTTATGAAGAAACTGAGCCAGTGGAAAATAAAGAAGCTTGCGTCAAGCTGATACGTTTTGTATTATTTCTGGTATCTACAGAGAAATCGAATTCTTACAGATGAGATTGTTACTTTTCACTTTACCAAAACTCTCTAGTCTAAGAATTGTTAAAATAGTTTTATTTTTTCTGACTTGGACATTTACCTGAGGTTTACACTTTTATTTTGTAAAGTGTATTTATGAAAATAAATTCTTAGAATATATTAAACCTAAAATAATACTAATCAAAAAATTGAAGTTTTACTTTCCAAAGAAAGGAATATCTCCTCTATTATTCCTTTGTAACATCTATACATGATAAAATACTGTTCTACAACTGTATATTTGCATCAAGATGTTCTTGAACAAGTAATTTTTTTCTCCTATATTTGAAACTGTTGAAGTCTCTGGAATAACATTTTCTTACATCAAAGAATTAGTTTCCAAAAAGAAAGGCTCTACTTGTACAAAATTTTGAAAACCAAAATATATCATTAGCAATCTTATAGCTTTATGGGGCTTCCAAAATATTCTAGAGTAACAGAATTTTATAACATTTCTAGAAATCCTAATCTGTGATTTCAATCAGTAAGGGATATTTTGAATCTACTAGAGGATAAAGGTAAAGAGAAAGTGTGTTATCCTTTTTCTCATCTGTGGCCTGGGATCTTCATAACTACTGCTTTCTTCTGGCAAATAATTTAATAGTGCAGATATCCCCTCCTACATATATCATAGGGAAAAGATGACAGTCTGTCCTTAAACAGTTCATTTCAGTGATACTTACATATGTACAAGCACAAGCAACAAAGAACTTCATTTTTTTTAAACCATAGAATCACTATATGCTTTTAAGTCTAAGCTAAACAATTGGACCTGAGAACTCAAACAGTTCTTTAGAAACTGAGAGCAGTTTGTTGGCCTTTCTGCATTTTCCTAGCCTTTGCCCATAAAAGATTCCCATTAGCACGGTTGGCTTATGTTCAATATGGAATTCTCCTACTGGGCAGAGTTGTGTGTGAAGTCATCTCAGAGGTGCTTGGCCGTCCTCTTCCATAGCTAACCTCTTTCATGGTAACATTCACCTAACACTCACACACTGATCATACATCTAATGATTTGAAGCTGGGAAACAAGTGTGGCTTCCTTTCCACCCTAAGTAAAGATACTGGAACTTCCCAGAAAGGAACATAGAGCTGCAAGTTGTTTGAGTTTTCATGGCATGTCTATTGTAAGAAGTGATAAGGTAATGAAATACGATTTCACTTTGATGTAAAGCAAATGCGTGTACATTAATCTAATGTTAGTCCATAATTAAATCCTCTATATTATAATTATCGTTGTATGGATAAGGAACAGAAAATTATTCATTCGAAAGGGTTTTAAGTTTTGTAACTTTATAAGCAGGGCCAAAAAGAGCAGTATAGATATATTGTCCACCAGATGAAAATAGCTTTCTTAATGCAAACAGATTCTGAGTGATGGCATGATCTGTAATGGTATTTTACCTGTATTCAGTTGTTTAACCCTGTCACTGTTCCTGCAATTTCTAGATGAAGAAAACCATTGCATATTCTGAGCAGGTCTGCTCACTGACGTGATATTAATGAATAGTGGCACCATATCAAGTTTGGAGGAGGACCAGCCACAAGGAAGTTATTTATGTAACTTATTATTCCAGGCTGCAAACCAAGAAGCAATGGCTCTTTAACAGCCAGAGCCAAGAATTAGTAGAGCAAGGAATGTCTTATTCCTCACAAATCAATATAGTGAGGCTTTTCACTTCATTCCACTGGAGTAATTAAAACATTTGTATCCAAGGGGATCCATAGGACACGATGCATAACAAATTTTAGCCACCATCCACAACCATCTCTAAACAGCACTATAGCCAACCATTTCCAGAAATTGCAGCCAAAAGGGACAAGTGAAACATAAAGCAGTGTTCTTCATTAATTCATGCAGAGGAGCTCTATAGTGATGGCATATGTTTTAGTGGTATATTTTCTAAAAGAAATGCAGTAATCCATAAAAGGTCCATAGGAACAAGCAACCTAAGGTTTTATCATATGCTCATGGAGAATTGGTTTTGGTGTTACCGTTTATGAGGTCCACAATTTTGACTTAATGGGTTAAATAATTCTCAGCTGCTGTTTAACTGCATTGTAATTATCAAAATTAATAATGTGCATAATTTGAAAATAAAATAATAGAGATCTTTTTTATTTTATTTTATTTATTTGACAGAGAGAGACATAGCGAGAGAGAAGGAACACAAACAGGGAGAGAGAGAAAGCAGGCTTCCCACTGAGCAGGGAGCCCAATGCGGGGCTCGATGCGGGACTTGATCCCAGGACCCTGGGACCATGACCTGAGCCAAAGGCAGACGCTTAATGACGGAGCCACCCAGATGCCCCAATAGAGATCTTTTTAATTAAACAGTCTTTTCTGTCCTAGTCATCTCAGATCTCTCTTCTGAATGGAAAAACCTACATTTAATAGTTAATGTTTTCCTGTGCCAGTGGTTATTCTGATCTCTCTAAATCACATATGTGTATACAGCTTTTTGTCGAGTCATTGATTTTATAAATTACTTATTGGTTTCCTACTGGGATAAATATGAATTTAGCTTAATTATAATTCCCTCTTCTTCCTTACTCTTTTTCTCTCTCGTATACTATATATGCCCAGTTACATTCACCATAATCTTTATTCAGAAGTGAGTCTCCTTGTATAGAAATCCTAAAATTCTCCCTTATTGTAGGCCATTTTCTTTTTTAGCTTGTTTTGAATAAGGTAAAATATTTTGAGGAAAATACAGTGTGTCCTCAGTTGTCCAAGATGTTTAAGGAAGTCTAGTGATATGAGTAAAAACAAGAGGCAAAGAAATGTAAGACAAAGTTAGTGACTATTGCTGATATGACATCACAAGATGTATTAGATATCTTTATGTCTTTGAAACTTTTTTTTAAGGCAATGGAAATGAAATGAAAAAATGAAAAAATATTTTTCCCCAATTACTATTTATTTTATTTTTTCAGTGTTCCAAGATTCATTGTTCATATACCACACCCAGTGCTCTATGCAATACGTGCCCTCCTCAGTACCCACCCCAGGCTCGCCCAACTCCCCCACCCCCATCCCCTCCAAAACCTTCAGTTTGTTGCTCAGAGTCCACAGTCTCTCATGGAGGAGGACTGGGAGAAGGAAAGGAAGGGTGAATGGGGGGAAATCGGAGGGGGAGATGAACCATGAGAGACTGTGGAAAAAATATTTTTATGAAGAAAATATTTCTTTGGAATTAGTAAAATGTTTAAAGGATTATAATATTTATATTATACAAATGGTACTTGGAACTTGGACTAACTTTTCCATTGACAAGATTATATACGAATTTAAAAAGTGCTGCTTTTCAAGTAATTTAGGTGGAATTGAGGATGACAGCTCTGAAAACCTGTGCTAGATGATTTGAAAAGTGGTTCTAATGGTGAGAAAGACAGTGTTGTAGAGGATGCAAGTAGAGTTTGAATAAAATTTGAGAGTACTTTCTGTATTTATAGATTACATAAATGATTTTAAATATGCAATTAAATTAAGAAATTAAATATTATAAGAAGAAGAATTTGACATATTCACTTATAAATGTATTTGTAGTAAATCTTGCCAAAAATTTTTTTAAGAATTTCTTATTTTAAAAAATGGGGGATTACTTTATATTTGGGTTCTCTCTCTACAGGTCTGCTGTACAACATAGTGCTGATACTCAACAATACAGTATTATGTGCACTTCAAAATTCATTAAAAAGGCAGATTTCACATTAAGTGTTCTTACTACAAAGGGAAGGAAGGAAGGAAGGAAGGAAGGAAGGAAGGAAGGAAGGAAGGAAGGAAGGAAGGAAGGGAGGGAGGGAGGGAGGGAGGGAGGGAAGGAAGAAGGGTGGGAGGGAGGGAAGGGGGAAGGGAGGGAAGGAATTAAATAAATACATACATTTCTGTTTTAAGTCACCAAGGGGGAAGGAGGAGAAGGGGAAGAGATCATGAGAGAAACTCATTTCTCCCCTTAGGTTTTCCCTAGAGTCCCAGCAAACTCACCGCAGTTCTTTGGATTAGATTATGGCTTGGATCCTTTTGGTCTGCCGTGTTCATGCAGATTAACCAATCTGCAGTTACTGGGAATCATTGTTAAAGAAAGCTAAGTACTTGCTATATAACCCTTTCTGCCCATAGTTCTACTAATCCTATTCCCTCTCACTGAAATCCAGACACTCAGTCTGAATCCTGCTTACTTTTCCTGGAAACCGCAGCCTGCTAACAACCTGATGCACATATCTTGTCTGCCCTGAGAGTTTTTGCCCTTCCTTAGTGAAAACTTATTTAATAAGCTTGTGGTCATCTTTAAGTCTTGAATTTATCATTTTTAAATGAGCAATAAATATGCTTATTATAAAACGTTATGGAGAGAATTCCATGAGGATTCTAAATATAGCCCAGGGCCTAACATAGAACCTTTAATAAATGTTACATCTCCTTCAACTTTACACTTTCTCAGTTTCATTAGGAAACTCTACAATATGGTCATTAAAAGTGGAATTCTGAGGGCACCTGGGTGGCTCAGTCAGTTAAGCACCCAACTCTTGATTTCGGCCAGGTCATGATCTCAGTTTCATGAGATCAAGCCCTGAGTGGGGCTTCAGGCTCAGTACGGAGATTCTCTCTCTCCTACTGCCCGATCCCTTCACCCTAACTCCCCGTACAGGCACTCTCTGTCTAAAATAAATAAATCTTAAAAAAAAAAAATAAAGGTGGAGCTCTATATGAAAACATAGTTTCATTTTGAATCTTGATTCTACATTTTATTCACCATTTTATTCACCAATAAATTCACATTTATTCACATTCTACATTTTATTCACACTACAAGTTGCATAACATGCTTAATCTTTTTTTCTTTTTTTTTTACATAAATTCAACTAGCCAGCATATACTACATCATTAGTTTCTGACATAGTGTTCAATAATTTATCAGTTACATATAATATCCAGTGTTCATTACATCATATGGCCTCCTTAATGCCCATCACCCAGTTACCCCATCCCCCCACCCACTACCCCTCCAGCAACCCTGAGTTTGTTTCCTGTAGTTAAGAATCTCTCGTGGTTTTTCTCCCTCTCTGATGACTTCCCATTCAATTTTTCCTCCCTAACCCTATGATCCTCTGCACTGTTTCTTATATTCCACACATGAGTAAAGCCATATGATAATTGTCTTTCTCAGACTTATTTCACTCAGCATAATACCCTCCAGTTCCATGCCTATTGGTGTAAATGGTAAGTATTCATCCTTTTCGATGGCTGAGTAATATTCAGCTGTATGTATGTGTGTGTATATACATATATATATATATATATATATATATATATATATATATATATGCCCCCCCACACACACACATACCACATTTTCCTTATCCATTCGTCTGTTGATGGACATCATGGCACTTTCCACAATTTGGCTTTTGTGGACATAGCTGCTATGAACGTTGGGGTGCAGGTACCCCTTCAGATCACTACATTTGTATCTTTGGGGGAAATACCTAGTAGTGCAGTTGCTGGGTCATAGGGTAGCTCTATTTTAACTTCTTAAGAAATCTCGATACTGTTTTCCAGAGTGGCTGTACCAGTTTGCATTCCCACCAACAGTGTAAGAGGGTTCCCTTTTCTTTGCATCCTCACCAACATCTGCTTTCCTGAGTTCTTCATTTTAGCCATTCTGACAGGTGCGAGGTGATATCTCGTTGTGGTTTTGATTTGTATTTCCCTGATGCCGAGTGATGTGGAGCACTTTTTCATGTGTCTCTTGACCATTTGTAAGTCTTTTTGGAGAAATGTCTGTTCATATCTCCTGCCCATTTCTTGAATGGAATTTTTGTTTTCTGCACTGTTGAATTTGGTAAGTTCTTTATAGATTTCAATACCAGCCCTTTATCTTATATGCCACTTGAAAATATCTTCTCCCATTCCATAGGTTGCCTTTTAGTTTTGTTGACTGTTTCCTTTGCTGTGCAAAAGCTTTTTATCTTGGTGACGTCCCAATAGTTCATTTTTGTGTTTGTTTCCCTTGCCTCTGGAGACACATC
>CM052892.1:25370285-25473126 GCA_028534135.1 Potos flavus
CTGTTCACCTTTAATCTGTTGATGTGCTCAGTTACAATAATAGTTAATATTAAACCATCTTTGCATTTCTGGAATGAACTCTAATAGGTTATGATGTATTCTTTACACACATTTATAGATTACGCGTTAACATTTAATTACTTATAAATTTAATTTCTTATTCTGTTCCTATCTAATTTGTTACAATTTTATATTGGACTTAAAAAAATAAAGTGTTGCCTACAAAACAATGCAGGTGAGATGCTTTTAACTATGTTATTTGGGGGGTTGATAGAAAAATAAAACATGCAATTTATTGGATTGTAATAGATTTTTTAAAGATTTTCCATTTTTTAAAATCAATTTGATAAAATTTACCATTGTCTACATTTTAAATCAGCTGGCATAATAAAGTTATTCAAAGCATCCCTCTATGATTTCCGTATATTGTTAAAGACTCCCTTTTCATTATTAATATTCCTTGTTTTTGTCACCCTTTTTCCTATTCAGTATTTTTAGGACTTTATCTATGGTCTTATTCTTTTTTATACTCAATATTATTTCTTAGCTTTCATTTTTAATATATTTTTCTATTTATTATTTATTTTTTTGTTGTTTTATCATTTATTTTTTACCTTGTTGAACTGGATGCTTAGGCCATTTGCTTTGCATTTTCTTCTTGCTAATATATCTTTCCAGGGCTATCTATTTCCTTCTCGTATATCACATATCTTTATTAATATTGCTATTACCATTCAGTTGTATTTTTTTCTAATTTATATATTTTGCCCTACAGACATGCATTAGTTAAAATATTTAATTATTTTTTATCTTTTATCTTTAAGATAAATGTCTGTTTTAGCTTGCTTTGAACTAGCCTTTTTTAGACCTTATTTTGTAATGGCAATGTCAAACAAAGAGACTGTCTTTCAAAATCTGAAACAAAGAAAAGCTGAGCCTATTGCTTGCTAAACCAGAGAATGTTGCATTTGCAAAGCAAGTCTCTCCAAACAATGCAAGTACTAATTTTTTTTTATGGAGTTGGAAGTAGCAACCTCCAGGGATTTGTGGCCTTTGATGTGCAAACCTTGTTATTAGTGTGAGCTTGTTGTTGATGGGCTTCCAAATTCATGGGATCTGTCTCTGATTGATTGCGATTGAGTTTTGAAATTCAAAGCTATTTCTTGTGGTTACGTATTCATGGCCTGCAACTATGCCCAAGGAATTCTTTCCTTTTGGAAAATAGGGATTTTTATCCTGAGAACCACTAGCCCTGCTCTGTCCATACTACATTAAAGAATCTTGATAGCATTCATAAATCGGTATTCTAGAATTTGAAAACTTGAAAAAAAAAAAAGAGAAGTAGCTAACTAAGACTCACTGATACCATATTAGGAATAAACTAGATATGGTTTGCTAAGTGGTTAGGATACAGACATAGAGCAATACTGATATGTATTGACAAAATTATAAATATAGAACATGTCTAACATTTAAGTACAGATATGTTTAATTAACTTCGACTCTTCATTTCTAAAGATTAGTAGAGATGCTGTGAAATAGCTATAACATATAGGCTTGTATTGACTTGATCCTAGGAAGACTTTATTTTCCCTACTCATTTGCCAATTAATGCTGTCTCTTTCCCTGCTTAGTCTGCTCCAACATGATGACTTTCATGTGTCAAGGATAATTTAGCAATTCAGTAGATTTTTAATTTCTCTGAAATTGCTCAATAGTTGGAATTCAAATGTCATCTGTGCTAATTTTGGTAATAGTTGCTGTCTCTATGCACTATACAGTCAACCAATGAGTTCCCCCTCTCCCCCAACACACACACACAAAGCTTAGGCCTCATCAAACTCAGCTAAGTTTCTTGGTTTTCAGGCTCTATTCTGACTGTAGAGGGCAGGTGATAAAAGAATTTTTCAGAAAACTGGAAGAACTGAATGATCAATGACACTTTTAATATTTCTTCCAATTCAACAAACTTGGAAAAGGAAAAAGATAATTTGGTTTGTGTGGAAGAACATGATTCATATTTAGGACCATTCCTTAAGGAATCAGAGTGATGGGCTTAAAACTGGGAGCAGGATGTCTCTCAAGCAACATAGGAATGATATGATTAATTCACTGGTGAGTGACAGGTTGCCTCACAAAAATAACTACAAATTTTTCACCAATTTATAATTAACAGTGTATAAGCATACCTGTTTCACTGCATCTCTGCAAACACTGGAAATGATAATGACACCCCTCTCTTTAATTTGTGTATATATATAGATATATAGATATAGATAGATGCCTGTGGATATGGAAATTTGGATAAGTATATCCATACACACACACACACACACACACACACATATATATATGTAAGTATAGCTTATAAATTTGAGTATCACTATGACTTGGTAAAATGAGACATATGATTCGAAAGCAGAAGAGAAAGGTAATGCCTTATTCAAAGAGAATGGAGTACTTAGGAGTAAGGCGAAGTGCCACAGAATATCAAGAAGGTAAACTTATGTGGAAGTCAGTACCCTAGATCATGAGGACCACGAGAGAATATGGTTAAGGTAAAAGAACAGCAAAAGTAATTATCATTGAAAACATTGTTCTTCAGATCGGGCAAAATGGAAAAATTTGCAATGTATTTTTACTATCAGTTATAAAACTGATATAGTATGAGAATTTTATGAAAATTCCAAATATGTGGATATTCTGCTTAAGAAAACTATTTTATAATTACTTATCCTGCTTACAGTTTAATTTCCTGAAAAAAAAAGTAGCTAAATAAATAAGAAAAATTCTACTTAGGATTCAATTTTGAGCAAAAAAAATTATTATAAAATGTAAGTAAATGAAGCCTTTGGAGAAAGTGAATGCTTTGGGTTAAACAGGTAGGAAAGGCTAGAGATATTCATACATATATCTGAAATTGGAAGAAAATACTAAATATTCTAAACAAACATAAAGATTTCATAAGAAAGCTGTATATATCTCACTGTTCCACCAGAAATTATTCTGAATTTTCAGGTAATTACCAGATAAAATATGTTGAGAATTTTTAAAGCAATGTTTCACAAACAAATCCTCTTTTTTGTCATTATCAATATTACTTAAATGAACATAGTAAAGCATTCAAACACCTCAAAAATTAATCTCTCACTTTTTTTCAAACAAGAAAAAATAAATCTTTGTGCATTTCTAGACTGCCAGACTCACCTCTAGAGATAACCATTAACAAGAGTTTCTTGTGCTTTCTTACAGAAGATGTGCAGGGATAGCTATCTTTCTATCTAGATAGATATACCTGCATATATATATATGTATATGCGCATATATATATGTATATATGTATACATATATGTATTATATGCGCATATACATATATATATGCGCAAATAATACTCGTTACTCTAATTATGTTGCCACAGGTAAAAGCTCACTAAATGCACCATTCAGTAGCTATTAGAAGGCAGTGTTATGTCTGATTATAAGTATTGACTCACAGCAACACAGTTGATTTGAATAGAAATCCAAACTCGGGCACTTGCCAGCTATGTTACCATGGGAAAATTATGTAATTTCTCTCTGCTTCATTTTCTATATTTATAAAAGTATGGATGATAAAACAGTATTTACTTCAAAGGACTGAGATGATAAAATGTATAAATTCATATGAAACACTTAGAAAAGTGCCACATAATAATAATAAAAAAAAACAGTAAAGATTAGCTACCTTTATAGTATTATCCTACTTTTCTCATTTTTTAATGTATCTTAGAGATTTTCTCCTAGTTGCACATACAAATCAATCTTATTTTTATAAAGGCTACATGTCCACTTGGACATAGTGATGATCAATAAAACAGTATCATCATAATATATTTATTTTACATGAATATGAAAAAATATACTTAACATATATTCTTAAAAGGAGAATTATTGGTTCAAAGAATATAATTTATATTATATATTTATATAATTTATATTATATAATTATAAATATAATTTATAATATATATATAATGACCCACGCAGATAGTGACAAAAATCTTTACAAAACATACTAAATAGTTTAAGATGCATTGGGAAAAGGATTATGGAAAGTACTATAAGTAATAAATTTTTTTTGCAATTATGTTTGGAGCACAGACCACAAAGGCTTAGGCTTCTGGTTGGTTAGTGATAAAAAGTAGAAAAATTAATAAGAATAGAACACCTAAAATCCATATTTTTTGCTCTCTCTTCTTTTTCAGCGATATGGTCTTCAGATGAAAAACCTGAAAACCTAAAATCCAGTACATGCAGAAAGACAACATGTACTTTTCCAGATGCTTTAGAACCTTATGGATAAAGTTATTCAATGACCATTGAGAATCCGCTATCTTGAGGTGAAAGATGCCCAAGAGCTGAGATTGGAGGACCAGGTGAAATTTTTTTATTTCTCGTAATGATCTGGGGGGTGTCTTTTACCAAGCTAACTTTCTGAGTTTATCTTCCTCAATTGTAAAATAAAATATGAAGGAGAAGAAAAACAATATTTATTGCAAAGGATGATTTTGAGAATCAAATAGGTATAGTAGTTCACCCTTCTCTGAGGTTTCACTCTCCATGGTTTCTGTTACCCTTCTGGGGTGAATCCCGGTCTGAATGCAGATGCTCTCCTTCAGACGTAGCATCATGTTGCATCACAATACCTACATCACTCACCTCACTTGGTCTCATCACATAGGCATTTTATCATCTCATATCATCACAAGATGAATGAGTGCAGTACAGTAAGATATTTTGAGAGAGACCACATTTACCTAACTTCTATTACAATATGCTCTTATAAATGTTCTTTTATTACTTATTGTTGTTAATCTCTTAGCATGCCTAATTTATAAATTAATCTTTATCATAGGTATGTATGTATAAGGAAAAACGGTATTCATGGGATTCAGCTCACCCCACAGTTTCAGGCATCCAGTGGGGGTCTTGGAATGTATCCCCCATGGATAAGGGGGTAAACACTATAAATTTTATAAATAATAGTTGTTACTGCTAATAATCTTGAAGACAATGAGAAATGCCAAAATAATGGCTGTCCAAACTACGCTTTGCAAATGGCAAGATTTCGTTTCTCTTGATGGCTGCATAGTATTCCATTGTGTATATACCACATCTTCTTTATCCATTCATCTGTTGATGGACATCTAGGTTGCAACAACGTGGATGGAACTAGAGGGTATCATGCTAAGTGAAATAAGTCAATCCGAGAAAGACAATTATTATATGATCTCTCTGATATGAAGAATTTGAGAGGCAGGGTGGGGGTCATGGGGGATTGGGGGGGAAATGAAACAGGATGGGATCAGGAGGGAGACAAACCATAAGAGACTCTTAAACTCACAAAACAAACTGAGGGTTGCTGGGGGGTAGGGGGTAGGGATAGGTGGCTGGGTTATGGACATTGGGGAGGGTATGTGCTATGGTAAGTGCTATGAAATGTGTAAGCCTGATGATTCACAGACAGGTACCCCTGGGGCAAATAATACATTATATGTTAATTTTTTAAAAAGTACTCTTAATTTCTTAAAAAGCAGAGGAAAGTGAGGTTAATATGTGAGTCTCATATATGTATAAAAAAAATCTCCAAATGTAATGAAGGCTTGAGAAAGACAAATTGTCATAAATTCACCTACACAAGTCATAATAGAGTAGTGCCATTCCCTTTTTTGAGAGAAATTCTAGAATAATACACAAGGAAATTTGGTAGGTGTAGAATATCTGAAATTTGGGAAGCCATTTGAAAAAATCTCAGAATATTCTTGTAGACGAGATGAAAAACTTAAGTAGTTTACTCAGGTGTGACCAGAATCATATGCACAAAACAAAAGTCACTTGATAATCAGTAGAGCAAGTTAGTAACTTCTATAGACTATTATTTTTATTCCTTTCTACCAAAAGTTGCATCTGTCACTTCTTTGAAAATAGAGAACAATAACCCACAAATGGGGAGCTGATATGAGAGCTTAAACATACAGGAGGCAACTTCATTGAGAAATAGAATGAGGAGCCATGAGGGTTCTCATATGCAGAGCATAAAATGTGTCATGCAATGACACAGAATATCAAATTAATAAAGAAGTTTATAATTACCACAAAAATAAAATATGGAAAGATACAAGTTAGCTGCATCAAGAGTGCAAAAGACAGAGATGCTACATGGCAGGGGAAGATAATACAAGTAAGCCATGTTGTATGGTTTTCCAAAATGCTAACAGACTCTGAGACTACACTTTAATAAAAATATAGGGTCAAGATTGAAGGAAGTTATAGTTCCTTTCAATCTCAAGTTGCTAAATTCATGTGAGAATGTTTTGCCCAAAGCAAGAGACTGTCGCATTTTCAGAAAGACTTTGATAACCCTGAGAACATTCAGATGGAAAAGGACAGAGTAGTGGGAACTTTAAAAGTGTGGATGAGAGCCACTTAAATGAACTGGAAATTTTTAACATAAAGAACTAAGAGAAAGAGATTTTGGCTTTCCTTAAATATCAAGAGAACTACAGGGTTGGACATATTCTGTGTATTATTACAGTGGGAGTCAAGAACTTATGTGTGAAGTTTACAAAGTGTTTGACATCACCAAACAATGAAAATTTTCAAACAATGAAAATCATCACCAAAAAATGAAAAATTCTTACAATAGCTAGGATTATTTCATAACTGAGTGATAAGATATTCTTGCACTGGAGTTGTTCATGAAGAAAATGGGGCAGTCACTTAGAGAAGTAACTTCCATAAGGATTTGAACCCTCCTATGTTTAAGATTGTATAATTATCTATCAACTACTTTCTTTTTTCTTTGTCTAGTTTTTAACTCTTTTTTTTTTTTTAACTTGGCTTTCTTTTTTCCATTTTCCATGTGCTATATTGTAATAGGCTGATGTGAAACATATCATGCCAGTCTCATCTTTCATGTTTCTCTTCCCTCAGCCCTTTTCTATTATTCTCTGTTAAGTCTTCTTAAGGATTTATGTATTTGGCTTAACTTTGCTGCCTACAGGCATATGCTTGTATCCTTCATCGATCTGCTGTTTTATTGCTAATAAGCCACATTTTTAAAATGCCAGATTCAACGTACTTTTATTCACGTTATAACATTTCTACTCATTATTTGGAACACCACTCAATAGCTTATTTTTAAAGTTAAGTATTATGATACAAGTATATGTCATGGTGAACTAGACAAAAACATCTCTTATGTTATCACTGGATTGATATGAGTCTGTATTTCTCTGTACTTCATTTAGTTGATAACCCATTACTTGATTAAGATGAAAAGGTAGAAACTCCCACAATTCATAGTGTGCATGCTAATCTAAAATGCCTATGTTTTTCATAAACCATGTTTTTCTAATTATGAAATTATACTTAGAAAATTTGAAAATTCAAAAAGTATGAGCATAAAGATTTAGATTACAACTAAGAGACAAGTCTGTTTAATATTTAATTCTATTTTCTGCCATACTTTTTCTACACCTATTTTAACTTAATTATATACACACACACACACACATAGCACACACAAATATTTTCTACTTAGTTCCTTCATTACATGCATATAATTTATCCTATGCTTTACAACTCCTGTAGACATCATTTTAATGAGTGCAATATATCATAGATCTATGTCATTACTGCATTTAGGTTACTTCCATTTTTTATTAGTATAAATAGGACACCTATGAATAAATTATTGCATAACACATTTTATGTATTTAGAATTATTTCTGAACCAGAGTAAGCAGATTTCAAAAGTATTCAGGTGCACTCCTCTCAAAGTTAAGAAAGGTTGACCCGGAATAGATAAACTAGGAATAGTCTTGCATTTGGAATTAAGATATCTGGACTCACAAATTCAGTGTTTTAATCAATAAAATCTGGACAATATTTATGCTAAGAGAATTGTAGTAATAATCAGTGAGGTAATATTTGTAAAAGTAGATTGTAAAATATAAATGTACATACATAACAGTCCTAATCATTATTTGCAACAATAAAAAGGTAATATCAGTTTAATAACCAATGAAGGTTGAGGAAAAAATTGTTTGAAGACAAATCTATGTTATGAGAGTATATAGTTTTGTGCTTCATGGGTGAAGTTTCATACTGCAAATGGTATAAATTATGTTCCTAAAAAAGATGAAATTTATGCTTATATATGATATTGATCCTCAGAGACTTACTCATAATTTTATTACCCACTCTCTTTGCTCTCTGCTTGTCAAATAATGATATAAACTCTAATTAAACAATATCTAACTTATAATTATGAAGTTAATTTAGTTAATATTTTGAAATTAAACTGTACAGAAGAGGATATTCAGAATAATTTTAAGTGACATTAGAAGATTCCTCAGACTGTCTCAGATAAAGGCTCTTTTTTCAGCAGGTAAACCATGTTCTACCTATCCCCTAATCTTTGTGTGTACTAAATTTATAAGTAGCCTCAAATCAACTTTCCCCTTCCTCCTACTGTATTGACCAACTCCCTAGGTGAGTTAGGACAAATGGTTGACTTTTAGATTAGATTCATAAGAATCAGCAATATTATCCTTTACTAAGCTTCACTAATTATTTCAAGAATAATCACAAGGCACGGGCAAAGCAGAGAGGGATACAGGATTGCCAGTGCTGCTGCAATCCTGGTACTTTCTTGCCTCATTAAGATATTCTCTGACCCAGATGTAACATCTTAGTTTTCTAAAGAATGTAATGAAGCCATGTCACTATATAAAAGGGAGCTATTTTGGTCTTGAAACATCTCCCTTTTATTCTCTAATAGTTAAAGAACTATGTAACATATTCTGGGAAGCTATGTCCCATGAATCCAGATTCCTGGGTTGTATAGCATAGGCAAACCTAGATAGACCAAGTACATCTTGCTAGAAGCATTTTGTAGATGTACTCTCCCACTAGCAAATAACATTAGTGTGTTTGTCAATAGGTCTTTCAATAGCATATTTTCAAAGAGATTTGGACACCTAGTTTGTTTGTTTTGGTTGGTTTTCCATTTATACCTTTGTAAAGGGAGAGAATGATTGTAGTTCCACTGCTAACCATTTCCTGTCCACTAAGACTCAGCTTTGAATTAATACTACTTCAGTAATTATTTATAGAATACCTATGTTGCACCAGAAATAATTCTAGATGATTGTGATATAAGGATAAACAAGGCAGGCAATGTCTTTCCATTTGTGAGGCTTATAGTTTAAGGGAAAGAGACAGGTAATAAGGAATTAAAATAGATGAGATCATTGTGAATTGTAATACAAGCTATGAATAAAATGAAATAACAGTGATATTAGAGAAATGGTGCAAGATGGGACTAATTTTGATTGTGGAGTCAATGCAAGTCTCATTGCAGAGTTGTCTTTGTACTTAAACTTCGGTTGCTCAATATCAAATCAAGTACCTAGCGTATAAATTGGAGCCCTACTTTTAAAGTTTATGTAATGTTATATGTAAGTGATTAATCACTAAATTCTACTCCTGAAACTAAAAATAATAAATAGATAGATAGATAGATAGATAGATAGATAGATAGATAGATAGATAGATAAAGTTGATATATCTCAGGGATTTTTCCCCCAAAGAAAGCCTGATACAATCTACGATAATCCCAGTTTATGATTATGATCTTACTTTCAATATTCTGATTACAAAGAGTCATTATACTGCTTCTCTAATTTAATCCAAGAATTGCTTAACATCTCTACTTCTGCTGAATCCCTACCAATAAGCTCGAAGCTCTTGAGATGGAACTAGAGTTCATACACCCTTTTATATATCACACTTTGAATTTATGCTTCCTCATCCCAGGAACAATACCCACACAGATTCTCAAGTTTCTCACTCATCTTTACTCAACTGCTCAATGTTGTTAAGGTCACAATGTGACTTCTCTCAATGAGCTGATAAGAATTATTATCTAAACTGAAGTTCTATTACCTTGAAATATGCAAACAAAAATTAGTCTCTGAAATGTTTATAAATTATTATAAACAGTTAGTAAATTGATATGTAATATTTAATGATGATAATTGGCAATGATCTGAGAGCCATACATGAATAATGCTAAGGAGAACAGTAGAGTCAGTTTGTATTTGGAAAGATCACATCTGAACTTTGAAATTGGGCAATTTCAACTTTATGAAACATTTTCAGTTGTTAAGCTAGGCTTACATGTCTATTTTTAAATTCTAATTCCTCAAACAATGAGCCTTGGGAAATACCAAAGTCCAAGAGAAAATATTGCTAGACTAATCAGTTCAGTTTTAAGTATCAGAAATTGAGAGAAAATTTAGATGTAGAGCTATAACTGCTGTCTTTGTCACATTCCATAGACTTCATCAAACACTGTTGGCTCTAATTTCTAAATACATCACTAATCCATTCATTCCTCACTACCTCTACCACTGTTCCTACAAGTCAACTCGCTATCATCTGGTATCTAACTTCTATCACCAATTGGACTTCCTCTATCGGTGCTTAACTCCTTAACCTCAGTTTTTCATACAGCTGATAAGTGACTCTCCTCTAAAAACTGTCTTTATTTTGGAAAGTTCAAATGTATACAAAGTACACAAATTAGTATAATAAACTCCAAGTACTCACTAACAATTATCCATGTTCTTCCATTCTCCACCCAGTTCTTATAACTTACCTGATAATTATAATAACATAATAACATTTATTATTATTTCATTTTAATTTATTTTACAGAAGTAAAACTCATCTATATTTGCTATACTAAAGTTACCCTATTACCTTTCCGTTGCTTTGCCATTGCAGGATGCTTTATCAAGGCTTCTGCTTTCAGAATTATCCAGGTGGGAAACAAGTCTACATGGGTGACAAATTCCAGAGGACACATCAAGTGTTTAATTTATGTGAAATTTCCCATACTACCTCACTGTGGTTCCATATAACATTGAGGCCATCATGCTGAGGTTAAAGTGACTAATATGCCAGTTACCCCTGAAATGAGTGGTTCCTTTAAGGGAATCACTTAATTCTCTGGGGACTTGCCCTCCACTTTCCACATGAGATGAGAGTAACACTGCCCTTTACATCATCAATAGAAAGGATAAGAAAGATAACAGTTCTCAAGTATACATTATTTTTTAACAAAGTTACCATCATGGAGTGCCTGGGTGGCTCAGTCGTTAAACATCTGCCTTCGGCTCAAGTCATGATCCCGGGGTCCTGGGGTGAAGCCCCACATCAGGATCCTTGCTCAGCGGGAAGCCCACTTCTCCTTCTCCCAGTCCTCCTGCTTGTGTTCCCTCTCTGGCTGTCTGTCTCTCTCTCTGTGTCAAATAAATAAAATCTTAAAAAAAAAGTTACCATCACATGTCAACGATACTTTAATTAAAAAACAAAAATACCCGATGGATTTGGAATACTCATGCCTCCAATGATTTAAATAAACTAAGTAGATGGCTAAAAAAAAAGAAAAGAAAAGAAAGTTGGCATCACTTCAAAGTATTGCCTTTTTAGCCCCAGATTTAAACTTTATGGGATGAAAATTCCATAGCAAAAAATACAATTAAGTAATAAATCATGAATTCATATTTTATATAATTCATGGAAGTCATGTCTTTTATATATTGTATTTACTTAGGAATATCTGAGGGTATGTCCTAGGTAAGCTTTGCTAGTTCCTTTCGAAAAGGAAGATTTCTTCCAAATATTCTTTCTGTTCAAAGGGGAAAAGAAGCTTGGGGAGGTGAAAGAGCCAGAACTAAAATGATAAAATTAAGAGGAAATGTAGTCTATCACAGAAAAATAATGCACTGACAGTGAAATCTGTCATGTTGTTGAATAAGTCCCTGTAGACATAATGGGAACAGTATCTTCTAGATAACTAATGGTACTCTGATCTCATTGATAGGGCATATAAATGGGAAACACAGAAAAAAGTTCTGCTTTCAATTTTATTACCTATTTAGGACCCCCACAGAAAAAGGCTTTGAAACATTTGTCTGAGCAACATAGTGCATTTGACTGAGTGTATTTATTTATCCCTGGTCACCCTTTGTAAACATGAAAAAATATTTCTGCATCTTATTTCTGAAACCTAGAAGATGATGAAAATATTCTTCTTCACCATTTTTGAAAAGTTTTTGTTTTTACTGTGTTGTGCTTAGCCAAATGGGGGTGTGTGGGTGGAGAAACATAGATGAATCAATATTTTAAAATATTGCAGTGTCTGTAATAATTCCTCAACCTACAAAACAAAATAATTTATCCATGACATTAATTAAAACTCCTTATCATTTGAAATGCTGTTAGATTCTCTCTCCTCACATCTAATAATTTTTACTTATGTATCAGTGAGGGTAGGCTAGCTATTTTAAAAAACAATGCCCAAATCTTAGTGACCTCGACACAGTGAAGGTCTGTTGATTCCATAGTGCACTATGGTGCATATTTGGCATGGGTGGATAGGAGTATTTTACTCAATGCAGTTTTTCGGGGCCCACATTCTGTTAATCTTTTGATGCTATCATTTATAGAAGAAAAGTAAGCAGTCGCAGCTGGGTGACTCAGTCCTTAAGCCTCTGCCTTTGGCTCAGGTCATGATCTCAGGTCCCTGCTCAGTGGGGAGCCTGCTTCTCCTTCTCCCTCCGCCGCTCCCCCTGCTTATGCTCTCTCACTCTCTCTCTCTCCCTGTCAAATAAATAAATAAAATCTACAAAAATAAAAAAAGAAAGCAGATTGAATATGTGGAAAATTATTTTTTCCCCAAGGACTGTAAGTGGTACATACTGCTTCTGTCAACATCCATTGACTTGAACTCTTCACGTAGCCTTAATTAGACAAAATTGAATTGAGATTTGTAGTACCAAAAATTTTTCATGAAATTGTGAAAAAAAAATCTGGAAGAAGAAGGGCAGGGAAAAAAAGCATTTTGTTTATAAAATAGAAACCTTTAATTTTCAAATCTGGAGCCCTGTTTTCTAGTTTAATCAGGAGAGAATAGGCTAATTTTGGTAACATGTATATAGTAAATAAGTGCTTGGACTTTTAGAAATTGTATTTTAACTTAAAATCACAAAATATAGTAATTCTGCTTTCCTTAAAATATTCTAGTATTTTACTAAATGTCCGTGCATGATCCCCACCTTCTGCTACTCTGCACTTGTGTGATCCCCTCTCCTTGAGTGTAGCACGATCCGTAACTTGCTCCTAGAAAACAATATGTGAAAGTGACGGGACATATCCGATTGTGTATAAGTGAATATGTAATTATATTACAAAGGACTGTAGCCTCCAACTTGCTGGATTCTATTTCTCCTTTACTAGCTAAGTGGCAATGTTGGTAGACTCCACGTGGAAGAAAACTGTGGGTCATCTTTAGGAGCTGAAGACAGCCTTTATCCAACAGCCAGCAAGAAACTAAAGCATTCAGTTTACAATTGTAATGAG
Organism: Potos flavus; assembly: GCA_028534135.1. Taxonomy (NCBI): domain Eukaryota; kingdom Metazoa; phylum Chordata; class Mammalia; order Carnivora; family Procyonidae; genus Potos; species Potos flavus. The sequence continues at coordinate 25,383,759 of CM052892.1, forward strand.
TTGAATTATGCCAATAACCTGAGTGAGCCAGTCAACCCTCAGCTGAGACCAAACTGTCAGCTGACATCTTGACTGCAGCCTTTCAGAGGACCCAACTAATCTATGTCTGAACTCCTGACCCACAGAAATTGTGAGGTAATAAATATATATTGTTTCAAGCTGTCGAGTTTCGGGTAATAGTAGTATTATGTAGCAATGGATCACTAATACACATGTCAAGAGCAAGATTCAGAATTTTACATAAACTAGGACCAAATACTTTGACTAAAAAGGGACATTGTCCTTATTCCTACTGCCAGAGAATTGTGGGCAGGAAAAACTGACAAGAGATCAGCAAGTGAAATCTTCATGCTATGTGTCTGACTTTTCTTTTTAGCCAAGAAAAAAGACTATACTTTCTATAAATAGGGTATTACTGAGAGCACAAGGGAGTCTTGCCCTTCTTTCCTGCTTAATATCCTGTAAAAATATCACCTTTTAGTTTGTCTCTGCACTGTGTTTATTTAGCCATGAGGCGTGTGTGCACGTGTGTGTTTGTGTGTGTGTGTGTTTGTAGAGAGAGAGAGAGAGAGAGGGAGGCAGAAGAGAGAGAGAAAGAGAATGAAGCACAGAAACATTTTTTTTTGGCACTTATGTTCGAAACTGGATGAGCATAGTGATTATAATAAGCAAAGAGATAAATCTGCCTGATTTTGAAAACAAACAGGAAGGAAGAAGAAAACTTTTCTTATTTTCAAAATGAAATCCCTCTGTTTTTAATATTAGAACATTTATAGAAAGTTCTATGGATGTTCCTAGGTATTACGGAAAAGATTCTCACTCCTAATGGAGGATTTGTGTTGGTCTGTATTCAGTGGTAGAAAATGAAAACCTCTTTTTAATGCGTAGTTAGTAAATGAAGTGTGAAGCTTCCCTTTTAGATTAATGCAAAAACAGTTCTTAAGGCTTAATGCCAAAAGGAAAAAAAATAATGAAATGACTCACATATAACTTCTCTTCTGAAAATCAATGAAAGAATGGAGGTGCAAACAATGCTAGGAAAATAAATAAGAGCATGTACTTTACAAACTTAGTTTAAAATATGAAATTCATATTGTGGAATGAAAGCAGCTTCTTAATCTAAGAATTATCAAGCTTCGAAACAGAAAGAAAAAATTTTTCCCTCAAGGGCTTCAACGAATTAAAATGATCCTGGAGAAAGATTTAAGTGACCTTCAGAAAACAATGGAAAGAGAGGATGTGTTAGAGGAAAGGCGAGTGAAAGAAACTGTGCCGAATCTTCCATTTTTCTCCCCCCTGCACCACTGTTTCTGTCTCCCTCTCCTTGCCTTTCTTCCAGAAGCTGCCACCCGCTTGACCCTTCATTGTTCCGAAATCTCTAAGTCAGCTCGTGTAGCAAAATGCAGTCTTCAAGTATGTCCTTTTTATCCTGCTCCCAAAGATAAATGCTAAGCCTGTTGTTTATGCTTTCTTTCTTTACATGGAGTTTAGTTGTTCTTTTTTATGGAAAGACAAAAACTAATACAAACTACAAACCCGGTTACCTGGATATAGCACATAATCCTCAGCCGGTTTTAGAGTTCGAGAGGCCTGTTAAGATGACATACAAAATTTGAAGACTTCCCAAACTCTCCCCAATTCCTTGGGAACCTCTATTGTTAATCCACCATAGAGTTTCTTTTCACATCCCCCATGTCTGTTCTGAAGAATGAATCAGCTTTTTTTAGGAGAATTCTTGACAATCCTTTCCCCGTTCCTGAAAGTAATTGTGTTTGTCTTCTATCTCTCTCTCTCTTTTTCTCTCCCTCTCTCTCTTGCTCTCTGTAATGCTGTGAGTGGACAATGTAGGGTCTCAAGAGATGAACTTGACAGCTAGAAGGATATTTATTTTTCTGTTTGTGTTTTTTTAAGGCACTTTTTCTCTGCTTCATCGCAACAGAGTAAAAATCACTGCTCAATGCATCCGACATATAGTCTTATCAGTTTTGCTTTCTCTTTTTTTCTTATTTGGAGACATTATCTCTAGGTCCTTCTTTTCTAATATTACCATTTGTTCTCTAGTTTGTCTCTAACCCATTCATCTGTGTTCACTTTAATTATAAAATGCTATTTTATTGCATGTTTTGTAATTTATGAATATGACATATATATTGCTCCAGATCTAAGAATATATGTCTCTCATCCAGCATCATTCCTAGTGCTTGAATACTATTGCTTCTTTCAGTTGTGTGATGAATATTTTTCAGTTGCTCCTTCATGGGATATTTACTCATTCTCTAGCCTTCTGTGTTCCCTGGAAGTATGATCCTTATGGGCTGTACCAATTGAGCTCTTGTCTTTGGCTTCCAGTTGAGTTCAGCCAATGGGAGATTGTAGCAGGAGATCAGAGGGCAGATGAAGAGTGAGAGCTGAATCTTGGCTCTATCTCTACCAGGTCTCAGTGCTGACTGAGCCCTTAACCAAAAGCTAGATATCTTGTTACTTTGCCTTCTCCCTGTGCTACAGTCACTCTCTCTGACTTCAAGTAACTGCCTCCTCACTTTACCCATTCAAGCTGGAAGTGATAATGGTTCTCCACTTTTTTTGCTAACCTGAGGGTGGTTCTTCATTCCTTTTTTATTTACCTTAACCTGCCATACCAGTTAAATTATTCCTTTATTAATATCTGCTCTAAAAATCCTATTTGTGCTATTTGTTTCTTACTGGGATCCTGACTGATACAGTAAGTGGTATTGGGAGTCACCCCAGAAAATGGAAGGCAAACCTCTGTAAATACCTACATTTGGGTCAGGAGCCTGGGTGGGAGGGTAGGAATATTAGTAATCTCTGGCATTAAGTGGCATCATAATTACCAGCCATAACTGCTAGCAGCATAGGATAAATTGCAGGTGAAAAGCAAGATATTGAGAGATCAAGTGGCTGTGGTACTTAATTGCTATGGCAATAATAGTAATTATAAAGTTTGTAGGGTCGTCTGGTAGCCTAGATAGCATATGCATTAAAGAGAAAAAAGAAAGAAAGGGATGGGGGAAGGAAGAGAGGAAGGAAGAGAGGAAGGAAGAGAGGAAGGAAGGAAGGGAGAGAGGGAGGAAGGGAGGGAAGGAGGGAGGAAGGGAGGGAGGAGGGAAGGGAGGGAGAAAGGGCAGGCATTGAAATCCTTCAATGCCCAACTGAAAACAAAATGGAAAAGCAGAAAGCTTCTATAGAAGCTTTAAAAAATTCACTCATATAGAAGCTTTAAAAAATTCACGATATAACTGAGGATCTAGCCTGGGACCAAAACAGAACTGGAGGTCTAACTTAATGCTCTATCCTGGCCAGTCTCTAATGCTTAAGTAAGAACAATATTGTGAAAAGAATGATTGCTCTCATTATCTACCAAATAATTCACTGAAGGAAATTTTATTTTCTCTCCTTGTGACTTTGGTCTCAGTGAAACACACTTACCAGGGAACACAGTCATTGTTTTGACCAAATGGAAACCGACACTGCCTCCTGGTCATGCTAGAGTCCTCAGACTGCTAGCCCTGAGCAGAGGAGATTACCAAGGGGAAATGGGTCTTCTGCCACACAATGGGGGAAGAGAGCACTCTATCTGGAACCAGGGAATTCTGTAAAGGATCTCTTGTTACTCCATGTTCTGTAATAATGGTCAATGAAAAACTACAAAGAACCTTTACAGACAGGGCCTCCATAGACTCATCAGATCCTGCAGAAATGACTTTAGAAACCTGGGAAAAAAGAAGCTATGATTTTCACATTGAATAATAAAAGATTCTAGCCTCCCCACTATTACTCATCACAAGGGATTTTACTATCCTTGTTATTTTCTTTTACCCATACCCACATCTCTTTAAATGGTCTATTAAAATCTCCGTGAATAACCGATTTGAGAGAGTCATCTGTTTCCTCCTGGGATCTGATACATACCAATTTATTTAAATAATCTTCTGTTGTTGCACATTTAGATTATTTCCCTCAACCCATGTTTTAGATGAGTGCTCTACACGTCATAATAGCTAAATAATTTTCCCCATTGAACCTAGGTATATAGAATTGGATTAATCACAGTCTTGCTTCATGACATACTATTATCTTCGGTTTTTCATGGCCCTTTTTTATTTATTGCATTCATTTACTTATTTAAATTATTCATTTGTATTAATAATGTAGTGAACACTCATGAACCCACAATCCAACCTAATGACTAGACTAGTAATTCTAAAGTGTATCTACAAATGTACCCTTCCCATGGGGAAGCAAATTCCTCTGCTTCCCCATGAAATTTCCCCAGAGGTAATCAACATCCTGAACTGTGTATTTATTATTTACTTACACCGCCTTGATTATTTATTTATATCCAATGCGAAAATGATAAATTTAATTTTATCTATTTTTGAATTTTAGAAAAACAATTATATTATCTAAAAAGACAGGAGGAGGTATGTATCCTTAGAAGACACAGAAAGGGTTAAAAAAATACATAAAGAGATGCTCAACTTCACTAGTAAATAAAGAAATACAAATCCAGACAGCAGTGGAACATTTATGCCAGTTTTGATAGGCAGAAATTAGGAAATCTGAACATATCAAGAGTCCAAAGACATGTGGAGTTACTGGTAACAATATAAATTGATTCAAAGTCTTTGGAAAATAATTTGGCTTTTTCTTACAAAGCTGAGCATTTCAATACCCTGTGACCAGAACTTCCACTCATATATATATTTTGGCGAATGTTCAAAAGTAGCATGTAGAGAAAGTTCATTACAGCATTATTCATTAAAAAAAAAAATGGAAATATAAGCGCACATTGAACAAGAGAGAAAGGATAAATGTGAATAAATCTGACAGATGTATCCATTTCACAGGTGAAGTATTTCCATGTCTCTATTAATCAGGCATCTTACCTGGCCTGAAAGCTAGATTATCTAAGGCTATACTGGTAGATATTATAATAATAGTAATAAGAAGAAGATAATAATAATGATAGAATAAAGAAAAAGGTGTTTTCTATGTCTAAGGGACAATTTACTTATCTAAAAATCTTCTCTGAAAAGTTGCTTCCTTTTTCGCTGCCATCTGCCTTAAACGAAAAGATATGAGGTTTAAGGTATTTCTTTATAACTATTAACAAACACAATGGTAATGGTCATATTAACATTAAGGGAAGCTTGGTCTTTTCATTAGAAAAATAAAGTAGTTTAGGAATAAATAGAAAAATAAGTATTGTGCATTCATAGCAGATGTTCTTGAAGGGCGTAAATGGATCCGGAAGGTTTTGGTTACTGTTATAGGAAGTCCTGAGGGTCCTGGCCTCTGAGTAGAAGACAGAAGTGAGATTACATGTGGTGCTGTGTGAAAGATAATTTCTTTGGCTATCTAACAACGTGCTTTTATTTCTCTTCTGTCTATTATTAATGCCTCTTCCTAATCATCCTCCACATTATGAGAGATGTAAGATATAGTACAGGAAGAAATTAATGAGTTTTATTTATTTCAGCTCCTTCTGTTTCATGCCCTGTCATGGTTGGCAGTATTGAGTTTCTTACTTCCAGCCGGACAATAATACTTTTAGGATTCCCTAATAAGATCCTATACAGAACTTACCACATGCATATCAACAATCCTCGTGTGCTATAAAAGGAAAGACCCTATATTAGGGATATCTTAATTTTGGCCTAATTCCGAGATAAACAAAGTGACTTCAGGCAAGTTTCTTCATCACATTGCCATTGTTTTCTCATAGGAGAAATAAGAGAACTGTGTTCTATGTTTGATAAAGATACTTCCAGCTATAAATTGTTGGCTGTAATTTTTAACCCTCTTACTATAAATCCACTGTTATGGATTGAATTATGTCCCTTAAAAATTTATATGTTGAATCATTATATTTATACCTCAAGCTAATATAACACTGGATGTTAATTATACTTGAATAAAATATATATGTTATACATTTTTTAACGATTCAAAAAAATTCATATGTTGAAATCTTAACCCCCAGTACTTCAGAATGTGATTTTATTGGGAAATTGGGTCATTACCAATGTAATTAAAGTTAAGAAGACATCATACTGAGGTAGGGTGAGCCCCTAAACTAATATGACTTGTATCCTTATGTTTTTTAAAACCATGTAAAAGAGACACACACAAAGAGATGATGTGAAGAGACATAGGGAGAAGACAGTCTACACACTAAGGAACACCTGTCACTACCAGAAGCTAGAAGTGAGCCCTGGAATAAATCCTTCCTTAGTGCCTTTAAAGGGGTGTGGTCCTGCCAACAACTTAATTTTGGACTTCTGGTCTCCAGAACTGTGAGACAATGAATTCCCCCTTTTCTAAGCTTCCCAGTTTGAGGTATTTTGTTATGGCATCCCCAGGAATCTAATACACCTACCTCTGTGGTTCCCTTTCCCGAAATTTTTCATAGATCCAAGCAGTGAGAATCCTTACCTCCACCAGCACTGTGCTGCATCCCACATCCTCACCAGGGCCCAGGAAAGGGAAGACCAAAACAAGAGGTTCTACGGTCAGTTTCTGTGAATATGAGCAGGATTATGTCATATATCATTTTTTGTATCTAATTAAATACAAAATATTTATTAACTACTGCACCATAAATTATTAAATCATTAAGAAATCCTTGAGAAACAAGTGCCTATTCAGCACCTTCTATGTGCCAGGCTCTCCCTATAGGTAATTTGTTTCAGGGACACTAACATAACATATACCTGCCCACAATATGCCTAAGTGTGTCTGAAAAGTTCAACAAACAAGTCAAAATGTTTTATTATAAAGTTAAATATATTTTAATAATATCATATAACAAGTATGGCAAACATTTAGTATCCTTACTGCGTATAGATATTGAGAAAATCTAGAAGACATTGGCTTTCATGCCAGTTTCTCTAATTTCATACTTATTTTTTCTTTTCTTTCTAGAAGACCATAGGGTTATACAATATTTTATGTCCTGCCTTTTTGAATTTTCCAGTTTCACAATGTTAGTTTGGAGAAAGTCATAAATTACTTTTTTGGTCTGTCCAGCTGAATCATTACTCTTCCTATGGTACTAGAAAATCACTTTTCATAACTACTGGGTCCTATCATAGTTGGATTTATAAACCTTTGAACTCTATAATATTATAGTTTATAATGATTAGCTAGTTTTAAATTTTCCAACTGAAAATTTATGTAGAGGTCAGCACTTGGGTGATTGTTACAGACTGAATGTTTGTGTCCCTCACCAAAGTCACATGTTGAAGTCTTCAACCCCCCAAAGTAGTGGTATCTGGAGTAGGGTCTTGAGAGGTAATTGGATTTGGATAAGGTCTTGACTATGAGAAGCAAATGTCTGTTGTTTAAGTCACCCAGTCTATGGTATTTTGTTATAGCAACCTAAGCTGACAAAGAGAGATATGTTGGACATATGATGATATGTCATTAATCTCTAAAACCGTGATGTGTGATTGTTAGGATCTTGATTTTATAGATGAGGAATAAAGATCAGAAAAATTAGTAAGCCCAACATACCCCAGCTTATAAGTAATTGAGCTAGGATTTGGAATTCATTCAGTGGTTTAACATACTACTTTGTTTGTATCATCATAAGACAACCATATCACTACACTTGACTAATTACATTCAAAAGCAAACTATTTCATTCAGTTAGCTTGTATAATTTTAGGGGAAAGTGATAATATCCTTCGAATTTTTTGAAGTATTAAAAATAAACATTACTATCCTTAAGAGAATTACAAAGACACAGGGACCCCAGACTTGGAAGTAAATATTGAATTTACCTTTCCTGATATGCTGGGTATGATATCAAAAAAGGAAGTTTAACTAAGGGTCTGATTTCACTTTGGTTCTAGCAGCCCAATTAGCATTTCTTTCATTTTACAACACGTACAAATCTTAGCTGCTCCCTCTGCCCTCCTCTATAATACTTCTTTTACTTCTCCTTAGGAAACATGTTTGATTTCATTACAAAAATTTAATTATTAAAGAAATAAATGTTTCAGGTACTTTCTGTCTAGAAATGCAAATTCTTTTATATTCAAAGACTTTAAGAAGCTAAGTTTCAAAGTCTCCTTTTAAACTGATCTGAAACCTGAAGAACGAAGTTTAGACTAGAATTTCTCTTATAAATGTAATCATCAAAGAAACCCATATGCTATTTGGTTCCTCCATTATTACATTTCATAATGGACTTTGAATGAAGAGGATAAAAATGAGTATCATTAAAGTGGATGGTTCATACAGATTGGGTCTTTAAAGACAATTATCTATTGCTAAAAGATACATCATAATGTACTTGTAAAGTAAAAAGAAATTAAAAATTTAGAACCTAGAAAAATGTAAGATTACATAACCTAGAAACCAACCTTAATAGGAAACTACCAATTACCTACAATAATTAAATAAAAGAGGAAAATGTAGTAGGCATTTCTGTGGTAATGTAAAATGTCAGACACTGGGCTAAATGATAGATTACGCTTTAGTTATTCTATCTTCATTTATCTTCATTCATTCATTTGGTCATTCAACTAACTTTTATTTGAATAACTATGGAGGAGGCAGTGATGCTTACCAACTATTTGATTTCCTTTCCTGTATTTCCCAGTCCCCCTTGCAGTCAAGGGGAACTATATGACTAGTTCTGACCAATTAAACGTGATCCAAAATAACATGTGTTCCTTCTGGGTTAAGGCAATGAAAAGCCGCTGGGCAATTCTCAGTTTCTCATTTCTTCCACTGTATTAAGGGAGAAGGTCTCATATTTGAGATTATGGATCTGTAATGCTTAAACAACCTGAATTGCTGAAATATTACATAGATGACAACTGGCCTTGAGAGTTGCCAAATCAGCAGTGGACTCATCATGAGTATTAAGCGAAGGTTTTGTTTTAGCCAGTGAGATATGAGGACTGTTTGTTACCACAGACCAGTCCAATTTTTCCTGACAAATACTTATAATGTTCACTCAGTTATTTGACAAATATTATTGAGTATCTTCTATTTATTAGGCCATGTGCTAGGTTCTAAGGATGTGGTTAATATGGAGATCATAATCTAATAGTATACAGATATTAAACAAGTTCTCAAATAATTATTTAATATCCTATTATCTCACTATTTTTATTAATTTGCCACTACTGATTAATTATTATAGTACTGCTCATGTAATATAAACCTTGCCCAAATTAGAATATACCTTGTTCTGACTTCATTCTGCAAGGGAGCTTATTTAACTCATATGCTCACTCTGACTATAAAAATCTTGACTATAATTATCAGACATCAATATCTATCAGATAGCCATCTGTTCAAATGGTCAAAGATTTTTCATCTTCAGTTTTCTAAAAATAGTACATGACTTTGTTTACCAAAGTCTAATCTTAAGCACTGTCACCATTCAATAGGAACAACTTATATGTGCTATAGTTCTGATTTTAACTTTCACTGCTTTCTCTGTTTACACATATCTATAAATATTTCTGTATGTATTCATTTGTATCTATAGTAAGCTAAATATGAGTTCATAGTGATGTCTTCAATTCTAACCCATTACCACATGCATCATTCTAGCTTCTTCCCTTGCTTATTTGTAACCACATAGTCCAACAGTGAGAAACTTGGCTTCCACACTCTGCTATCCATTTATTCCTTTGGTCTATTCCAACATATGCATAAAGAGGTTTCAAAACTGTTAACCCGTGGAAAATAATTTTAGCAAGTAGCCTATAAGAGTGCTATGTAATTTCTTTTGCGTTTGGTCTTAGTCTATATTCATTTCCAAAATTACTTTGATCAGCACATTTTTCCCACCCCCTTCAATGAGATTGTTTCACAAATTTATAATATGGTTGGATCATTTTGTCACAGTTTACATTTCTTCTTGGAATAACCTAAACTTGTAAATGTTTTAAATTTGTAGATATTGAGTTTAGCCTTTTGTATTCTAAAGTTCCATGGATTTTGACAACTACATAGTGTCATGTATGCACCATTAGTATATCTTACAGAATAGTTTTATCACCCTAAAAAAATCTTCTGTACTTCATGATTCAACCTTTCTTCCTTCCCAAATGCCTGACAATCACAGATTTAATTACCATCTCTGCAGTTTTGCTTTTTCAGAATGTTTTATTAATGGGATCACACAATGTGTAGCATTTTCAAACTGGCTTCTTTCACTTAACAATATGCATTTAAGATTTAACAATGTTTTGTGTGGCTTAATAGCTCATTCTTTTTTCTTTTCTTTTTTTTAAGAGAGCAAGCATGCACACAAGCAAGGGGAGGGACAGAGGAAGAGGGAGAGAATCTCAAATGGACTCTGCATTGAGTGTGGAGCCTGACTGGGGGCTCGATGTCATGACCCTGAGATCATGACCTGGTCCGAAACCAAGAGTCAGACACTACCAACTCAGCCCCCCAAGCGTCCTACTCATTCTTTTTTATAACTTAATAGAATTCCATTGTATGAATGTACATAGCTTGTTTATCCATTTACCTATTAAATGGCACCTTGGTTGCTTCCAGTTTTTGCTGCTTATGAATAAAGTTGTCAATTTTTGCATGCAGGTTTTCATATCAGGTGGGGAAGTACCTAGGAGTACTATAACAGAGCTCTATAAAAAGATTATTCTTAGATTTTTAAGAGACTGTCAAACTGACATCCAAAGTAGCTGTACCAGGGCACCTGGGTGGCTCAGTTGGTTGAGCGGCCAACTCTTGATTTCAGCTCAGGTCATGATCTCAGGGTCTGGGATCAAGCTCCACTCAGCTGAGAGTCTGCTTAGAGGATTCTCTCCCTCTCTCTCTCTCAAATAAATAAATCTCAGAAAAACAAAAGAAAACAACAACAACAACAAAAACAGCTGTACCCTTTTGTATTCTACCAGCATGAATAAGAGCGACTGTTGCACTACATACTTAATAGTAATTGATATCATCAGGAGTTTGTTCATTTGTTTGTTTTGTTTTTTGAATTTTAACCATTCTAACAGATGTTTGTTATTATCTCTTCATTTGCATTTTCCTAATGACCAATGGCAAAAGATGAAAGTCTATGACTTGTCTTTTTATTCTTTTAACAGTGACTTTTGCAGAGTAGAAGTTTTCAAATTCAATAACATCCAATTTGTCAATTTTTTTCTTTCATGGAGCATGTTTTTGGTGTTATAACTAAAAACTCATCATGAAACCCAATTACCTAGGGTTCCTCCTACTTTTTTTTTGTATTTATATACATTTGCATTTTATATTTAAGTCTATGGTCCATTTTGAGCTAATTTTTGTGTAAGGTGTAGGGCCTGTGTCTAGGTCCCTTATTTATGCATTTAGACCTATATTGTTTCAGCATTAATTGTTTAATGTTTATCATTTCTCCATTGAATTGTCTTTGTGCATTTGACAACAGTTCATTATTTCGTGTGATTTGGTTTCTATCTATTGTCTTCCACTGATCTGTGTTTCTGTTATTTTACTGATACCACAATGTTATAATTACTGTAGCTTTTAAGGAAGCCTTGAAATTAGTTATTATGAGTACTCCAACTTTACTTGTCTTCATACCATGTTGCTATTCTTGGACCTTTGTATTTCCATATAGATTTTAGAATCAGTCTGTCTATTTCTACAACATAGTTTTCTGGAGTTTTGGTTGAGGTTGTGTTGAATCTACAGATCAAATTGCGAGGAGTTATTATATGAACAATATTGAATCTTCCAGTACCTGAACATGGATTAACTCTCCATTTATTTAGTTCTTCTTTTATTTTTTTCTTATCATTTTGTTTTGTAGTTTTCAGTGTATAGATCATATACATATTTACTTGGATTTGTATAAAAGTCTTTATTTTTAGGTACTTTTATAAACATTTTTTATTTCAATTTCCAAATGTTCATTTCTGGCCAATAGGAAAGCAATTGATCCTTGTATATTAACATTGTGTCCCACAATCTTGCTATACTTGTTTATTAGTTGCAGAAGGTTATTTTTTTTTTGTAGTCTTTAGGATTTTCTACATAGACAATCATATCATCTGCAAATAAAGACACTTTTGTTCTTCCCTTCTAATTTGTATAATTACTTTTTCTTATTATAATTAGGTAGTTCTTCTGGGATGATTTCGTATAGAAGTGGTGAAAGAGAATATCCTCACCTTGATCACAGAGAGGGTAAGTGGCCATCCTGTTATCATTAAGTATGATGTTAGCTATAGATTTTGATATTTCCCTTATTATGGTAAGAAAGTTCTCTTACATTTCTGGTATTTTGATTATATTATCATGAATGGTGTTGAATTTTCCTTAATGCTTTTCCTGAATCTATTAATATGATTATATTGTTTTTCTTATTGTCTTTTATTATGATGAGTTATATTGACTGATTTGATTCTACAAGAAGCCTTGCAGTTCTATAATTAACACCACTTAATCATGATGTATTATTCTTTCTCACATACTGAATCCAGTTTGTTAACATTTTGCTTCTATTTTCATGAGAGGTATTGGTACATAATTTTCCAATGTTTTTATTGGGATTTGATATTAGGACACTGCTGGCTTAACTAAAATTAAATTAAATTAAATTAAATTAAATTTTCTGTTTCTATTTTCTGTAAAAGATTATGAAGAGTTAATTATAATTTCTTCCTTAAATGTTTGGTAGGATTTATCAGAAAAAAATCTGTACCTGTTGCCTCTTTTTTGCCCTAATTTTTATTAGTTATTTCTTTTACTTACCTTAGTTTAATTTTCTCTTATTTTTTTAATTCCATAATGTCAAAGCTTAGGTTATAGGTATTAGATCTTTCTTCTTTTCTAATTTATGCTATAAATTTCCCTCTAAGCACTGCTTTAGCTGCATCCCACAAATTTTGATATATTTTTATTTTCTTTTAATATTTTTAAATTTCCCTTGAAACTTTTTCTTTGACCCTTGAATTATTTAGAAATGTGCTGTATGATGCCAAGATGTTTGGATATTTCCCAGCTATCTTTATGTTATTAATTTTTAGATGGAATGCATTGTTCTCTGAGAAGATACTATATACATACATATATGTATTATATATACTGTGTGTGTATATGTGTGTGTGTGTGTGTGTGTGTGTGTGTAACTTTGTGTGTCAAAATATGTTTAATAGCAAAAAATGTAGTCTATCCCAGGGAATTTTCTGCAAGAGCTTGAGAAAAATGTGTGTTCTGCTGTTTCTAAATAGAGTATTTTATAAATGTCAATTAGATAAAGTTTATTGATTGTGCTGCTCAGGTTGTCTACATCCTCATTGATTTTTGCCTTCTTGATGTATCAATTACTGACAGAGGAGTGCTAAACTCTTCAAATAATATAAAATCAGTCTCTTCCTCGTTTCAGTTTTATTCGTTTTGCCTCATGTATTTTGACACACCGATGTTAGATGCATACATGTTTAGAATCATGCATTATGCCTTCTGGGAGAAAGGAACCTTTTACGCTTATGCAATGCCCTTTTTTATCCATCCTCGATAATTCTGCTTATTCTGAAGATTGCTTTGTCTGAAATTAAATACTCCAGCTTTCTATTGATTGGTATTGGTGTAATATATCTTTGTCTCTGTACTTTTGACTATATAAGTCTCTGTGTTTAAAGTTGGTCTAAAGACAGTGTATAGTTATATCTTTTTTTGCTATTTTGTTACTGTTGTTCTATTCTGACAAGAGTTTATAATAAACATTTTTGGATGACTCTATGCCCACCACCAAATAACACTATACCACTCAATGTGTAGTGCAGGCACCTTATAACAGAGTATTTCCATTTCCTGCCTCCCATCCCTTGTGATATTGCTGTCACTCATTTCACTTATCTAAACACTGTAGTCACCCAATATATTTCCACTATTGTTTATTCAAACGGTTATATTTGGATAAACTAAGAACAAGAAAAATAACAGATTTCACTTTACATTCATTTATTTCTTCTCTAGTCTCTTAATTTCTTTATATAGATTCAATTTTCTCATCTATATCATTTTCCTTCTGCCTGAAGAACTTCTTTTACCATTTTTTAAGGCAAGTCTGCCAGTGTTGAATCCCCTTACTTTTTGTTATTCTGAGAAAGTCTTTATTTCTCCCCTACTTTTGAAAGATAATTTCACTGAACAGAAAAGTCTTGTTGGTAGGTATTTTTCTTCTTTCAACACTTTAAATATTTTACTTCATTCTCTTTTTGCCTGCATGGATTCTGATGAGAAGGTACTATAATTCTTACCTTTTTTTCTCTCAACAGGTAAGGGTTTTTTTTTCTTTTTAAGTTTTTGAAGATTTTTTCTTTGTTTTTAGTTTTCTATAGTTCAAATATGATATGCCTAGATGTGGGTTTTTATTTTTTATTGCTGTTGTTTTGGTATTCTCTGGGCATCCTGGATCTGAGGTTTGTTGGTCATTATTTTTTTCCAGTATAGTTAACATACTGTGTTATATTAGTTTCAGGTGTACAATATAGTGGTTCAAAAATTATATACATTACTCAGTGTTCAGTGTTGGCCATTAATAATTTTTGGCAATTATCATTTTATTATTTCTTCTGTGCTGCTTTCTTTTTCTTATCATTTGTGTATTCCAACTGTATCCTTGTTCAGCTTTTTTGGTATTATCTCACAGTTGTTAGGTATTAGTTCTGTTATTTCATTCCTTTTTTTCTCCTCCTTTGGAATTCTCTATTGTCTTATCTTTAAATGCACAGATTCTTTCTTATTTTCACTACAATGTTTCTTTTCTTTCTAGCATGTCTTTTCATTTCTTTTTAGAGATTTACTGTATATACTGCCTATCTTTTTATGCATTTTTTTCAGTAGACCCCCTAACATATTAATCCGTTTTCTTTAAAATCCCATGTCTGTTAATTCCAACATTTCTATTATATTGAGTCTGATTCTGATGAGCTAGGTGGAGGGATCTTTCTGAAATCTTCACTGTGAGCATCTGGAACTTGTAGGGGACCTGCATTGGGATGGGTGGAACCATAGGTGGAGTATCCTCTAAGAATAAGGCTGCAGCCTTCAGAGTTTCTCACACTCAAGCTTATCCACTCTTGGTCTCTGGCGATTCATCAAAATTACTAAATATATGTTCCTATCTGTTTGTAGCTAAGTGGCTTCTGCTCCACATAAGCAGATCTCAGTAGTAATTCTCTGTATTTACCTATCTCTCCATATATTAGGGTGGTAGTTCTCCTTATAAACTCAATTCCTTTAGAAGTCCAAGGAAAGCCATTAATTTTCTTGTAAGGATGTCCCAGTGACTACCAATCTCTAAATATCAGAGTTGACCTAATAATGTTTTTAATAAGCAACTTTAAAATATACTTTATTGAATGAAGCAGTCTTATAAAGGTACACTGAAATGAATTCTGAGGTTTGACTTCTAATAAAACAGACTATCTTAGAAGGCAATAATGACTCATTTATTTCAATTCCCAACTTCATTTTTGTATAGATTTTATATGATTATACAAGATTGGATAACTCTGTTATTTAATGTAAAAGTTGATTGAATTATAGTGAATTAAACCAAGACTAAATTTTTGCTCATTGCTTTACTCGTACTATTTCTGCATTATTCAGAACCAAAAAGAGAGAAATAATAGTCTTCCATTATATGATTCTTCAAAGGCTCTTGTGCCAGTTTTTTTTTTCAATAAACTTAACGCTAATACTCTTCTTTCCAAATGGCTGATTATTTAACCAAAGGGAAAGTATTAGATAAACAGCCTAACACTTAGAATTAGAAATTAGTATAGAATTAGAAATAATTGGGGCAATAATTTTGAAAAATCAGGTTTGGAGTTATTGCTTCCCGTATTTCCACTGGCATTAAAGAATCTTAATAAACTGCGAACTTCATTAACTAGGGCCATCTTAAGAGCACTCCAGAACTGTGCTTCATTATTGTTTAAGCAGCACAAGGATCAAATAGGGAGTAGCCACCTTTATTTTAAAGGATGTTCTAAATTAAAACAGTCCAAACTTCACATCTGTACATGTCCAGTTTTCCTAATTAACATAACTATTCCTTTCTCCAGGAAATATTTTAGTAACACTGGCTAAATGCATTTTTCACATTCTGCATTTTAAAAATTCCACCTATCCTGACAACTTATTTTTGCATTCATCTCAGTGAAGAAATCTTTCTACCTTTTTCTATAGAAACACTAAATCTCTATAGCTTTCCTGTGTTTTGATTGGGTATTTCCTTTGCATTTATGTGATCAATACATCGTACATCATACATCAGATTGACATGGTGTAACTATCTCTTCATTTAAAGTATTAAGAAAAAGAATCTGTTTTTCTCAGCCCAAATCATGAATTGATTCATTCTGATTCAATCAGGTATGGCCTTGAGGTGAATACTGTCACATGTCCTGAGACTGTCCCTTTCAGAACATCAGGTATCAGTAGTCCAAGAGGAGGTTTAGATTGCAGAGGAAAATGATGGTCATCTTATTGTATAGCAGGACTGAGAGTTTCTAAAAAGTTGTTTTGAGTAATTAAAAATTCTAAAAATGACCAAAAATGTGATTTTCTGAAAAAATAGTATAAAGGGAACATTTTGTATTGTCTCAGAATTGTAGGTAGAGATCCAAAACTGAGATTAACAAACTTTAATTTCTCCCATATTCTAGAGACAGGTACCAGGAAGTTAAATGGTGTATTTTGTAGGATTTACTAAGAAATGGTCAAACTGATCTTTAAACCATGATTCCATCACCCATCACCATTTTATGAAAAAAAGAGAGAACTATTTAAAGAAGGTATTTTGAAACAGGTAACCTATGAGAGTCATGTACCATCATCCTAAGGAAAACTGTTACTGTCATCTTAGGCCAAGAGATGGGAAAACTAAGAGAACAACTAGAGTACAAAATAAGTTTTTCTGGGAGAAGGGATGAACAGCCCATGCCTTGAATGGAAAACTGCTTATTCAGAACAGTTTTGATCTATACCATGTTGTTATTTGCATTGGGGGATAGGAGACACAATCAGAGAGACATCAAATTAGAAACACAGAACCTGAACTTTAACAGTTTGGTATGGAAAGAACATTTTTGTGGATTTCCCACAAGCTAAGTGAACATGTAAAAACAATGGAACATAATCATTTGTCAGTGGTCTGCCCGCATAAAGGAAGAAACTGCAGGCTACATTAAAATGACTAAAGATAATTCATGAAAGACTATTTGAGGTCTGTTAAGGAATGAAACAGTGGGCATGTGACTAATAGTTCTAATAAGTTTTCCTAAAGAATATACTTGTGTAACTATTTAGCATTTGGATGCCTATCCCTCAGAATACATTGATACACAGATTCCAAAGGGCATGATAATGTGTATTTGGTCTCTTTCATATAGTTCTTCATCCCCTTTACTTGAGCCTGTGAAAACCAAAATAAACATTACAGTGTATGGAAGAAAGAGGGGGGAAAGAACAGAACATATTATCTTCCTTCAATGCAGGTCTCTCAGGTCATGCATTAGATCTGAGCTAGAATACGAAGGAACAGTACAGGAGAAAATCAGATTTTGGTACAAGAATGAAATTTTAAACTCTTTTAGAGAAAAATATTTTTTTAATACCTAGAAATGACTGGAAAGAAGAGAGGTCCAAGAGAGCATGTTTGAAGGCAATAAATAAGAAAATAATGAAACGGGGTGCCTGGGTGGCTCAGTGGGTTAAAGCCTCTTCCTTTGGCTCAGGTCATGATCCCAGGGTCCTGGAATCGAGCCCCACATCGGGCTCTCTGCTCAGCGGGGAGCCTGCTTCCCCCCTCTCTCTGCCTGCCTCTGCCTACTTGTGATTTCTCTCTCTCTGTCAAATAAATAAATAAAATCTTTAAAAATAAATAAATAATAAATAATAAATAAAAAAAAGAAAATAATGAAACCATCATGTCTGTACCCCACCAAGTTCAGACTTTGAAACATACCAGTTTATTATCAGAATAAGAATTTTGAAAATCAAAAGTATATGGCAAGATAAATACATTAAAAATATGAAAAACATACAAACCCAATGAAAAATTAATCAATAACCATGATATATAAATGGGAAATGACTCTGAATACACAATGGCTGTAAAATAAGACACAGAGAAAACATAGTTTTGACTACACAGCATTTAAGCTATCTTTAAAAGTTCAGTAAATATTCACAGATTTCTATTTTTTGTTTCATTGTATCATGTTACTAATTTTAGCAATATTATTCAAGGAAAGAAATTTCTTATTTAAATGTCAGAAGTTCTAGTCTGTATTCATTAGTTCCTTAGATAGGTGGTTTTTAAAAATCAGATTGGTGTGTATTAATTATCTGCCTGCCATGTACTTATCCCATGTATTATCTGAATTTGCTCATTTAAATTCAGATTACCTCAGGACGCTTGGGTGGCTCAGTCAGTTAAGCATCTGACTCTCGATCTCAGCTTAGGTGTTGATCTCAGAATCATGAGTTCAAGCCCCACGTTAGGCTCCATATTCCCTGAATATGCCCATCTGTATACTTTTGTCAGTCTATATACAAATTTTACTCACCACTCCTACCTGAATCATTGATGTCAAATGGTGTGTTACTTTGAATCAGTTGCCTCAAAATGTCTCTTCTCCCTCTCAAATTCCAGGAGTTATCACCAATATTTTATTGGTTTGGGGTTTATTTATGTTCTTGGTCCTTTTGATGTGGTGAATTTTATTAACAAACTTCCTAACTTTCAGCCTCCTCGGTTAAACATTCTTGATCATTGTAGGCAATTTTTAATAAACTCTTTACTTGATTTCTCAGAATTTTACTTTTAATTTTTCATTGCCCCAACCTACCTCACTGTGAGATAGAAATAGATAAAAAGAGAGAGAATTAAAATTGATCCAGATTTGTGCTTCAGGGGAACAACTAACAGTTGACATTTACTGCAATTTTACATTTTTCTGAAGAGAATATCTCTTTCATAAGGTTCTCAAGAAAATGTGTGAATCAAAAGATAGTTAAAAACCTGTTGTCCATAATTTTTGTCCTTTATGCTGTATAAATCAGGTTTTGTGACAATTTTATAAAATAAATTGGTTAAGAAATTATTGAAAGGGGAGCCTGGATGGTTCATTCAGTTAAGTGTCCGACTCTTAATTTTGGCTCAGGTCATGACCTCAGAGTCCTGAGATCAAGCCCCACTTTGGGCTCTGAGTAGAGCACAGAGTCTGCTTAAGATTCTCTCTCCCTCTCCCTCGGTCCCTCACCACTGCCGTGTGTGTGTGCTCTCTCTCTCTCTCTCTAAAAAGTAAATCAATAAATCTTTTTTAAAAAGCACTGAAAACATTATTGATACATATTTCCAAGTCACTTTCAAATTGATAACCATAAAAATATTTTTTAGAGTGCTTGTTGAACTGTCACCACTAACCACTAGTTGGGATTTATATTAAAAGAAAAAAAAAGATATTTTTTTCAATGTTATTTAAATTTTTATGAATGTATTCACTTGAAGATTAACATTTTGCCACATCATTCTTTCCTCTCTTTAAATGATATGTGTTCTCTGACCTCTTTCCTTAGGCAATCTGAATGTTTGAACTAGGAATTTAAATGTGAACTCCAAAGCACTTAGTGAATGGGGGAATTTGTGATCATTGGTCATGATCCATGAGTCCACAAACTCTCTAATACAGACCCAGTTCTCTCTCCACCACTACTGTGCTTGCCATGGGTATGCTGAAAAAAAATTAAGTACAGTCACTGCCCTAGAGATACAAAATTCATCATAGAAAATAAGTGCAGCCATTACAGAGCCTGCTCAAACAAAAGGAATGTATGTTGAATGAATGATTTTTTTTTCTAAGCAGCAATTTGTCCATGAATCCATGTAAGCCTCCAGCTCAAGTAGTAATATATTGTTCAGAAGATCCACTTCTTTTTTGTGTTCCCATAGCACTTGTTTATATTTGATTATATTATTCTGATATCTATATTAATGTTGTCCATGAATCCATGTAAGCCTCCAGCTCAAGTAGTAATATATTGTTCAGAAGATCCACTTCTTTTTTGTGTTCCCATAGCACTTGTTTATATTTGATTATATTATTCTGATATCTATATTAATGTTCTTGCACTTATTCTATTTTATATCCCACCATTCACTCATTAATATTTTACCTACACCTCTCCACATGGTTCTAAATTGTAAGGTCTGTAACTGTGACAGCCTCATATTTGTAAAATCACTCAAGTGTCAGGTCTCAGTTTATATATCTTTTAAATGATTTAAATTACCCATCACATACTACTTTTCAAAAATGCATTTCACTTACTTTACCATGTGTAAGTACTCTAAACTCTTGGGACAAGAAACCAACTAAATCCATAGTGATAATATCTGAAACAATAATAATGTAGAACATAGGTCAAAGAATTAAGTTTAGGAAGTATGTTCTATTAATGGGATAGCTGGTAAAACCTTATTATATCCAGTGTTACTCTGCAAAGCATAAGGTTCATCTTCCGGTCATCTGTAAGAGAATTATTAGCTTCTTAAATTTTTGTCTTATGATATTTAGTTTACAAGGACGTACCCGGGGACTTTAGTAATGGAAAAATTTGTTAAAATTACAAACCAATAAAAAGGAATACAGATGAACGAGTCTCAAACTCATTTTAGCAGATGCTGTTTTTCCATTTATTAACTTTAAATGACTCTGATGCTGATTTTCTTGAGAATTACAAGGTGACGATATACCAATATAAATGTATAGAGCATTTGTAGTATCATGTACCATAGTGAGTTTAATGGTGTCCACCCCACGCACCCCAAAAGATAGTTCAAGTCTTAATCCCTGGTATATGTGAGTGTGACATTATTTGAAAATATAATCTTTGCAGAGGTAATTAAGCTAAGATGATGCCATGCAAGATTAGGATAGATCCTAAAGCCGATGGTGGGTATTTTAGTAAGAGAAAGGAAAGGGAGATTTGGACACAGAGACACAGAGGGAAGAAGGCCATGTGATGATGGAAACATAGTAGTGATGTAGCTCTAAGCCAAAAAATTGTGAAAGGTCACTGGCAACCATCAGAAGCTAGGAAGAGACAAGGATTTTTCCCTTGAGACTTTGGTGGGAGTAGGACTCTGCCAACACTTTGATTTTGGATTCTTAATCTCTAGAACAGTGAGAGAATTCTGTTGTTTTTAGCTACCAGTTTGTGGTAATTTTTATAGCAGCCCTAGGAAACTACTATGTATACAAATCATACTAATATACATACTGAATGTACATGTATTATATGTACACACACACATGTCCTCAAATGGAAGGAAATGAATATTTTTTATAAAAACAGGTATACACTGATAAATATTAAATAGAAGCTCTAAAACATCAAAAAAAGATGGAGAGGGATAAAACTTCTTACTATAAAAACTACTATTATTTTAACTAACAGAATTTGACCATCTAATATAGGCCACATATTGTGACAGGTACTAGGGATACAAAAGCCATGGTCTAGAGGTAGACAAGGATACATAAGTAGAACAAGTACAATTTCTTTTTTTTAAAGTACGATTTCTTTTTTTTTTTAAGTACCATTTCTTATAAATGAACTGATGGAGGTTTATACTGAATCTTATGGGAACACCAGCGCCGATCACCTACTTGAAATGAGAGCAGATGAAATCAAGAATTGTTGGTGACAGGGACACAGAGAGAGTAATTTCTGAGCCAAATGATAAATAAATTAACCAGGAAAGTGGTGTACATGAAGACTGGGGAGAGGAGGGAAGGCTGTATTATAAATTTGCAGGGACACCCTGCTGAGCCAAGAGCCAGGAACAATGAGCCAAGAACAATGGTGAAATACATGTACAGAGAATTAAAATTAAGGGTAGGGAGAGGTGGTAGATAAGGCTGGAAAGTAAATGGGAAAAGAATATAAGACTCTAAACCAACTGGTTAACAAGAACAACGGTTTCACTGCATGGTGGGTTTATGGTTTGCTCTTAATTTCTCCTATATGCCAATTTATAGTTTTAAAATCTCATACAGTAAAAATGTTTTCCCTATGTAATAACAAAAATAATTTAAATAAAAAATATATAAAGTATCCAAAATTTGCCCCGTCCACAACCTAAACGCTGTGTGTGTCCATTGAAAAAAGATTAGAAGAAAATAAATTTGCTAAATGGTTGTCTTTTGAGGGGAAGGAATATGGGTGATATTTATTTTATTTATGCTTTTAGATCTTCAAAATTCTCTACATTGAAGTATTACATTCATAACTAGGCAGTTATTTGTTTAAAAAAATTCTAAGCATAATTCCAGTTAAGTGTCTGGTCAGTGATACAACTGGGATATATTTTCCAAATATTTCTTGTTTAGCATTTTATTTTCTGACTGTCTTCAATGTTTGTCATTACTTCTGATCATTCTTTATCTTAGTAATCCATTTTAAATATTTATAAGAAACGTGCTAATTACCTCATTAATATCTTTTTTTTTTACTATGAATATTAACATTCACATCTGACTGTAGGTTTCTCCTGGCATGAGGTATCTAGATTCAAAAGCTCTACATAGGTGTGTTGCTTTTTTCAAATCTTTTAGTCTCTTCATCAAATGGCTCAGAACCGTTTTGACAAAGGGATAAAGATAAGTGAATGCTGAATCTATTTCTTACTCATTTACTCTGAGTTTCATCCTCCAGATGTAAAAATCTGTGTATATTCCTTTCTGGATTTGCAAAGGAACTATATTCTTATGTTTTAGTGCATTGTGAAATTCTTGACTTGATAGAACATTAATTTGTCAAAAATAACATTGCTTTTCTGCATAATACAATACTGAATAGGCCAGAATACATAATTATTTTCAAAATACCAAAGGAAGATGAATTTGAAGCAGGAAATTGTCCAGTCTACTGTTTATTGCTTTCTCTGATTCACCATATTTTGTTAACCGTAAGGGTTTATTCCACTCTAATTTGAATTTTTCACATTTTTCAAAGATTCATCTCATTGTTACAGCTTTCAATTGTAGTTTTGCTGTAAAATAAAGTGTTTATATAAATAAGAATATGATTGTCAGGTTCATAACCATGACACCTGTGAAAACCTTTACAATATGTTACATAAAAAGTTTTGGAATTTATTCTATTCTCTTGTTTTTTGGTCTATTACTGGATTTTATTCATTATTATACTTTTTTTAAACTTTTTTTTTTTTAAAGATTGTATTTATTTATTTGACAGAGAGAAAGAGATCACAAGTAAGCAGAGAGGCAAGCAGAGGGAGAGGGGGAAGCAGGCTCCCTGGGATGTGGGGCTCAATCCCAGGACCCTGAGATAATGACCTGAGCCGAAGACAGAGACTCAACCCAATGAGCCACCCAGGCGCCCCTCTTTATTTTACTTTTAATGTATAATATATCTGACTGAAAAAAAAAAACGCATGCTTGGAACATAGTAAGTGAATAATTAAAATAAGTATATTGAATTACATTCAATTTGATTTCACTCTAACAAAACTAGTGTTTCTTCAGAAAAAGATGCATACAGTTTCTAAAGTACACATTAGCATAGGTTAAATGAAAATATTTCTTTTGTTTCTTTAAACTGACTAATGCACTGCCATCCCCTTCTGGGCATTATGTTTTATTTAAATGCTTTTGCACTTTAAGCCTGTGCTAAAGCTCTGGTTCCCCAGAGCATACAAACCAGTAAAATTTAATATTTCAAACACTACAACGTATACCTTCCAACCTATATTCTAATGAAGTAGTTGTAAATGGATTCCATTTGTTTTAATTTCATGTCCTTTGATTTTATTTTTTAGATTTGTATCTCATATGGGTTGTTTTTATTAACCTTTCAAGAAAGAGACAAAGAAAGAACCTGAGAAGTGTGCCATCACCAGCTAATCAGTCTAATAAAAAAATTGATAGGTTATACAATTAGTTGAGAAATTGTCATACATTTTGCTGTTTTGATTTTATTATTAAAGTTGCAATTCTCTATTTAAAAAGTGAAAATTAAAAGGTTTTAATCAGCAGAGCAGATATTTTAATGTACAGTATTTTATTTTACTAGTTGTAACTTTTCCAATTCTTTCCAAGGTTTCAAATACCAGCGTATTTTAGTGGAAAAAAAGATTAATTTAGAACACTGCCTAAATGAACCTTAGTCATTCTTCAGAACCAGATTCAAAGATTTTTCTTTTCCAGGAACTTCAGGCTTATTAAGTCAAAACAATCTTGTAGTTTTGATACATAGTGGCTGCAAGCAGTCTATTTATCTAGCTTATGTTGTTCAGCTGAATTACAAAGAAGCCCAGGTTCACAGTACAATCACTTATTCAACAAACACTTATTAATTACCTATCGTATGTTAGACACTGTTCTAGGCACTAAGCGTACCACAGTCAGTGGAGATACAAGGTTGTCAGGCTTGTCATGGAAATGTTGCCTATCTATGCAATAAATATAAGAAAATATCATATAAGCGCTATACAGATACTGAAAATGCAGTAATGGAATTGTGATTGAGTTGTTTTCTCTAGGGACATGATATTTATATGATAGCAAGGACTTAGCCATTCGAAGGACAATGGAAAAGAGTATTTCAGGCAGAGGGACTACCTACTACAAAAGCATTGTCCTAGAAACAAGATCAGATATACAAAAAAGACCAGTTTTATTGAAGTACATTGAGTGAGGGGCCGAATGGTATGAAATTTGATTACAAGAGAAGGCAAAGACTTTATAAACCAAGATAAGGAATTTGAATTGCATTTGAAAGGAATTAGGAATTAACAGATTTACTTCTTCAAAGTACTATCCAGTTTCTGTGTGAAAGCCAGTTTGAAAATTGAAAACAAAGATAGCAGTTAGAAGTCTATGATAGTTTTTAGTGCAAGCGTAGACCAGGTCCAGAGCATAAGAGTGGAGCTGGATGGAAGTG
The DNA here is from genome assembly GCA_028534135.1 of Potos flavus. Classification (NCBI taxonomy): domain Eukaryota; kingdom Metazoa; phylum Chordata; class Mammalia; order Carnivora; family Procyonidae; genus Potos; species Potos flavus. The sequence goes on from CM052892.1 coordinate 25,408,752, forward strand.
GATGAGATTGAGTATTATTTGGAGATAGGGTCAGCAAGACCTACTGATGAATTGGATATCAAATTTAGAGAAAGAAAGGAGAAGGAGACAAAGATTTTTTTTTCTTCCGAAGTGAGTATATGCTTGTAGAATTCTCAGCAGCAAGAAAGAATAGGGGATAAAACAGGTTGGAGTGGGGCTGTAACAAGAACTGTATTTTGACCATGTTAATTGTGAGATGCTTATCATCTCAAATAGAAAGATCAAGCAGGAAGTTGAATATAGGAATCTAGAGTTCCAAGGAATAGATTGGATATACATTGAAAATCACTGGAATATATAGTCTTTAAATCCATGGGACTGGATGAAATCTCCTGAGGAGATTACATGGATAAAAAAGAGAAATAGTGAAGAAGGATTTGGATAAAGCCTTGTACTATTCTAACATTTAGGTGGATAGCAGAGAAAAAGAAGCCAAAAAAATCATAATGGGGAATGGCCATTGAGGTAAGAGGAAAGCTGGAGGAGGGAGATATAATGGAAATCCAGAGAAAAGTTGATTCCAAAAAGAAGAATGGTCAATTATGTCTACTATGGCTGGAATTTAAGATATGAAAGGGAAACGAACACTAGATTTGGTACCGTGGAGGTCATGGATGACCTTGACAACAGCAATGTCAGAGGAGTAGTCACGGTCAAATCTTTACTGGAACAGGGTGAAGAAAGAATTGAAGAAATAGAGGTAATGACTAGAGATAATTCCTTCAAGCTGTTTCTTTTAAAGAAGTACAGCAGAGAAATGTGATAGTAAGTGGAAAGGAATTAGGGCCAAGGTTAGATGATATTTTGTTAGAGGGATAGGCCTTTGATAGAAGTCAGTAATATTTTCTGTAGTCACCATTTCTAGAAGAAAGATAGCAATAATATTCCCATGAGATAGTCATGAAAAAAGGGAGAGGAGGGGGAAGGGATTTATTCCACAAATCTCTGAATTTGTTTTTAAAAAGAAACCTATATAATGGAGTATTCAACTTTGCCCTACCAAATATTGCAACACTGACATAGTACCTGTAGAGAAAGAAGGTGACGCCTGAGCTAAAAGATGCCAGTTTCCCCCAAAGACCAGAATAGTAGCTGTGTAAATTATATCCTGGTGAAGACTCCATGCTGTTAATGTGGCTACAGAAGTGATCCGTGACAATGAAACAGCCAATGCCATAAAGCCATACAATAACAGAGGACAGTGAAGTGAAAGAAAAACAAACAAACCTGAGAGGAGAATGTGAAATGTGCAAAGGAAGTCGGCACAGAACAAAACTTCACTTTGGCAGAGGAGCTATTTTCATGCACCCTAGATTAAACTCTCAGATAACAACAGGTAAGAAAGAGAGAGCTTTATTTGCTTGCCACAGGAGGGTCAGTCCGAAAGTAAGAATGCCTTCTGTCAGTTAGTGGAGGTTTTGTTGTTGTGCTAATTTTTCTGTGTTACAGGCTCATTAGGAGGTCAGGAGAAAAGAGAAACGAAAAGAATATGGGCAGGGTAGGTTAGGCAGAGAGACTAGTTAACAACCCTGGATTTCTAGAAACAGATGGTTTAAGGGCAAACAAGTTTAGTCTGGGCCAAGTACATTCTGCAAATTCAAGTTTTTCAAAAAATAAACAAGCAATTTTAGCAAGTTTAGAGAAAAACGTACTTAGTCTCTGGTTTGTCAATTCGTTGTCCTGTAATGGTTGTAGAAAGTTCTTAACCCTTTACACTATGAAGAGGAGTTGCTGAGAGTTGCTAAGGTAGTCACTGGAGAGAAGTAAACTGGAGCCCCTCTAGGATTAAAAGGAAAGTGCAAACAGTGGCAAACACTCCTCCAAAACATCACTGTATTCTCATTTTACATCTAGCCCCCTTAAATCATAATGATTTTTATTATTTCTCTATGGATTGAAAGTTTGAAATATAAGCCCACAAATAGGTAACTGCTGTTTGTGGGTTTTTATTTATATGTTTTCATACATATAAATTCATATATAAATATGGCTTATATTTCTATATTTTACGTATATAAATATATATAAATAAATACATTATTATATAATATGTATTGGTTTATATATTATATTTATTGTATATATTTATATATTGCTGGCCTAGAATACTTGCTGACAAATCAGTCCATTAGGGGATAAATTGGAGTCCAAATTTATAAGTTTTAAGAATGGGTATTGCCCTGAAAAATAAGATTATAGCCCTTCTATAGAAGAAAATATTTTTAAATTAAAAAAAGAAACAAAACCAATATTCAATTTTTTCCATCATAAAATAATGAAGAAATATGTCTTCTGAGTGTTTGATGATTTTTCGGTAATAGCTAATAAGGCTCTTATCCATCATTTTTATCGTAAGTTGGAATAACTTTGTGAGTTTATAGAAGCAAAATGAAATGGATTAAATTCTTGAAATCTAAATAAATATTGATTTCAAAGAAGTAATTATTTGAGAGTAATTTAATAACATATCAATATAAATACAACTATAGATAATAAACAGTTATCCTAGACATCTAAGTTATAAATAATTTTAATTATAATAACAAATACTTCTTTATCTACAAAACAGTAAAAATTCACTGCTTTTGGTCTTTGTTTTTGTGAAATTTTCTTTCTTATGTTACCTCAGTTAAGGTTTATAGATTTATTCCTTTAGTGTTATATTATACTTATTGTGACACTGGCCAAGTTGTGGATAGATTCTGTAGGTCTCTGTTCACAAGGCTGTGAATGTTGGATGAAACTTAGATATTCCTCTAAACATATTGGGATAACTGCTAGGAATGCTTTCTCTAGTTTCTCTGTATGGCATGATTCAGAATGATAGTTGTCCGAGTCTCTAGATGTTTGCAGATGACTCTAAGCTCTATGCAACTAGTTCAGTATCTAGGATAACTGTACATTGTGATGAGAAACTGGAGTGGTGAACGACAGTGAATAAGCAGAACTTTCCTCCTCTTCCTCTTTCCTTTTACTCAGTTCCAAACATAGAGCTACCAGTAGTGTAGCTGTGGAAAATGACTAGGGCAATGGAAGATGGGAATAGTAGTTGCACATAGGATACACAGAAGCCCTCTAATAATAAACTAATACTACAGTATATGTTACCTAAATTGAATGTAAATTAAAAAAAAAGTTTCTAAAGGGGATGATTGGCACTAAGAAGTAGGGATAGTAGTGTTTATGAGTCCAAAGGAATAAAAAATGATCCAGGATACTTGACAAGGTTGTAGATGCCCCTGAGATCAAGGAACAAAAGGACTCAGTGCTGAGAGGGTCTAGCATCATTCTACACATTCTCTAGCTCCCCCTGAAGATTATTTCCCAAGTCCAGTGAAGAGTTCACATTGCAAGTAGAACAATGTAGTAACAGTTGTGGAGACCACACTAATTCAATGACAGGGAGCCAAACAGGTCATATTTTATCTAATTTTCACATTGTAACACTTCATTTGCTCAGTTTTCCAAAGCCAATTCCCTGAACCAATCTGTCTAATAGTTTAGAGGTGAATACTGCCTAATCCATAGGAAATATTAGTGAGATCCCCTTTGCCCTCTACTGTCAAAAAAAAAAAGGATTTTGCTTATTCTCCACACATACATTTCTTTTGTCACTTTATCTTCATTATTCTGGCTGCTGAGTTAAGCTCTAGGATTAAAATGGTGCAGAATCCTTTCCCTGAGATTGTAAATAAACATTGATACTGTAAAACAAAACAAAACAAAACAAAACACTGCCAAATGATTGACTGAGAGTGAATCACATTTTCATAGCCAGGAAAAGAAAGGTGTTCCGGATAAGGGCTGTAATGGTAGTTCTACCATTTTTCCATGGTTCGGCATTTATTTATTACACACCAGTTATGTGTTGGGGATTATTCTAAGTGCCTGAACTACAGAACTAAAAAAAGAAAAAGACAAATATATCTTATATGGATCTTATATTCTAGTGTGAGAGATAATAAGTAAGACCAATAAGTAAAGTAGGGTAGATGGTAATAATTGAGGAGGAAAGAAAAAAAGTAAGAAAGGGGGTTAGGTGTGTAGGAGGATGGCTTAAATTTTAGATGAGGGAACAAGGAGAGCCCTTACTGAGAAGTTTGTATTTGAGCAACTACCTGAAGGACATGATGAGAGTGAAGAGCCATGGAGACACCTGGGGAAACAGCATTTCAGGTAGATTGTTGACACTCAGGGCAGTATCATTGATTTTTAACTCCCAAATTCCCGTACAGTTTTCACACAGTGATTCACCAATAAATACATTTTGAATGAAGAATAACTCTCCAAACAGAGGAAGTAAATCTTTCAGAATATCATTTAAAAAAAAAAGAATATCATTAATTTTTAATCATTTTATTTATTTTAGCAAATAAATAGTACCCTCCTTAGAATGAAAGCGTCCAGTAGAGATTATTCATAGTAGAGAGGAAAAGAGAGCCATTTGTAGACCAGGGAGATAAGCTGGAAAAAAAATATGATTTGGCAGCACACAGAAAAATATAATCCACATGTTGCTTGGAAGATAAATACAAAAGCTTATCTTTATGTCCTGATGAACTGATCTTATTTCATATATCTCTGCTTTCTAGTCCTTTTATCAAGGCAAATAGGATTTTTTTTTTTTTTTTTGCTGGGGATTGTTCATATCTATATATAATTTTCCTTTAGAAACAGTTTTACCTAGGGACAAACTTTTGGCAATACTGGTTTATTGTGGATCAAGCAAAGTCTAGCACATTCACCTCTTGCCCTTTTTTCACTCTGGCTCTCTCCTCCCTTCTCTTTTCCTATCTAACATACTTTCTTTCCCAGTAGCTACCTACACTGGAACACATTCCTGAGTCTATCAAGTAACCCCTGAAAGTGTCATCAATAACACTTACATAGCTATTTTCCAGCAATTATTGAAATATTACAAGGACTTTCAAACTGTAAGCACGGGGGCGGGGGACAACTTTTCAAATCATGACAGGAAATGTTCATTCTACTTCTTTTACAAACTGAATGTTACAAGAACCCTTAGAGTTGCATAAAACTTACAAGTTATTTTATTTGATTTTTTACCACTTGTAGCTTTTTAGGGTAAAACCTAAAGTCAGGTTGCTACACTAGAGTATGACTTTGAGCAAGTTTCTCCCCTTCTGCATTATTGTAAAAGTCAGTCACTATTGGGATTGATTTCTTTTTTGGGACTGTCAGAGGAAGAACAAATTATTTTTCTGTTCAAACAATCTATGATTATATATACCATAAATATACCTAAAGACACAAAATAGCTATATAGCTAGAAAATATAATGTGAGCCTGAATTATATCCACTGGTATAGCTTAATCATATATTTAAACTAGTTCAATGAACTACAAATTTATTTCTATGGGAAACTAAAGAATTTTCTGAAAATATACCTCAGTGAAAATCCAAACCTTATACCCATTGACCCAATGTGAGTTCCTTAGTTGTTGGAGGAGAAAAGTCATTTCATTATTATTTTTTTAATGAGAGAAGACCGTAGATTGGAATTGAGGAGGCCATTGTGCTGGGAACTTTCCATGGAGCACCAGGGCATCAGTATCACCAGAGTGGAGTGAAGTCTTACATAGAAGCCAAGTGGGTAAGGTAAAAGTTTAATAGACTAGAATTACCTTTGGGAATATGTTCAGAAGACATCATCACTCAATAAGATCAACACACCCGGTTTTTCTTTCAGCATTGAAACAGATTGCTGTTTTGGTTGATCACCAGATGAATTAGTTAGTTTAGGGTTAGCCTATTCTGCATGAAAAAAATATATAGATTTTTTTAAGCATTAGTGTCACAGAAAAGAGACCAAATAATTAAAGTCATGAGAAAATATACCCAGTAAAGATGTGTTATATAAATATCTCTTACGCATGCTCCGTTCAGTGCATAAGTTCATTGGGTGAAATAATGAATAGGATCACCAGTAGTTAATTTTTAACAAATTAAACCTGAATATATTCAATGTTACAGGTCTTTCATCTAAAAACGGTTCTCCACCAAGCATGACTTAGCCCCTCTGGGCACATCTGGCAATGTCTGAAGACTTTTGGTTGTGTCATGGTTGAGAAACTCTGATAAAAGAATGCTATAATATGGGGAAGAAATCCCCCTCATCCTAAATGGTCTCCGCTAGTTTGATACTGTGCTAGATATCATGTATTTGCTCCCCATACCCATCTTTACCCTCTTGACTTTGCTCCCTGCCCCCACATTTGTAAATCATCCATTTTTTTTTTAACTCTTTTCAAATTATGCAATTTACATATGTAATTTGTTTTCTGCCAGGACCCTAATTGATATAGACCTTCTTGAATCCTATAGAAAAGGCTTTGGTGCTTAGGGAGAGTTATGAGTAGTGTGTAATGGAGGCAGTGATAGTAACTAGGGGAAAAAAAAAATGATACCCCAAATGAACCACTGACAATGTCCTTTGAATCAGACTACACTGTAATCACAGTTGTATCCAGTGACCCTGTAGGTTCAGGGATCTGAAGGCAACTGAGTTTCAGCCAAAAGAGTAGTATCTGTTAGAAGTTATGTGGTCCTTTCCAAATAACTCCAATGTGTGATGGGTGGCATTGCACAGGAGAAAAAATAGTTGCACCCTTGAAAGTGTCAGTGTCCCTGCATAGGCAACAGAACCTAGCAAAGTGGTAGTCGAGATGGACTATTCTGTGATACTGACAGAATTGTCTGTAAGCATATTTGAGATAATCCCAAAGCATACTTGAAATAAACTTCTATGCAATTTTCCATTTCCCAACATTTCCATTTCCCAACATACATAGAGAATGTAGTTAAGAAATATCTACAATTCTGCTTTTAGCTTAATTTTTTAGGAATCCATGATATTAATTCACTTAACAAATATTTGTTCAGCGACTTCAATTTGATATGCCAGGCATTGTCTTTGGTCCTAATATCTATCTGAAATTATTCTGGAGTTATTATTTCGAGGTCACCGTGTCCTTTGGGTACCTCATATTATGCTACATCATTGTCCTTCAAGGAGAATATGCTCCAGACCCTATCAGGCTAGTCTGAGTGGCTGAGTTCCTAGATGATCTATATTTAAACCTTCCAAAGTTATAGCAACTTTCTAACATATATGACAAGAGTTTTGCCCCTTGTTTTTGTTTCTCTCTGTATTCCTTTCCAGCACTTATTTTTGTTCAATACAGGGCAATAGAATTCTAAAAGTGAAAATACAAAAACAGTGTATTAGATTATGAGACTCATAAACACACCAATGAATTAAATTTAATTCATTTTTGTAGATGAGTGAATTCTAAAGTAATGATCAACAAGTGAACTCATGTATACTATCCAAAATTTGCATGTTACCATTACTTTAATAAATTAGAATTTTTAGTGTGGCACTTAGAATTGCAGTGTCTAGAAACACCATTTTTACCTTCATTACGCATTTCTAAATGTTGCACGTTTGTTAATCACCTTGTCATTAAATATTTATTAAACATTTACTATATATCAACATAAAGCCGAGTCTTTGGGGTACAAAGATCCTTACCACTACAAAGCTGATGATCTAATAGATGAGAAATATAATTAAACAAATAATTGTTATAAGTGATTATGATATTCAAAGTATTATGGATGAACAGCTTAAGGGAGGAGAAACTAGTATTTAGTGATGTATATTCTGGTTAAAGGGAACAATGCTAGATGCAGTTATGCCATATTTCTCTGAAATTAATAAATGTTCCTACAAATCCCCTGGAGATTGTGTTAAAATGCACACTCTGACTCAGTAGATGTCAGATGGAGCCTGAGATGCTGCATTTCTAACAGGGTTCCGGGTGATGCCAATGCTGCTGCTCCTCGAATAACACTGATCCTTGAGTAACAAGGATCTAAATCTTACAGCCATCTCTACTTTTGTACAGTGAGGCAGAGTGAGTCTCTGAGAGAGACTCAAAGAGATAAATAATTTGCCAAAACTGCATAAACTAAGCTTGGACTGAATTAAATTCATGTTCTAAAACACAGGTTTATTTGCTATACCGAATAAGCAATCTTGAGTAGTTGTTGGGAGGAGGGAGTTGAGTAATAAGAGCTTCACAAATGATATAACACTCCAATTGATTCTTGAAGGATGGTGTAGATATCCAGGTGGTAAAGGAGGATATAGAGTTTTCTAGGCAGCATATAAAAAATAATAGTAGGTATTTTATCGTCTGATGTGGCTGTTGTAGTATCTGAAGAGTAGAAGTGGGTAGTCAGAAATTAAGCTAGGAAGCTTGATCATAAAATTGGGAGAGATATTTAAGAATACTAAGCAATGTAAGTTTTTAATTGAAATAGGTAATTGAAAGCCATTGAATATTTTTTAGTAAATGAGTGAGTTTATTTCTCTAGGTATCTCAATCTGGATGATTTGGGATGTGATGGGTATTAGTCACTGGAGGTCTTAAAAATAATTTCATTATCCTATTATAATAGAAGTAGAGATGCACTGAAAATAAAGATTAAAAAAATTGGACATATTAAATGTTCTATTGCCAAGATGGAAGAACCAAGAGAAGGAGCAGCATTAGATAGACAGAATAATGGAAAATTTGCAGGCCATCAAGCCTTTGTGGTAGCTTCTGCAGATGAAGCTTATAAGTTAAATGTTGATTGGAATTTGCCATGCAAATATCCGTAATCAACTTGGCATCAGCCCAACAGCATTACCCCAGCAGAGCATTATACTGGTTGGTTATTAGAACACACACATCTCTTGTTTGCTGAGTAGCAGCTGCATGATCTTATATTAATCCCTACTTGAAAAGCACAACCACTTCCTCTGAGGTCTTATAATTTCATGTAGACAGAAAACTCATTGCATCAGCCAACCACTCAAATGCAAAGAATTTCTAGAGAGGAGAGATAAAGGAGTCCAGCTTCTGGGTGTTTTTGATGGAAATTGCTAGAAAGCAGCAAGTTTTAGTCTGTTCTCTAAAATTGGAAAAACAACAATGCACTATAAAAATGAGAGATAAGCACAGAGAATAGCTATGTCAAAACTGAGCATCCCTACACTTTTGATATTTACCTCAAGAATATATTTTTCTTCTTATACTATAATTCCTTTAGTAATTCTTTTGGAAACAGAATGAGAAAGCAAGTACAGTAAAACCTATTTATTCCAAGATTGTAATCAGATAGATTTTCCAATTTGAAATGCAAATGAGAACTAGGATAAAAGTAAAGAGACCGCAAAGCAACAGAGCTGATTGAAAACCTAAATACTGAAATTTGTGTATTTTCATCAATAGAGCAAAACTCAAGCCCTCACTCAACACCTATTTGCTCGTAATATTATATGTCATTCCAAAAAATGTGGTGTTCTAGTTTCCCAAGCAAACCTTGGAGACAGTGAGGTATAGTGGAAAGTGCAAAGGCTTCAGATTCCTTTCTTAGCTCATGAATGTCTCAAAAAGGGGAATCTAGTATATGCTGTATATCCTGCACTGTATATCATCTCTATTTCCTCAGTGTTACTAGTATAGACTGAATCATGTCTGTACAACAATGTAACTTTGTGTTTGTCATGTCACCTCTACGAGACTTCCTTGCATATAAGATGATGAAAATGTAACCTGACAGATTTGTCATGTCTACTAAATCAGATTTAAGAGCACCCAGCACAACACTTGGCACATGGCACTTATCTTACAGATGTTAGTTCTTGACTCCTTGTGTATTAGAAACAGGAAATTGGAAGGCTAAAGTAAAAGGGCTGCTGGCATTGAGAACAAGGATAGTAATGAGCCAGTAACTGCAAAGAGACAGTGAGGTATAATAACATAGACAGAATTACTAAATTTAAAGTACAAGACCCACACATTTTAGGAAAAACCTACAGCTAACATCATACTAAATATAAAAGACTGATTGTTTGCCTCTAAAACCAGGAATAAGACATGGATGTCCACTCCCACTACTTTGTTTCTACCTTTTACTGGAGCTTTTAGCCAGTACAGTCACGCAAGGGAGTGAAATAAAAAGCCCGCCATATTGGAAAGGAAGAGGTAAAACTGACTTCATTGACAGACAATATGATAATTCTTGTAGAAAGTCTGATGGAAAAAAGCCAATGAGGTTAGCACAGTTGTGAATACACACACACACACACACACACACACATATATATGGAATATATATATATTGTGAATATATATTCATTATATATATATAATGAACAATCAGAAATTCAAAATTATAAAACATAACATTCAAAATAGTGTCAAAATTGTAAAACTCTTAGGGATAAATATAACAATCTGACAGAACTGTACGTTGAAAAATTACAAACATTTTTGAGAGAAATGAAAAAGAGGCCTAAAAAATAGATTGTTAAGGTGTCAATTCTCCTGAATTGATCTATAAAGTTAGTACAATCCTAATCAAAATCCCAGCAGGCTTTTTTTTTCTGAGAAATTTAAAAGCTGATTTAAAAATTCATGTAGAAAAGCAAAGGACCTAAATCAGCCAAAACCAATAGAAAGAGTAGGGGGAAAAATTATAGACTAATAACACTGCCTGACTTCAGGGATTATTATAAAGCTGCAATAATCAAGATAATGTGCTATTATCATTAAAATAAAAGAATAGATCAATCATACAAAATAGAGTCTAGAAATATACTCACACATAGACAATTGTTTTTCAACAGGGATGCAAAGGCAAGCAAGAAGAGAAAATATAGCCCTTTTTTCAATAAACTATGCTGAAACAATTGCATATTCCTGTCCAAAAAAAAAAACACTTCCGTCCATACCTCACACCATATACAAAAATTAACTCAAAATGAATCATGGACCTAAGCATAAGGCTTATAAAAGTTTTAGAAGAAAACAAATGGGAAAATCTTTGTGACTTGGGTTAAGTGAAGATTAGATATGACAAGCAAAGCACAATCCAGTTAAAGAAAATAAATGAGAATTGGACTTCATCAAAATTAAAACTTCTGTTTGAAAGGCACAGATAGGGGTGCCTGGGTGGCTCAGTGGGTTAAGCCTCTGCCTTCAGCTCAGGTCATGATCTCAAGGTCTTGGGATCAAGCCCCATCGGGCTCTCTGCTCAGCAGGGAGCCTGCTTCCCTCCTCTCTCTGCCTGCCTCTCTGCCTACTTGTGATCTCCCTCATCAAATAAATAAATAAAACCTTAAAAAAAAAAAAAAGACACAGATAAAAGAATAAAAAGACAGGCCAAGACCAGGAGAGTATATTTGGAAATCACCTATCTGATAAAATAATAGTATATAAAACATGTAATGGATCCTAAAACTCAATAATAAGAAACAAACCACCTAATAAAAATATTGGCAAAAGATTTCAACAGACACCATCAGGGAAAATACACAGATGGCAAATAAGCACATGAAAAGATGCTAAAATTAAAATGAGTGGTCATGCCAAGTGTTTGTAAGGATATAGAAAAACTAGAACTGCCATATACTGCTGGTGGTAATGCAAAATGATCCAAGTGTTTTAAAAAAAACTGGTCGGCAGTTAAACATAGATCAACCATATGATCCAACCGTCCCACTTCTAGGTATTTTCCCAAGGGAAATGAAAGCATAAGTATATTAAAAAAAAAAAAAAGTCTTCTATACAAATGTTCAAAGTAGCTCTATCTGGAATAGCCCAAAACTAGAGACGATTTAAATTTTTGTCAAAATATAAGTAAATTTACAAATAGTGACAGTATTCAATGGAATACTATTCATCAACAAAAAAGAATGAACTATTAATGCACACAAACATGGCTAAAGAAGCCGAATGAAAAGGATACATACTATATGATTCTATTTATATAAAATTCTAGGAAATGCAAACTAATCTATAGGGATAGAAAACAATCAGTGGTTGCCTGTGGATGGGTTTGGAGGGTTGGGTGGGGCAGGAGTGAAGATTTTAAGGGGCACAAGGAAACTTCGTTCTTGACAATACCTTCATTTTCTTGATTGTGATAATAGTTTCATAGGTGTGTGAATTTGTCACAGTTTATCAAATTTCACATTTTAAATACTTGATGACTTTGTCAATTACACTTACGTATAGCTGCTTAAAAAAATGAGGATGGGGATCAAGAGTTACAGAAAGGAGGAAGGCAGGCTACAGTTTTAAAACAGCTTGTTCAGAACAGCCCCATTAAGGTGAGATTTGCAAAAGGCTTTAAAGGGGAAAGAAAGTTAGCTACACTATAGGGGCACAGCCAGGTAAAAGCCCTAGGGCGAGGGTGTTCCTGGAGCCCAGCAAAGAGGGACTAGTGTAGTAGATTAAATCATAGAGGTCCCAAATCATGTGGAGTCTTGCAGGGCATTTTAAGGATTATAGCTTTTATTAGTAGTAAAATGGGTAACTATTAGAGGTTTTTATACAGAAGAGTAACATGATCTATTTAAGTTTTAAGAGGATTTCTCTGAGTTAAAGATAACACTTAGGGGGACAGAACTGAAAGAAGAGACCTCTTAGGAGGCTATTACAATAAGTCAGGCGAAAGGTGGTGGTAGCTTGAAACAGAGTGGTAATACTGGAGGAGGTTAAGAGCTGATCAGATTCTGGATGTTTTAAAGATAGAGCCAACTGTTTTTCCTGGTGGTTTGGAAGTGGAATATGAGACAAAGAGAGGAGGTTCTTTGAGTCAGCTTTTAGTCCTATTCTCTTCTGGTCACTCATCTCTGGAAGCTATTAATTTTGTTCATATTCCTTTCAGTGTAATATGATCGAAACAAAGACTAACCCGTTCAACGAAGAGGGATCCTCTTCTATTGCTCGTTCTCTGTGAATTCAATCTAATTTTTTTAGTGCTGTATCTTCACTTGGTTGACTTAAAATGAAATTGAAGACAAGACTACATCTGCTTATCTTCTTTTGTCAAAATAGTTTTTCTGACTTTACTGACCATTTTTTTTTTAATTTGAGAGCGAGAGAGCTAGAGAACATGAGTGGGAAGTAGGACAGAAAGAGAGGGAGAAAGAGAATCTCAAGTGGGCTTTACACTGGGCTCCATGCAGGCTTGATCTCACAACCCTGAGATCATGACCTAAGCGGAAATCAAGAGTCACTTAACTGACTGAGCCACCCAGGTACCGCTGCTGTCACCTTTTGAGTGGATTCCATTTTTTGACATATCTTAAAACATGTATTTAAATCATCAAAACTAAACATGTTGTAGAGCTTCCATAAATATTGTAAATCAGCAATTCTTTTAGGATCTTTGCCCATTTAAAAAAATGCATTCAAGTTTGTTAAGAAACCTAGCTTTATGGTAATACAGTTTAAATATAAGTTAGGCAAGAAAATATGTGTAGAAAAAGGAGATATAATTATTAAGTGGTCTATAACTCAACGTTTTCTTTATTGTCTTAATTATTAGGAAGCATTAATGATCTTCCTTTAACTTAGGGGCCCTAGTATGTTTATTCTTTCATCACTTCCTTTTAAGTGATGTCCTCTAGGGGGATGGTTTTATTTATTGTTTTCTTTTAGGTATGACTTTTTCTCTCTCTCTCTTTTTTAATGACTTTAAATTTCTAAAGCAGGTGGAATTAAATAATAAAAGAGAACTCTTCAAACAACAACAACTAAAAAAGATGCAAAACACAAAAAAATTTACTAAAACTACAGATATATAGAGGAGATTAAACACTGTTACAATATGCTTTTATTATGACCAGTGAATTGTCAAAGATACTTAAAACCATATTATTTACTAAAGGTGACCAAAATAGCTCATAGAATGCTCTGCCCGGGTAAACAGTATTTTTTTTATTAATGTATAATGTATTATTTGCCCCAGGGTACCTGTCTGTGAATCCTCAGGCTTACACATTTCACAGCACTCACCATAGCACATACTCTCCCCAATGTCCATAACCCAGCCACCCCATCCCTACCCCTCCTACCCCCCCAGCCACCCTCAGTTTGTTTCGTGAGTTTAGGAGTCTTTTATGGTTTGTCTCCTTCCTGATCCCATCTTGTTTCATTTCCCTACCCCACCCCCCACAACCCCCTGCTCTGCCTCATAAACAGTATTTTTAAAGATATAGAAACAAAAGTCTTCTCTTATTTGTTACTACTTTTTGGCAGAATAAAACTATATTGTCTTTCATTTCTGTTCCATTATTAAATACATAGGGAACAGTTTCACAGTGACATTTATTTTTGCAAAAGTCTTATTTCACGGAAAGATCAAGGAGATCACCCAGTTTTTCTAAAAATAATTATTAGCACATATTTAGCATTAAAGCAATGATTTCAAAAGTTGTACCTGGGAATCCTTTGATTATTTTCTTTCGCATGGGCTAGACGTTTCTTAAGATTACTAGTCAGCAGAACTTCTTTCTAATCAACATGAAAAAACCCAGTGTTGATACACTTAGATGGTATAAGCACAGTAAAACTCAGAAAAATCTGACATTTTCGTCAGCCTGCCTTTTTATTCTATGCAATGTCACATTTAGGTTTTGCAGTTGTTAATAGCAATACAGATACTTCCACTGGGTGCGCGTGCACGTGCGCGCACACGTTCACTGCTCTGCAGACCCTTAATCTTCTTGACTCATCAGATTTCAGGGCAACTGAGGCCAGAAGCCCACGCACATCACCAGCATTCCACTTCATGAGCACCTCACGGTGTCCTTCTTATCTGCCTTGGACTTACTCCAGAGTCATCAAAGCCACTTAATTCTTCTGTAGTCATGGCCTAGAGGGTGGGCATTTATTTCCTCCCAGGTCAAGAAGCAACCAGCAAGGGATCAAACTGAGTGGATACTTTCTCAGCTTCCCCATTTTTGTCTGGGATCATTTAGAGGCAAATTCTATATGATTTCTCAGTGGATCCGCAGAGGGGCTGTATCCCAGCATCAATTCTAGGGATAGTCAGCTCAATGTCACATTTATTTGGCTTTTTCCATTTCTTGACTCACTTTTCCTGCCCTCAGTTTCACTTCTGGGAATCACCTCCCAAATAAAATCCACCCAACTCATTACAAGCTCCGATTTTAAGGCAACCCAAATTATGACAGCTACCTTTGTTATGTTCTAAGAATTTAAGGAATTCAATGAGGGAACATATATTTAGATCACTAATATTGTTTAATACAAACCACATGTTGCATACTTGTAAATATTTTATATCACTTAACTCACATAGCAAATCTGAGAGATTATTTTTTGTCTTTTATAGGTAGAGTAAGGGAAATACCTAGTGCTTCAGTGTTAATTAGGAAAGCTGAATTTTAAACCCAGATCTATGTGGTTCCAAACAGATGTTCTTTCTACCATATTGAGTCTTAAATTATATTTTCAGTAATGTATGTTTCTTTCTCCTCAAGAAATTTTAATAACAATTCTTGTGGAGATGGATAGTCAATAAAGTTTGCCTATAATAATCATCAAAGATTGTCAGTGCCTGACAGCACCTCTCAGGTTACATTTCAAAGGAAGAATTTGAGGGAGCTCTCCTGGTGCTTTGGGGTTTTGCCCAGCTGTTATTGCTTGTTCTCTGGCTTAATTCCAACTAACAAAACTTCAGTACCCTATATAATTTCCCTTAAAACTGACTTAAAACATCTATTGTTCTGCTCTTCACATCCTAGTGTGGCAGAATTAGAATCAGTTAAGCATTCTGAAAAAGATTAAGGCATAAAATCTTGGCATGTTGTATATCAACAGCCATGGTCTCCATCTTCATTAATGCAATAAGAATTCGCAAGTGGATTCAGTGCTTTAAATCAGTGGTTTGATGAAATAGAATGAAATCTGGTCTATCGGTTTGGATTAGCTTAAATGTAAGTGATTGAAAATCCCAAATAGGAATAGCCAAAGAAAGGTAGAGGTTTATTCTTCTCCATACAAACACCTGTGAGTACTCCAAGAATGATAGAGTGGTTCCCTGTCGTTGCCATGACCACCATGGGTGCCCCACCATACTCAGTGTGATGTTTACATCATGAATGTGATCATTATTTAAACTGTAGCCATAATACCCATATTTTAGCTAGTAGGAATAAAGAAAAGTAGACGTAGGAGTTGCCATTTCTCGCAAAGTTGGCTACAATGTAGTTGCACATGACACTTGTTGACATCCCTCACACCAGATCTTAGTAATCCGGCCAGCTGGAAAATGTACTCTTTACATTGGGCAGCCATGTGTGGATCTAAAGCCCAAGGTTACATTACCAAGAAAAAAGGGGGAAATGGATATCCGGAGGAAACTGTCATCGGACATATATGGGTTTTAAAGTGAGACAATATCGGGCCAATATGCCATTTATGAGTTGAGGGATCTTGGTCAATTTTTAACCTTTTGGAGCCATAATTTACTTCACCATTAAAAATGGGGGCTTTAGGGGTACCTGGGTGACTCAGTCAGTTAAGCAGCTGCCTTCAGCTCAGGTCATGATCCCAGGGTCCTGGGATCGAGCCCTGCATCGGGCTCCCTGCTCGGTGGAGAGCCTGTTTCTCCCTCTCCCTCTGCCTGCTGCTCCCATACTTGTGCTCTCTCTCTGCCAATAAATAAATAAATAAATAGATAGATAAATAAGTAAATAAATAAATAAAGGGGGTTTTATGCCTCATCCCACAAGTTCCCATAAAGATTAAATAATATAATGCATGCAGAATGCCTTTCATTGTATATAACATATAATTAGCATTAAATACAGAAAACAGAGAGATGCTAGGCATATACTCTTCATACCAATCCTTCTTTCCATACATTCTTGGGTATTTTAGTTTAAATATTTTAGGAGGTGGGTAGATTAGGAGTTTAAATTTGTTTTCTGTTACTAAAGTAGTTTCAGTGTCAGAGAGGGAAATTAAAAAGTAAAAGACTGTCGTTATTATTACATATAGTAAAATCCCAATTTATTTATCATTTTCACCTAAACCTCAATTTGTTATTCATGTATCAATCATTACACCAATAATAAATAAAATGGACTTCAAAATTAGGAAATTATTTTATAAACACTATCTTCTTTATCTTTACTACACAGAAAGTGTTAGGATCGTAATAAACCTCAAATATTACAAACAAATCAACTTAGGTACAGGCAGATTTGCAATCTTGCCTGAAGTCACACAGTATGAATGGCCAGTTGAACAAGGAGTATAGCAAGTGATACTCACCTGAGGATGTCATTTAGTAGATGTAAAGGACTATTTCCACATTCAGGTTCATGGCTTGCCTGGTCTACCTGCATGTAATGAGCCTTTTCACCCAACCCCACTTTATTTACATTAGTGGTCCATATGAGGGCACGGGGTTGAGGTATGAGAGTGTATAAAGAGACATGAGAAAACCAATTTCATTTTAGGAATAGACTTCTTTCTGACAAAAAAAAATGGGATGAATTTAAATTTTCACAATTGACAGGCTCATAGTGACAGTGTTTCACCATATGTCTTAGTTAAATCGACTTCTTCAGATCTAAGTTGAGGTTGGACTAAAAAGAAAGTCCTTTGCTTTATTTGGTATCTGACAGTGTGAGAGAAATGATACAATTACATAACTCTTTTTGTCTTAAGGCATTAAAGTCTGCCTTAATAGACTTCAGATCATAAATATAAAATAAAATAATATTAAATATAAATATCATACACAGAGTGGAAAATCCCATACACTATAATTTATTAAAAATATCATTTTGCTTTTCTCCTAATCGTCTTGATGCTTATAATCCCCTTTAATGGAAAGATGACAACTATTTTTCTTGTAATGAGGGATAAGAGTTGGTACAGCAGAAATTCAAAGAGAGAAAAATAGTGAATAGCTTCTAACATCCAAAATAAAACAATACACAGAGAGCATCAAAGATATAGACTTCCCTAAATTTCATATGCCTCTGTATATAAAGAAATCGTGGAAGACTAAAATCATAGTGATTCATTCACAGTAAAGAGACCTTAGTCATGAGGTTGGCTATTTTAATATAGGAGACTGTGCTATAGAAGAAACCCAAATCCAAGTTCATTTCCTTCAGTTCCAAAAAGGGCACAGGAAGAAAGATGAAGAAGTCAGGAGTCCACATACTCATTCACTACACTCCCTTAAATCCTCTTTAGTTCCCTGTCTGACATCAAAACAGTTATATCAACTATTTTTTGTATTGTGTTTGCATAATCTTTTTACATACTTCTATTTTCAAACTTTGTATGTGATTTTAATACATATTGTTATGAACAACATATAGTGCTTTTTGTGTTTTGGGGGGTTAAAAGATTTTATTTGTTTATTTATTTATTTGAGAGTGAGAGCACAAGGTGGGGGAGAGGCAGAGGGAGGAGGAGAGGGACAAGCAGATTCCCCACTGAGCATGGAGCCCAATGCAGGACTCCATCCCAGAACCCTGAGAGCATGACCTGAGCCACCAAAGTACCCTACAACATACAATTATTTTAACTCAGTTTTTAAATGAGCATATATTCATTCAATTTGCTGATAAAGAGATTACTAATGTACTTGGAATGTTCCACCATCTTACTATTTGTCCCATCTTTCTTCTGTTACCTTTTTGTCTCTTATTTTCTCTTATTTATCAATTAAATTTTTAAATTAATTTTAAATTAATACTGCTATTAATTCTACTAGCTTGTGAGTTATAAATTCTACCTTTCTACCTATCTGCCCTAGAGATTTCAACATAGATTCTTTTTAAATTTTTTTTTATTTTTTAAAGATTTTATTTTTAAGTAATCTCTACACCCAACATGGGGCCTAAACCCACAACCCAAGGTGGGAGCCATGGACTGAGCCAGTCAGGCTTCCCTAAACATTGAATCTTGTCTAAGCTCTATTATATATGAGTACTATTACCACTTCCTTGAGATAGCAAGACACTTCTAAGACATTTCCTCACTATCTTCCTCCTATCTTTTAAGTTATTGTTATCATCAGTTTTGTTCTTCACTAAACTTCAAAAGAAATTATAACCATTGTGTTATAGTCAATAGGCATTTTGATTTACCAATACACCCTTTCAATTACTCTTCATTCTTCCTTCCCTTTCTGTGCTTTCATTGAAGATCATATTCTATTTACATGAAGAACTTTATTTAGTAAGAATTAGCAGGGAGGGCTGCTAGGTCTCCTGGCTATAAATCTTCTAGTTTTTGATTGTCCAAAAATATTTTATTTGTCTTTATTTTTAAAGCTTTTTTTGCTGGTTATAAGCTTCTAGCAGTTACTTTATTTCCCCATTTTAAAGATGTTATTCCAGGGGCACCTGGGTGGCTCAGTCAGTTAGGCATCCGCCTTCAGTTCAGGTCATGATCTTAGGGTCCTGGGATCAAGTTCTGCATTGCATCGGGCTTTCTGCTCAGCAGGGAGTCTGCATCTCCCTTTCCCTCTGCCCCCTCCCCCTGCCAAGGTGTGCACCCATGCTCTCTCTCTATCAAATAAATATGTAAAATCTTTAAAGATGTCATTCCATTGTCTTCTGGTTTCCATGGTCCTAGTAAGAAATTAGTTACCAATTTTACGTTCCCTTTGAAGTTACTACCCCAGTTATGTTTTTTTTTTCTGAATGCTTTAGAAATTTGTGTCTTTGTGTGGTATGTTTGTAAGATCTTATTTTCAGGAAGTTTACTATGATATGCCAAGGTATGTTTTTCTTTGTATTCACTTTACTTGCAGTGAATAGTATTTTTTGCCTTTCGTCACTCTGGAAAGATTATTAGCTATTATTTAGTCAAATGTTACTTCTTTCCTGTCTATTCTCTCTTTTTCCTCAGTGGGACTCCATTGGCACACATATGTTAGAATTTTTTATGGAGATTTATACATTTGCTATACTTATTTCTTTATTCTCCATCGTATTTTCCCCAGCTTTAGTCAGAATTTTTTTTTATTAACCAGTATTCCAAATCATTAATCCTTTCTTCATCTGAATCTAATCTTATGGTAAGTGCTATCTTCTATGGCCTTAATTTCAGTTATTAAAGAGTATGACCTATCTGTGGTGGGTTTCTTTCCTTTCTGCACATATCCTGGCCTGCAAAACTTATGAATTGGTGAATACTGTCATTGTTTCTTTTTTTAAAGATTATTTATTTATTTATTTGAGAGAGAGAGAGAGTTCCTGAATGCAGAGAAGGGCAAAGAGGGCGGGAGAGAGAGAGAATCTCCAGCAGACTTCCCGCTGAGCATGGAGCCCAACAAGGGACTCGTTCTCACCACCCTGAGATCATGACCTAAGACGAAATCAAAAGTCAGATGTTTAACTGACTGAGCCACCCAGGCGTCCCCCCTCATTGCTTCTTTTTTTAGTGTATTGTTCCTGTTTCATAGGTGGAACATTTCACGAATCTTTCTGCGGGTTTAGCAGGTTTTCTATTTCTTCCACAGTCATTTGTTTCTGAGTGTGTTTCTCTTTCACATTGCAAGGTATTTGGTGATTCATGATCATTCATATTTAAGAAAAACAAAAAACAATATGACATGAGCTCTTTATAGGTTGATGTTACTTGTTGATTCAGAGCCTTTTTCTTGGATACACAGGTATAGATCTAGTAATGGTCTTGGTAGACTATGAATTCCAAAATGTGGGAGTGCTTCATACAAGCCACATTGTATTTTTCAATTATTTTGAAAAAAAAAATCATTTTTTTCTTTCATATATTAAACCTCTGGATTTCAGTCATTCTGCTCTTATGAATGAGCGTAATATCCCTGCTGCATGCATAAATGGAATTAATCCCCCTATCTTCATCTCTTGACTTATTTCCATTCTCTATTTTATTTAGTGCCCATTCTGAATTCAGTCAAGAAAGTGGAATTCCTCCTGCTACATTCATCTTCATGAACTTTAGGCTGTGGCTTCCTCCACTTTACTTTATCAATTTATGCTTTCTATAATTAGCAAAAGTTTTAAGCATTTTCCATCCATCTTTATCTCCCTCTTGCATTCTTTATTGTAGTGAGTTCGTATCTTTTTTATTCCTCTTTGAGATGTTTATGAGATCTCAGGAAAAAAGTAGCCAATACTTATACAAAATAGGTTGCTGGAACCCATTCAGCCAATTATTTCTTGAATGTTCCATGGATCTGAAAATAGTAGCATACGAATGACCTTATTCATAGAGTTTATATTTTACTAGTCCCACTGTTCAGTTTAATTTCATGTGAGGACCTGATAGCTGCTTATTTTATTCTGTGCTTACAGTGGGATTTACAATAGGAACTCTTTACTACTTTAAAATTCCTTTAAAATATTTTAATTTTTCTTAGTTTCAAAAATTGGTAAACTAACATGGGATGTGATCACATAGCCAGCATGCTAGGTAGATACAAAGAATGTATAGCCCACCCTCTGTTCTAGAATTTAAGCTATAGGTTAACTATCGAGTTCCATTTCCTTTTACTTCAGGCATTTCCTGGAAAATAGAATGAAAAATAAAAGTTTTAACTCATATTAATAAAATAAAACTATAGAGAATTTAACAGTATCATTTTGTAATGTGATATAGGATTGGGAACCATTTAAGCCAAATATGACTGAATAATGATTTTAAAATAGCTTACATTTGAATGTGACCCACAAATCAAAGAGAATTTTTTACTTATAATAAATGTTTTTCTCATACCTTTTATGTTTTTATTTTAGCATATGAACAAATATTGTACTCTCATATGAAGAATCCACATTATTTTACACTAGTAGCAAAGAAACAATATTTTATTTCCCAATGAGGAGTATAACTCTATAAGATGAAATGCCAGCTTCAAGCTAAATACTTGCAAGGAACACATTTATTTGCAACCAACTTTCCATGTTAATGCATAGATATCCTTCTTTCCAGATGACTAGAAAAAAATGCATTAGACTTTCACTAAAAGGCCAATGGGAATAGAAGAATTCTTCAATAGTTAGGTAATTAAGCCATGGAAATAATGCAGACCACACACAGCAGGGGTCCTCAGAGTTTGTGATTTTGAGTGCTTACCAGGTGCCAAACATTTAAGATGCATTATCAAAAGTAATCATTACTACAATCCAATAAGATAGATAATGTTTTGACTCATTTTAGAGACCAGAAAATGGGTAGGAAACATTAATCAACTCAGTTGATTGTTGGTAAGGTATGGAACCAGGTTTTGACCCAGGAGTTTCTGACTATAGATAAGGTCAATGTTATTAATAATTTATTCTGTAACTGTTTTCAGAACATCTAACCAAAGGCCAGGCAATTTTTATGGCACTAAGATGCAATAGTAAATAATTCAGATGTAGCTCTTGACCCACTGGTCATTATATTCTAGTAATGAAAGTAGGCTTTGGTTAGTAGAGACAGATAACTCAAAGACAGCTTGCATGGCTCTGGCTTGAGCAACATTGTTGATGGCCTGGTGTAGACTAAACGCTCAGATTTAGATATGTTGAATTTGAGGTGCCTTCTCAATGTCAAAGTGAAATTTTCAAGTAGGAAATTATTTATATTGGTCAGAAACTTGGTAGGTAGCTCCAAAGGTACAGATTTTGACATTTCCTGATTAATAATTAAAACTATTTCACAAATGGAAAGTTAAAAATGAGATTGGAGTACCTGTACCAGGGCTAAACAAGAAATTCTGTCAATAAGATATAGAGCACAAAATGTCATAAAATTACAAATCCAGCCAACGAGACATAGCCACAGGTAGGGGAGCTCAAGAATAAATACAGAGCTCACAGCTTAGTTGGGTACACCAGGTTTAGGGGCATTCATCACAGATGCTCACACAATAGACTTCAAATTGGCATGGCTCAAACTTTCCTTACTGACTTCTATGTAGTACTTGCTGAAAGCAACACAGTGCAATACCACATTTTGATACCGACGGCAATTGGCCATCAGCAGCATTTTCACTTATTGAATAATAGCTGGGTATAGAACAAGGAACGTATTCTTGAACAATGCATGCTTCTCCGAACTAGGTAAAAGAATGATCACAAAGAAAGTAGAGAACTATCATTTTTATTTTATTATAGTCTTGCTCAATGTCAGAGGCTAATTAGATAAGTCTTACTTTGTGTTAACATTGTAAGAACCTTCTTTAAAATATAGACCCTGAAGCATATGGGAAAGAATGGGTTTGCTCATTAGAGCAGAGAGGACTAGGGCAAAGAAACGACTATAAAAACCAACTGCCCCTATTTACCTTCATGTCCAGTGTTTGCTACATTAAAAAAAAAACAAAACTCTTTTAATTGTTCTTTTTAAAATGTGAAGTCAGCACAGCGAAATAGCATAGTGAAACTTGAGACTAAAGTTAAATAATTTTAATATACTCCCCTATTGACTCACATCGTCATCTGCCTTCCTAGAGATAGTAAAATTACAGTACAGGCAATTATTTTTTGAGAATTTATAAGCTATTGCTTGGAAATTTTACTAATTGCATTAATCCTAAGAAGCTAATTTTTAAACATATTATAAACAGATTTCTCATTATTTAGCATCATCTTTATTCTCTTGTTTAAATTTTATTCTTTCAGCAATACTTCTCTATGCTTTTTTACTCATTAGCAAAAAAGTTTTCCAACCATACAAGAGTCTCATTTTTGTCTTTCCTAGGCTATATTTGGCTATATTTGCATTTCTGTGTGTTTTAATTGTTTACATATCTATAAAGTTTGTAGTACATTGCATTGGACCAGGAGTCAGGGGTCCAAGTTACAGTAATTGCAAAATAGTAGATAGTGCTTTAGAAAGTTTGTAGATATAGATTTCACTACTAAATATCCTAATTATATGACCTTGGAACAATTATTTATTACTCCTGAATCTAGTGATAATATCTACCTTTCATATACAGTGTTTGAAACAGAGTAGGCTATCAAAAACATCAGAAAATTCCCCACTTCCAACTTAAGCTCTATAACAAATAGGCATTTTTTCCATCCATAAAATATTGGGGTCATGTCAGTGAGACAGGAAAAATTATACTGATGATTGCACTCATTCCTCAAATATAGAAATTCTATAAAAAGTATGTAATTCAGCCTGAGGATCCACAGACATGTACCCTGGGGCAAATAATACATTAAGTATTAATTAAAAAATTTTTTAAAAAGTATGTAATTCATTATTAATACAAAGCTAACCTTGAAATAAAGGAAATCATCATATAAAAATGAACAGAAAGCTAGAATTAGAAGGTGGGAGCTGATACTACAAAACATTTTATTTGACCATAAGTCAATGAAATTACAAATCAAGGACAAAAAATACGGGAAAAAGTAACTCTTACATTTGGAAAAAAGCAAAAACACACATATGCACACACACACACACACACACACACACACCCCTAAGTAATTCAAGTATCGGAAGAGAAATTATAATGGAAACTTAATAATGTTTAGAACTAAATAATAATATAACCAACACATATCATAACTTGAGGATGCAAATAAAATGGCAAGTTAAAGAGAAACCAATAACCTATGAGTTCAATACTAGAAACAAATATTAGAAATAAATGAGTAGTTCAGTCAGAAAGTTAGAAAAATAACAACGTGAAAGCCCCGCAAGGAAAAAGAAGGTAGAAAACAATAAAGATGATAGCAGCAACTAATGAAATAGAAAACAAAGGAAAAATAGGAAATTGTTTTAAAATATCAAGTGAAATAGACAAACATTAGATTAAGCAGAAATAGAGATGCCGCAATTTGAGAGAGAAAGCTTAACTATAAAGATAGTGGGTAATTACAGTAAACTGTAATCTAGTAAGTTTGAAATCAGCTAAAATAGATAATTTTATATAGAATTCTAATTGCCTAAAAGAAATAAGAAATATGAATTAACCTGTAATGATTCAAGTGTTTTAAAGAGAAGTCAAAAATCTTCTCTCATTAAAAGCACCTATCCCACTATCTTAGACATAAATTTCCCCAAATCGCCAAGTGACAGATAACTATTTGTTATTCTAAATATTCCAGAGGATATAAAGAAGAATGTGCCTAAACTGATATTATGAGGATAGTGTTGCCTTGATTTCATAGCCAAATGAGACAATACAAAACAAACATAGATGAATCTCATTTCTGAATGTTTACAATACTAACAATTCAGAAACATTTTTTAATTACTATAACCAAATATGGGTTGTCTCAAGAATCATGGAAAATTTTGACATTATAACATTCATTAATGTTTTCAATGAACTGAAAGAGTAAAGAAGAAACTATACATTTTTGCCCCAATAGATGCAGGAAATCCGAGCACAGCATCTGCTGGTGAAGAATAGAAGTGAACAAAAAAATAACAAGTATAAATAGGACCAACAAAGGCACAGGTAATTTCTAGAGAAGGAAGAATCACATTTGAAGAGTATTAAAAATAAAAAGCTCGTAAATACTAATGCATCTAGATTCTAAGAGCAATTAATACGCTAACTTTTATACAAATATCAAATTATTATGTTGTACACCTGAAACTAATACAATAATGTTAAATGTCAATTATATCTCAATTGTTTGAAAAGGGGAAAGTTATATATATGCCTCTTCATTTATTTCTTTTAACTAAAAGACACATATAAAGGATTAAAAACTTAAAATGGTCACCTGCGGGGATGAGTGAGGAAAGGGTAGAGAATAAGGAATAAGGGTGAGAATAATCTCACCCTTCTCTTATACACTTATCTTTTATATAGTTTTTACTTTTGAAAACATGTTAATATTTCACGAATTCTAAAAACTAAGTCAAAATAATTAAAAGAACAAATCCAAAATATTTTAGAATACAAATACAAATAAATAAGCTTATTTGTGGTCGAATTAATAACAACACAACATAGTAAATTATTAAGCAGGCTACCACAACGTAGTAACATACACATATTTACTCTGACTATAGACCCTAATTTGGAATATATTCTAATGATAAAAATAACTCAAAGAGTTCTTAGACTTTAATTAATAGTTTGTTGTGGGTAATGGCATTGGTATAGTAATTTTGTAGCTGATTTATCAGTATCATAGTATTGAGCAAATGAGTAAATGTATTGATAAAGTCAGGAGCCTGGAATTTCACTGAGGGAGAATGATTTATCAGTAGGAAATGTAGGATGAGGAGAAATCTATGAATTGAATTAGAGGTATTGTAAATTCATGAATATATTTGTATTTCTATATATATCTTTGTTTTTCCACTGAAAGGAGGCCTAGGAACATTGATATCCAAGTAGCACTATTTCCTACTAAAGAATTCCTTGGAGCATAGTTGATTCTAGCTCTGGGCCAAGAAAAGTGTAATACCAATTTGGTATATAGTTCCAGAAAATAAGGAAGAGTCTAAAGCCTAGTTGGAATTATATCACAATGAAACAGAACCGAGCTTGAAGAGGCTTGTGATCGTTTATTCTACTTGGGTATCTTTATCTTACTCTGGGGCCTGAAAGAAAAAGATATGACTAAATAAAGAAACTTATCAAACCATGCAAAGTTCCCCCTATTCTTCATTCTTTCTCTGAATATCTAAATAAGTTTTATGAGTAAAATACAGTCATCATATTTCAGACTTCTTCCTGACCACTAGAGGCTGTAAATACTCACATCACTTAACGAAGATACTCAATGTCAGTGTCAGTGTTTCTGAACTCAGTGGAGATGTTCCCTAAGATGGTTCTATTATTCAAAACCAAAGCATTCTACATGGAAGGGTGGAACTGTCAAGTTCATTATTCCAAGGTTTATTCCTCCTGATATGCCTCATTCTACTTACCATATTTTGAAGCTAATGCAATTTATGGCATAAATGTTTATTTTGTGCTTATCAGGTATATAATACTGGATTATATGTGTTGTGAACATCCAGATGACATATAAAATCTGCCCTTAATTTATCTCAATCCAGCAGAAGATAAAAGACACTGAAATTACCTATACAAAAACAAAACAATCTCCATTTTGGTAGAACTCTGTAAAAAAATCTTTGATAGGAAAGGGGAGTCAAAACTGTGATGATAATAAATTTTAAAAATAAAATTTTGAAAAATATTGAACTAGTATAATAAATAATAATACTTGATCTCAATGAGGGTTTAACATTTTACACAGTATA
Organism: Potos flavus; assembly: GCA_028534135.1. Taxonomy (NCBI): domain Eukaryota; kingdom Metazoa; phylum Chordata; class Mammalia; order Carnivora; family Procyonidae; genus Potos; species Potos flavus. The sequence goes on from CM052892.1 coordinate 25,435,863, forward strand.
CACATATTCTTCCTCTGAAAGTATGATTTCAAACAGTGTATCTAATACAGTTGAAGCAGGAAATAGATGCACACTCAAACTGGGTATATAAGAAAAGTTTTTAAAAATCAATTACAAATATGTGAATAAGGAAAACAGCAAACAATGTTCAGTGTATCATTACTATATTTGCCCCTAAGATTAATTTGTTGTCCTTTTTTCAAACAGAATTTTGTGTTCTCAAAAAGAAGGCACAAAAATTCTCATCAGCTACTCTGTTATTGTGAGAACATTTCAATTTGGCCAGATTCCCATCTGAAACAAAAATATTAGCGGCCAGCAATGCTCTTTATATAAGGTAATGCAGGAAAATATGTAGAGGGAAGAAATCTAATTAGCATAAAACAAATGTTTTCTAGCCACTGCTTCTGTAGCTGATGATGAAGGTGAAGTTAATCACAACTACATACTTCTACTCCCCATTCCGTATAATTTTTCATCTCTTCTAGTACCTCACTCTGGTTTTCTACTTATCGGGGCAACTCAGCAAGAGAATACTAAAAGGTGTCTCAGTGAATTCTCTATATGTTAGAAATAGTCTTCCTTGGCCCCACTGTATATTAAAACCACATTTCCCCTTGGTAATTGGAATTGGAATCAATCACACTGACTCCTTTTACCATTCGTTCCAAAGAATGAGGAGCCCAAAATGCCAGGTGGTATTTTCAGCTTCTAGTTAAGTAGAACCATGACTGTCCATTGGTTCCTCCTTTGGAGATAAGGACCGTTATACTGACCAATATCAAAAGGTGTTGAGGCAGGTAGCGAAAACCTTGAAGCGGGTTATTAAGTACTTAGTTTAGAGTGGTCACACGTATTTTCACCACCTGGCTTCCAATTTGTGTGTTCTAACTATGGGGTAATTGGTCACTGTTTCTAAGACATTACTGAGCCTTTTAAGATAGCATCCATATCTCTCATGGTATTATCTCCCAGCTAATGCCATAACTAAACCTTAACCTATTCCACTCTAATATCAATTAAATGTCTTCTTATTAGTGGAACACAGACTAAGACTAATGATTCTATGGTTGTGAGCTACTTCCATGATTCCAGAGTATGCTCTTAGTCAGAGTCATTGTTGTATGAGATACCGTGTCAATGGAGAGCCCATTCTGTAAAGTCCTAAATATGGTGCCAGCAAAGAGCTTTATGTTTAGATAGCTAATATATATTAGGAATATGTTTCTATTCTGTGTAACATCACCATCCTTTCCATGATGGACAGTGTCTAATATAATTATCATTTATGGGGGAATTAACTGGCATCCACAGGAAACAGTGACATGTTGTAGATTTAGCCTTAGCCTCTGTTGATGGAAATTTGGGGACTCAGTAGTAATAGCAGTCAAAACTGTTTTAGTTTCCCCTCAAAACAGATACTGATAAAATCATTGTAATGCCAGTGGTTTATTTAGGAGATGCAGGAAAAAACAAGCAGCAGAATGAGGATATGATCGAGGGGAAAAAAGAGAGTCTATAAGGGCTGAGTTTTTCAGCAAGTTACCACAATGAGCAAATGAGACTTTACTTAAGGGGAAACTGAGAAAAAGTGTAAAACACATATCTCAAAACCAATCAATTTCATATATGGGAACTGAGGTAATTTCATTTCACAATGAAATGCAGAAACACACTCCAGTGCATGCAAACTGTATGGTCCAATGAATTAATAAGACATATTTCATGATAATTAGTTTAACTCAAATTGTTATTTGGTGTCCAACAACCATGAATTCAATCTTTAGTGGTCCCATCCACAGAAGCTGCTTTCAAATGGAGAATACATTGTCCTTAGAAAATGTCGTGACTTATTCCAAAATCCTAGGGAGCTTGCTAGTGATTGCCAGAGGCTCCATACAGCATCTCTGTTTGCCACAGAACTTTCCAATATATTTGGGTATGCTGAGTCATAAGGACCCAAATGACAGGGCAGCTTGTAGCACGGCCTGGACCTGCTGTAAGATTTTTCTTGCTCTGGCCCCACTCAAAGCTGGCAGCCTGCAGGCACATTTTGGCAAAAGCCAGAAGAGCCTACAGAGTTGGTAAGACAACAGTCACAGTGTAGGGCGGCAACCCAGTCAATGCTCAGTGGATTTAGGGCATCCATGTGATACTCACATAGCAACTTCTGCTAATCGATAGATGAGAACAGATGCTTTACTACTTCCTTTTGTAACAAAAAGTAAGTTAAGTTAAAATTAACTTACAATTAAAAATTCTTCGCCCAGCCTTCCAGGAAGAGTTGCAAGAGTTAGGTTTTTTTAGTTAAAATTAAATATCACCATTACCAACAACAGAACTGCTCTTTGGAGACATTGCATTGGAGAACAACCATCTATGATCTGAAGACCCAATGATCCAAGATCCACAGGGGGGGTGGAGGGAAAAGGAAATATATTGAGGTTGTGAGGGTGACCTTCTCTATCAGTTTTCCATTGGGTCATATACCAACTAGAGACAATGGCACAGAGACCAAAGAGAAAGAAAAGCACTTGAGATTGTGGCTGTCTTGTGTGGCCAAGGAAATGAAAATTGGAGTTGAATCACCCCACGGAGTTTGGCCCTTGTTATGTCATGATCAATGAAGATAACTTTGTGGAGCAAAAAGTCCTTGTTTTATCAGTCAGGAATCAATGTGTGAATTCTGTGGTTACGAAGTGTGTGTGTGTGTGTGTGTGTGTGTGTGTGTGTGTGTGTGTGTGTTTATCATATATTTTGGGAATGGGGAGGTAACCACAGTGGGACAAAGGACCACACAACCCTGGGGGACATAACTGGAACTCAAACTGTCGATCCTGTGACATCCATGGAGTCCTGTTTGACTCATGAAGCATGGAGGACTTCTGGATCTCTAATAATAAGAGTATATTATGAGTTGACATCCAATAATCTCCAGAAAGTCTAGTTGTCTCCCTTTTCCCAGTATAAAGTCACCCTTGTAGATTGCTACAGGAAACTTTTAGGAAGGTTCATACTTATTCAAAGGAAATAGTTGACCCAAAGATCTTAAGATACAAAGGTTTATATTTTATTCTTTGTTTATTTTTTAAATTATCCCATAATTAATACTTTTTAGGTACGGTTCTATAAATTTTAATATGTTCATAGATTTATGTAACTTCCACTACAATCAGGATACAGAACAATTCCAAAAGCCAAAAAGCTCTCATACTATCCCTTTGTAGTCACAGCAGCTTCCCAACCCTGACAACTACCAATCTGTCCTCTGTTACTACAATTTTATCTTTTCCAGAATTTTACATAAATGGAATCATATAGCATGTACGTCTTTGAGACTGGTTTCTTTCACATAGCTTAATGCGTTTGAGAGTCACCCAAATTGTTTTATGTGTCAATATTTCATTTCTTTTTATTGCCAGGTAGTATCATAATGGTGTGCCACAGCTTATCATTCACCTATTGACGCACATTAGAATTGTTTCCAGTTTTGAAAATTATTAATGGAGCTGTTTAAACATTGGTGTATGGATTTTTTGTGTGAACATAAGTTTTTATTTCTCTAGAGTAAATATTTAGGAGTAAGGTTTCTAAAACATATGCTAAGTATATGTTTAATTTTATGAAAATGCCAAATTGCTTTCTAGACTAGCTGTACCATTTACATGTTCACCAACAATGCATGAGACTTACGTTTGCTCTACAAACTTGCTAACACTTGGCATTGTCAGTACTTTTAATTTTAGCCACTTTAACAGATGTGTCTCATCATGGCATGGTTTTAATTTGCATTACCCTAAAGGCCGATAATAGTGAAATCTCTCATGTAATAAGTTGCCATCCACATAGCCTCCTTTGGTGAAGTGTCTAAGTGTTTATCCAGTTTTTTTTTTTTTTGATTCAATGATTTTTTTTCTTTCTGTTGAATTTCTTTAGATTATTTTATTTCATCTCAGATTTAGATTTTCATTTTAGATTTTCTTTTTTTTTTTTTTTTAAAGATTTTATTTATTTGACAGAGAGAAACACAGCGAGAGAGGGAACACAAGCAGAGGGAATGGGAGAGGGAGAAGCAGGCTTCCCGCCGAGCAGGGAGCCCGATATGGGGCTCGATCCCAGGACCCTGGGATCATGACCTGAGCCGAAGGCAGACGCTTAACGACTGAGCCACCCAGGCGCCCCATATTTTAGATTTTCTATGTATGTGTAGCATAATGGCAATTTGTAATGAGATAAGTTCGTGATATTGATGGTCCTAATGTGAGACCACAAGAAAACAACCGAGGAAAGAGAAAACTACAGTTGCTGAAGTTAACAGAGTTCATATGTTAGAGGTACTTAAATAGGTCCTAAGGACAAGATACAAAGCAAATACTCCATTTATTCTGAGAAGTAGATGGCCTATTGTAAGAAAATATAGAAAAATGCATCCTGTGAGCTCGAGTTTGGCCAGGGAAAGAAACATTCTAAGTAAGTTGTAGAATATGTTCCTTGGTTTCAGGGTTAGTCAGAAAAAATGGATGCTTTGGTCAAAAGCTTACATTTGTTAGGTAGGTGTGACAAAAGAAATAGTTTTTGGATATACAGGAGTCGCAAAAAGATCTTTTAACTCTTTACATAGAAAATTAGTAACTGATTGTTTCAAGTTTTAAATCTGTGATCCCAATATTACTATGAATAACTAAACATTAGTTCTATAATACCTAGCTATTAATACTTGCCTCATCATTTCCTTCCAAATCATTCCTAAAGTACTCTAGCACACTGTGTATTTTCCCAGGTTAAATATTATTTGGTTCCTAAAACCATCTCTCATTTCTTAAAGTGTCAAATAGCAGAGCATCTTCCACACCCAACTTTGTTTTTGTCTTTCATCAGTTTTAAAGTCAAGATATAAAGTGGATAAAGCGATTTATCATTGTCAGTCTGTCTCTTTTCATCTGTGAAAAAGAACTTTCATCATAAAGGAAAATGTATGGCCTTATGTTAGTTTTACAAGACCATCTTTGTTTCATGAACTATTTTATAATTACCCAGATAAACTCGACAGCTGATTCTTTAAACAGAAACTACTATTTTATGTTTTATTTTGAAGAATAAATTAAATCTCTGGGATATATACATTAAAGCATAGGAATTTCTCCAGCTTATTACAGAATAAATCAACCCACCAAAAATTAATCTCCTGGATTCCAGACAAATAGTACAGGGAGTTATTAAAAAGAACGGTTAAAAAATGAGGTATAATCCTGGAGATTAAGACCACTGCAAAAATTATAAACTTTTCTTGTAGAAAAACAAAAGAACTTTCTTCAGGTAATCTGCTTTTATGAAAACTATTTCCCAAATAACTTTAAGGAGTTAAATCCGAAGTCAAATAAGAAATATCAACAGAACCTGAAAAGTGAAGATAACAGTGAGGGAGGCTATTTCAGAAGAGTCTGAAATGAGGAAAAAAATCATCAAAGGATACTGAGTAATATGTGCCAGGAGAGACTCTAAGAAAAATAGTTAAATAAAAGCAACAATGATCTTCATATGTGAAAAAACTCGAGCTCAGTTTTTTTCAATTGTCAGTCAGACATTCTGTTGGAGTGGGTCCTAGCTGCGTAGAACTAATAGATAGGATTGTGAAGACCTCTGCTCCTACCAGCTTGTGGTAGAGCATTAAGTGCCATAGCTTACAGGTAAGGTTTACAGGTAAAGTCCCAGTGCCCAGCATATAGTAGGGGTTTGGTTAATACTAAATTAACCATTCATTTTGTGAATGAAGGAGTGAACTACTGAAGTTGAAAGACGGGAGATTTCTCTCAAAATTATTCTCCCTGCACTTGCATTTAAAATTAAAGTTCTGTTACTCACAGTGAAAATATATTGTAGGCAAAATGAGAGAAAGAGGGAGAGAGATTGAAACAGGAGGCACGTTAATCCCACAGCGAGAGACAGCACCTGTACTCCTTTGGAGTCCAATCTTCCCAGGCTCCCTCCCATGGCAGAGGCTCACACTGAGGAGAGAGTGCTGAGAGTAGAATTAAAATTGAGCAGAAAAATAACAAAATTTCCATAGCTTGGAACACTACACAAAAGCAAGAGAAAAGGAAGATCAGTAAAGTTAAAAACATTACCCTGAACCTCTGTGTGATGTTCAAGAGAATTAAATTTGCATAAAAATTAAGTTCAAAAAACTAAATTTACATAAAAATTAACAAGAGAAAAAGTATCAAAGCCAAATCCCATGCAAAGTTAATGTAAGAAAAAAGAAAATAAGGATCTGAATAACATTCCCTACAGACCAAAAAAGACATGATTATAAAATAGATTAAAACTTAATCTTCTCAAAAAAAATAATAGTTTTCTTTCAAAAAAAAAAAACTTAATCTTCTCTTTCATGGCATTAAGAACATAATACAAAAGATTCAAGTACAACAGAAACCAGAATTGGAAAATCTCAGAAATGTTCAGAATTCAGGATAGAATTATAAAGAAAAGGAAAAAATGTCAGAAAATGAATCCATACAAGAAGAAACACAGGACTGAATCAATTTTTGGTTCAAGAAAAAGTAAAAAAGAAGACCTATTTTAAATCAAAAAGAAAGATATAGGAATGGTTTAAGAGAAAGTGATAGGAGTCCTTGAATAAGAAAATTGATTTTAAAAAATCAATTTCATGCAAAGAAAGAGCAAATACTAAAAACTATAACTTCAAAACAATTTTTAAAATAAAAAATGAGGGCACCTGGGTGGCTCAGTGGGTTAAAGCCTCTGCCTTCGGCTCAGGTCATGATCTCAAAGTCCTGGGATCAAGCCCCACATCGGGCTCTCTGCTCAGCAGGGAGCCTGCTTCCCCCTCTCTCTCTGCCTGCCTCTCTGCCTACTTGTGATCTCTCTCCTCTCTGTCAAATAAATAAATAAAATCTTTAAAAAATAAAAATTAAAAAAATTAAAAATGATTTGAGGAGTATACCATGTGCTTTGGAATATCAGTCCAGAATGATACACAAAACCTAGCAAACTTCTTAGACTTAGGAAAAAAAGAAACAAAAAATTCCTTGGGCATCTAGGAAAAAACAGTACATGACATATTGGGATAGAAAATTAAATTTTTTGATTTTCAACACAATGTTTTATGTCAGAAAAAAATGCAAAAGTATATTTAAGAGACTCAAGGAAAGAAAATATGAGCCAAGGACTTATATCCAACAAAACTAACTTTCTTTAAAGTGTACAAACTGTTATCAACATATAGGAACTAGTAGATTTTTTTTTCTTATGGGAGCTTACAGAGCAATCTGCTAGAGAAAGAGCTCCAAATAATCAAAATGACTAGAGAGACATTGACATAAGGACTGATAATTCCTTTTAGAACTAGGACGAAATAAAGGTGTGAGGGAGAGTATGTGGTAATCTTGAAAACGACAAACACAGGCAAACAATCCCACCTGTGATTAGAAATCTAGAAATAGTATCACTTGGTAACCAAATAAATAGTAGATATGGTAAATCATGTCTTTATAGTGAGTGGTTTTTCCACTTAACAAATTTTAAAAGAATTGACAGAACTCGAATATTACTAGTTTACAACCCTGAATGTTTAGTAGATCTAAAGGTGATCAGCAGCAGCTTCACACATCATAAACTATGAAATGATCTGACATTACGCACATATTAATGAAGGAGTACACCACTCCTGATAGATTCGCAAAAAGGATTCAGACATTAATTTTAAAAAGCCTCTGGATCCAGCCAACAGTGTGCAGGAAATACAGAGAACAGAAGTACAAATTAAAGTGTACCAAGAATATGCAACTTATGAAATCCAGACCAGAAAACTCTACAGATCAAAATGCTCTCAGTGTCTTCAGTGTATACATTGCAAGGAAAAGAAAGAAACACAAGACAGAAGAAAACCTACAGATTATAAGAGACTTATAAGGACTTATAAGTGCTGTTTGTTTTGAACAGCAAGAATGAATTATAGTGTCTGGGAATGAACAGTAGAGTCATGAAACCAATAAAGAAATAAGGAAGTGATTGCTCTAAAAATCAGAATAGTGGTTATTTGTGGAGATGGAGGGGGATGGGATTGAGATGGAACACATGGAGATTCCCTGCTGGGGCTGTTTATGGAGGCAGTCAACTCAAAATAACTCATTAAGCTATACATATTTCACATGGTCTTCCACATTTGCATTTCACTGAAAATAAAAATATACAAAACGTTAATTCCAAATGTACCTAATCTTTTATAGTTTATAATTCTAAATCCCTATTATATTTAAGTTACTTCTACTGTTTTACTAGGCATATAATGTTGTTATGAACAGAATTTAACTAAATCTTTATGTATATCTTTAATTTTATCTTTCAAATAAATCTTAGAAGGGGAATTGTTGGATCAAAGTATATGCACATTTTATTGTTTTCAATATACGTTGCCAAAACACATTTGAAAAGTGGTAAATTCTTATTTTACAGGCTGACACAACCTCTTGCCTTGCTTCCAATATTGATTACATTTCTGCAAGTTTGATTTTTAAAGCATTCTAATTTTAAAACATTAAAAACATTACTGAGTTTCAGTTACATGGATAGAAATACCCAATTATGAAAAAACGGCTTGGGATAAATCCAATAATACATGCCAGGTGCATCCAGTTGTGTTATTACTGCTATTTGTATTAATTCAGAGTATAACAAAAACTTCAACAATGATATATACAAGAAAATCATTCAATCTATTTTAATTTCGAACACTTAGAATAAAATGTACTTTCTGCTATTTAGGTCAATTGCAACTATTATGCTAAATGGGCCAACATAAGAGACAAAGTAACCATAAATTCATATTTTAATAGACTTGTCTCTACAATGTCAAAATGGCATTATGTGGATTCATTGCTCTAGGAAAATAGGGAATGAAAGGAACAGCTTTTTTCATTGTTCCTAGAGCCTCTGTTGCTGACGACTGACGCCCATGTTGCTGGCAACTGTTGTCTAAATGATTTTAAAGCCAGCTCTTAATTTTTATGGAGGGGAAGTATTTTGCCTTTCAATACTCATAGAAACTAAAATTTACTCTGTGATGGGACAGCAGGTTAGAAGCAGATAGAAATTGACCCTGTAAATATTTGTGTGTCTATGCACGTGTGTGCATGTTTTCTATTTCTGCCCATGAGCCATGCTTCACTGCCTTTTGTTCCTACATTGTAATGCAGGATCCCAACACTCTGAGAAAACCAACTGACCCGTCAGGGAGTCACAAATGGTTCTCTCACCTACCATGTGACATTCCCCAGGCATCACTGATTCTTCTGGCTGTATCAAGATCACTGGCTTCCACTCTTCCCTTTGCCCTCTGACAATGTAAATATCACTATAGTTTCAGTTGGGTTCCAGTCCTTATACTGGACTCCACTCTCACCATGTCCTGCCCTTCCTCTCCAACAGGCATGTCATGAAGGACACTGCTTTGTCTCCTGTTAGGTTTAGTCATACCCACTAGACACCCACCACTACTGTAGACATAGATATCTCTTCAAGCAGGTTACTGTAATTTTGCTGACACAACTACTCCTGCTGAGTTCCATACTCTGTGCCATGTCAGGACGTCTCAGCCTGATGTCATTGTTCTCCCCGACACAAATGGCGCATACCTGCCACAGAAACCCTATACTCCTATAGTCCACTGAAACTGCCTGGTGTTCTGGAGGTTGTGGTGAAGTAGGTGTGATTGCCTCTCTCCCTGTTTTGTTATATTTCTTGACAAAGATACTAAAATTGTGCTGCTTGCAGCTTACTATTCTATTAACACCATTGTATAACAGAGTTTCTAGCTTGTACATGCATTCCTATGTTCTAATATACAGCCATGGTCAGAGAGTGAAGAGTAGACCTAGTGACCTCACCAGGGCTGACTCAAAATCTCTCTTCCCCCAGATCACCAAACTCATTGAGTCCTACTTTAAGATGAATTCTCTCATAAATAATAGCTTTTACAAGTTATTAATTTAGCTATAGCTCAAGTAGGATGAACAGATTAACTGAATTTAACCAAGTCACACATTTTATCATCCACCAGTCAATCTCCTTCCCACTGTGTTGTCTTGGCCTTGGGCAAGCATGCTCCAAGTTTGGACTCGCCCAGAAATTCTCTCACTTAGTGATCCCATGAAGCTTAACCCAGGATTTGAAGAAGAATTAAAAAACTATTACCAGATTAAACTAATAATAAAATGAATGAAAGTTTCTATGCTACTTCAACAGTCATTTTTGACAATCTGCTACCTTCCAGTACTCCCACAACGTTTTCACTTTTTTCTCATCTACTTGTTGTTTTAGCTGATAGCCAGTTACTACTTAAAGAGTATTATATATGTCCCTGACTCTTTCTCTGTCTTTAACTATGAGAAACAAGAACTGAAAGAAATACCCATTAAATTGTAGAAGAATAAGTCATCCCTTAGGCCTCATGGTTTCAAATTTCTATACATGTTTTTAGCTTTTTCTTATCAGTCAATTCCAAGTTTCTGTAAGACTCTCTCTTTTTCCATCATCTCTCCCTCTTCCCACTCTTATCCTTTGTTCCCTTGCTACTTTGAAAATTTGAACCATATTTTGGAACTACCTCTCACAACTATTTTAAATAGCTTTACTTGGTTCCACTCTTCCAACAAATGATTATTATCAGCATTTTCTTCTAAAGGCTTAATTTCTTAAACACTAAATTTGAACTGTAGGTAACATAGCTTTCAACACGTAAATAACTTTCTCCTTCAGAAAATATTACTTTTGATTTTTTACTTGAAAACACTAGAAAACCTGATTCAAATGGTCTTGACTAAAAGGAAGGAGTTTTTGCCTCACATCTCTGAAAATTTCAGTTAATACCACCTTGAGGAATGGCTGGATTCATCACCTAAACTTACTGGTCCTATTTTCCTTAGGGTGGCTCCCTTTTTGGTAGGCATGTGTCCTAGCAAGATGGCTGCTAGACATTCCAGGCTTATACTCAGTCCTCCCAGAAGCTCCAGTGGAAAGCATGCATGCCCCTCATAAATATTTCAACAACTAGCCCAGGAATGAGTCTCACTGGGTCTAACTGGTAACACACCCATCACTGTTACCATTAGAGTAAAATGTCTCCAGGAATGGGGTAATTCCTCAGAGATCAGAATGTTACTAAGTGGAGGGTGATCAATGCTGAGCAGATAAAAACAACAGATATCCATTGTAGAGGACACCTAATACTTTCATGTGATCATTTTATGGAGAAAGAAGTGAGTAGTGAAATGCATGATTGGGGTACATGGCAGGACTCTTCACCATCTGTAATGGATTGTTCAGTCATTCATGAGTCCTCCATCTAGTCTAAGAAATACACAGAGCAGTATATAAAAATATTTCTGCTATATGTGCAAAGTATTAGTTCTTGAAATGTCCTCACTCTGTGGTATCCTGGTTCATTTCTGGTCATCCTATCACTGACCCTCTCTCACCCTTAGTGTATCTACTACCAGTTATTGCCCAGCCACTCCATTCTGTATCTTTGTTCCAAGACCTTTTTCCCCATATTATGTTTCTTCTCCTAGCCCAGCATACTCTTGACTCTATTAAAGAACCTTCTAAATGTAGCCCCAGGCCTCTCATACCTGAATTTTGCCCTTACAGACAGCTCTATTGGTAAATAGCCAATCTGATTTTTTTACACTATTCTACTTTTGGAGTATGCTTAACTTAAGGTACTTAGATTTCTTTCCTAATGAAGAGAATTGAACTTTAAGGCCAGTGCATGTGACTTGAGAGCAAGTTAACTCAGGAAGGATGTAGTGCCTTTATGCTAAGGAGGGTGTATGTAGCAGGGGAGGCAGCAGCCCCAGTTATGTATCTTGTCAAAGAGTCAAGCATTTTACCATTTAATCTTTTATATTTTTTGTAGACAGTGCTATCCCAGAGCATGCCCATCAGGTAGATAAATATCTATGTCTGGTAAGTAGTCTAGAACGATTTTCACTTGGGAATAGAGAGCCTGGGAGTAGGGGATGTAACCGAATGACATGTAGAGTTTTCTTCCCCACTCCATCCCATACCAAGATTTGGACCACTGAAACAGAGAAGTGATCTCCAAACCTGAAATATTTATCTAGAGCTTATTTCAAATTTCTATACTATTTCTATACTATCAGAAATTGAAATTTTTTAAAAGCCCCCTGGATGATTCTGAAGATTAGCCAGGTTTTGGGAATTACTAGGATGCAGCATCTGGTCCCAAAGCAAAAAGAGAATTAGAACTCAGTGAGCATATGCTCCAATTGAACAGGCAGTTGCTTATCACCCTCTTGCTTGCTTTGAATCAAAAATAACCCAAGCGTTTCTTCATTTGGGGTTTAAGCAGAATGCATCAGCAGAGCACCCACTCTGCAGAAGCAGCACATTCAAAGGTCCTTCATGGATGGATTCACTTTAATAGGAAAGCTGTTCTCTGTGCAGGTGACCAGCTGGGTAAACCTGCCACCACACCACTCTACCAATTATCATGCTGCCCTATTAAAAAGTCAGGGCAGGTCAGTTCCCCATCTGAAAGAGGCTGTGAATTCCTTGTGCAGTGAATATTAATTTCTCTAGAAGTTGGTTGGTTATATACAAAAGCTAAAATAAAAGCCAGAATATTCCATTCAACAGAAAAAAATTCAAGCAATTCAGACACTTTATGTGATATGCACTAAACTACCGGTGTACATTTTCACTTTTCCAATATTTATTTTTGTTAACCCCTCTACACAGCCTCTGAGACAGGAGAATATTTTCTACCTTTCTAATGTCAAAATTAGATAACTAGAATAGTGGAAGTGTACACTTAATGAGGTATAAGGCAATTCAAAGTTAATGTGTAAATAAAAATACATTCCTGTGCTTCTTTGTGAAGTGTATATACGTGTAGCGAAACGTGGAAGGTCTCTCACCACCTGGAGTTACTGTACTTTCCTTGCTGCCTCTCCAGGTACTCGACATCTGTTCCTACAACAGCTTCCACACCTACAGGCAGAGGCTTTAGCCACCTAAGGTCTGTTACAGCTCTGCCCTACCGCACCTGCCATGCAGACCCAGCTGCCAGCAATGTGGCACCGGGCTTCTGAGGGTACCTGGGGCCTCAATTCTCATCAGCACTGAAATTGTTTTTCAGAGTTGTGTTTAAAACAGCAAGATAAATAATAATAAATAATAACACCATTTTTTTACATTGCTATCAATGATAATCTCCCAAACTACCAACCTTTCTCCACATTTTTCCTCTCCCCTCTTCTCATCCCCACACTGCTCAATGGTACCCCTCCTTGATTCCTCACACTGTGGAATCCTTGTCCATATTTAATTTACTTATTTGTTATCCTTAACTGAGACTAGGTTCTCCCTGAAACACCCAGATTTGCCAGAAGATACCTCCAATCAGACTTAACCATTCTTGCACTCTGCATGGACCTCCAAGTCGGAAAATGAAATAGAATTCCTTTTTTTCCAAACCTGTTTGCTATAATTACTTCTCTACCTCATTTAAATCCTAGCTCCTTGGAATTTAATTGAGCAATATTGGTCTCTTCTTGTCCCTGATATTTAAGAATCTCATGGTCATTCCACATTCTTTGAATACTTATACACCACAATTCATTCCATGTTTCTATCCCAATTCTCTCATAGTTCTGAGAGATTTCAAAACCATATGAATATACATAGACCTGATCATTCTTTGATCGCAACTCTAATGATCTTCAAGTCCTCTTCAGTTTGGTCATTCATTCTTGTCATTAACACAAATGGTCCCATCTTTGACATATTGAACTTCCATAATGATTCTAATACTACTTATTCTTTTGGTGCTTTATCTACCCTATTACTTTCATTCCTAATCTTACTGTGACCTCACTGAGATTTCAAAACCATTTTTCTTCTCTTTTTCTACAACTATATAACATCTGTCTTGGGTTATCTTCCATTGTTTGTTGAGACTTGATGCTTGCTCATCTAAAAAAATATTTTGTAAACCCTAATGCATTATTGCATAAGCCTAACAAAACCCCAACACTGGAATAATTTTAAAGTCTATCTTCTCTTCTCATTTGTTTTCCTTAGTAAAGCTGAAAAAAATATAACCATAAAGCCTTGTGTCATTACAAACCCATATATATTTGGATATATAGTTGGATGTACATATTTTATATACATGTGTACATATTTGGGTAGATATACACACAGTGATTTTATGTGCATATATATAAAATGATCCCAACAAATCCTCACTTTTTTAGATTATCTTCCAGTTAGAGAATAGCATTTGGTTGACTGCATTTGCTTCTTCCAGAGATTTGGAATGCCATGCACTTGGTATCTTAATTCCACTGGAATAAGATCCTGGCTTATTACTGTGTTCACTGAAGTGGGTAAATTCACAGAGTTATCAGAACATGTCCATGAGTAGTTAGCACTCAAGAAAGCGTAATTTATTTAACTGGAATATATGGCAAACAGCTTAACACAGCTGGTACCATGGGATTATGATGTAAAAAATATAAATATAAGTACCACAAGAAGAGATTTTAATGGTCATGTTTTATCCTTTCATTTTCTATGCTCATAGTATAATCAACTTAGAATAGAAAATAATAGCTACTTCTGAATTGTCTCTAATAACATTGGATTGTTATCACTCCTATATTTTTCGGTTTCTGGAGTGCAACTCAGAAGAAATTGGGCTTGGTTACTTTGGATGCTTGCCTCAGAGAACTATTTATGTTAAAAGTCACAAAACCCCCTGGACTACCATCTGCTCTCTGCAACAGCTCCTTCTAATTTCTTTTCACTTGCTCCGAATTTCTTATTATAGTACAAGTTTTGTCCCCAAAATAACTTCTGTAAGTGTGTCTGCCTCTCACCTGCTGCAAGTCATCTTCTGGCTCCCTAAGTGGTTTAAAGACACTCATTCTGGGTTACATGCTGTGTTATCACTACCAGAATATTTGGCTTTTGTTTTGTTTCCAAACAATGTTTGGATTTATCTATAATAAATATTTCATTTATTTTAGGACACGTGTAAGAAAGAGTAGAGGAGGAATAATGGAGAGGTGGGAACAAGCCTGGGAGATAGAAGATACTGGGGAAGCTTAGGTACATTTTAAATAGTGAAAAGATTTGATAAATCAAAGACTGGCTAGAAGCATATATTGACTCAACCATGCCATTTTTACTATACTTTTGATTAGGATAAAAAATGTGTGTCTACATTCTCTTTCAATGATGTGTGGTATATAATTGTCAAAAAAATACATATTTGTTCAATGAATTATTTAATAGGTAGAAGGTAGAGTATGCATCAGTCAAATAAAGGACTTTTGATATGAACCAAACACAAGCACTGGCAATCCTTAGAATAAAGGCACTACATCCTTCCTGAGTTAACTTGCTCTCAAGTCACATGCACTGGCCTTAAAGTTCAATTCTCTTCATTAGGAAAGAATTCTAAGTACCTTAGGTTAAGCATACTCCAAAAGTAGAATAGTGTAAAAAAATCAGATTGGCTATTTACCAATAGAGCTGTCTGTAAGGGCTTACAGACAATATTCAGGTATGAGAGGCCTGAAGTCTTAGGAATGTGTAAAGATGGCAGTACAAGTGGAGTGGTTCTGTTTAGAAAGGTTTTATACACAGCCCCAAAATGGAAGGTATGTTGCACACAAAGACTGGTTCTGAGAAAGAAGGGATCCACACACCCATTCAAAGATGTGTCCAGAATGGGTCTCGAAAGCTGTTCAAGTTAGCGTCTTCAATGGAATTCCAGGAAAGTGTCAGTCCTTACAGTTGTACTATAAAGCAGGATGCCCCCTTGCCATGGCATTCCTATCATCGAGCTTACACCAGTTTGTATATGTAGACCCAGGGTGTACTAGTTTTCAACTGATGCTGTCAAATTACTCCCAACTTAGTGGCTTAAACAATGCAACAGGTCTCACTGTACTAAAATCAAGATTTCAGAAGGTCTGAATTCCTTTCTAGGAAAAATCTTTTCCCTTGCCTTTTTCAATTTCTAGAGACTGGCTGTCTATATTCCTTAGTTTGATCTTTCATCTCCCTTTCCTCTCTCTTCAAAACCCTGACTGCTTCTTCTCTCTGACCTTACTCCTGGTAAAGTCACCTCTCTCTCTAACCACAGCCCAGAAAGGTTTTCCACAGTTAAGGGCTTGTATGATTAGACTGGATCCACCTGGATAATCCAAGATAATCTCCCTAATTCAAGGTCCTTATCCTTAATTATATCTTCCAAGTCACTTTTGCCATGGAAGGTTATCACATTATCACAGTTTCCAGGGATTAGAATGTGGAGATCTCTGGGTGTCATTATTCTGCCTACAAAACGAGGATATAGAATATCAATAGATACAACAGAGGCAAATGGGCTTTCAGAGATAGACGTTAAAAGAAGAAATCCTCAAGGCACAGTGGCACGCCTACATAAGGTCCAACATAGTCATTTTTGATAATCACTTTCCTATAACTTTGTGATAAAAGGTAAGAGATATTGATATATAAGAGGTTTCTAGAAACTCTGGGAAAAGGTATAATCACATGAAACCAATTACCTGGAGAAATTCACAAAAATAGTAACACAAAAACAGGTGCTACACAAAGCCAAAGAC
Source organism: Potos flavus (assembly GCA_028534135.1). Classification (NCBI taxonomy): domain Eukaryota; kingdom Metazoa; phylum Chordata; class Mammalia; order Carnivora; family Procyonidae; genus Potos; species Potos flavus. The sequence goes on from CM052892.1 coordinate 25,452,545, forward strand.
AGGAAAAAAATTCAAATACCTACTACATAGATCCAAAACTTAGTAAAATTGATACAGTTCATATCCCACAGCCTCACATATACACACACACACCTGCAGAGAGGCACAAAAATTATCCCTCCTTTTTCCTATAGGATGTTATTTTTAATGTAGAAAGTCTTTGTAAATCATGCATTTAGATTACATATTTTCATATGTGCTCCATAGGCTAGCTATGATAAAATAAGTGTTCAGGACAGCACAGTATCTATACCTTTAGTAAAGTATGGGGAAAATTAGAGATTTCTTGCAGACATTTTAGTGCTTTATTGTATGATGAAAATTCCCCTTGTCAAAATTTGTTACTAAAACTAATTGAGTTACATTCTAGTTGCAAATTCAGTCATTTTGTTCCAGTTCTTCTAACTTGTTAGCTATGTCTAAACATGCAAAATAAATCAAAGAATTGAGATATAATGATGCTAAGAAAATACTATATCTTTTTCATCTGAATTATCCAAGTAATTTAGACCAGAGGTTTCAAGCACCCATCATTTGAAGACTTTCTCAAGTCTCTAAATTTTCTGTGCCTAGAGACCATCTTGGGAAAGCTAATAATTTAGTCAAGTTTTCAATATCCGTTAAATTCTTGAGTATTCCTCATCTTCTGCTTTGAAATGTATTTGTAATTTAATATGTTTGGTACTTTATCATCTTTGTACATTAAGAGGAATGTAGGAGAACCTGGGTAACTCAGTTGGTTAAGCATCTGCCTTTGGTTCAGGTCATGATCCCAGGGTCCTAGGACTGAGCCCTGCATCAGGCTCCCTGCTCAGCAAGGAGCCTTCTTCTCCCCTGCCCACTCACCCCGTTTGTGCTCACTCTCTCTTTCTCTCTGTCAAATAAATAAATAAAATATTTTTAAAAAACAAACAAGGAATGTAATGAAGGAAGGGGATTTACATTTATGGTGTACTTGTAACAGCCACTGGACTTTATGCTTTTTATACATTTAACCATTATACCAATCATGCAAGTAAGTATTTTTGTTTTTATTTCACAGAAGAAAAAATATAATTCAAGCACAAGGAATTTAAATCACTTGCTCAAGATCACATGGATAAGTGGCAAAACTGAAATTGGAATTTTGATTTGAAAAACAGAACTAAATATATTATTTTTTAGTAAAATATGCTGCTTCCAAAACTACACCAATCTGAAAAATACTGCAGGATCAGAGGAAGAAAAATGAGGCAAATTTCTAGGATCAATTCTCCCAACAATGTCACTGAAACAATAGCCACTTTCAAATACTTCCCTTTGGCCCCAGAGTAGTTCATGTCATGCTTACATGTGGACACGAGAAGTAGTTGCCATCTTCCATCACTTCCAGTGATTTTCCTGTGCTTGGCACCAAGGTCATCCCACAACCCAAATGGAGAATCAAACTTCCCAGTTACTCCCAAAAAGGTGCGACTACAGGAATGCTTCTTGCTGTCCGCTTTCCATTACTCACCACTGATCTTTCACGGACCCTTACTCTTCACTGGCCCTGATGGGAGACTTTCCTCCTTTCTGCTTCAATGATTACTCTGCAGACATGACATCGAGAAAAGCCCTTCCTCTCTCAGCACGGCCCTGGGTCTTTGTTTTATTACAGAAATTTTCATGTCATCACTTTCTATTTGAATCAGTCTTTATTGAGGTCACTTCTCCTTGAGACTTTAGCACCAGTCCAGTGGTAAAGATGGCCTAATATTCTCCTCAGCTTGCTTAACTTTACACAAGTTTTCTTCTTGACCATATGCCCCTGACCTCCCTTTTCTTAGAGCATTTACTTTAGAAAACTTGCAACTGTAAATTTTTTCTCTTCTACTCTGAAATGTATGTAAATTTCCCAGCCTCTTGCCAGTTTTACAACCCAAGAAATGTCTTTTTCAAGGACCAGGGAAATGTTTAACATTGAAGGAGATAGCTTCAAATTTCCCAGTCTCTGTGGGAGAATAGGAGCCTAACTTGGGTGGGCTCCAGTTAGCGAGCATAAATTATAGCGAGCATATAAGATTTCTCATAGCAGAGAAAAACATTTGCAAACTCAGGAATAACTCAATGTGTTCAACACATCTCTTTGAATAGCCTAACCCCTAATGTCCACCGGTACTTGTCCACTAGCTTACCCCAGCATTTAAAAGCCTCCCACTTTTTGTTTCGGGGTAGAGTTCAGTCTCTCTTCCCTATTGTAAAGTCTTAAAGTCTTCCTTGCCTGTTTAAATTTATCAGGGCAAGTTTTGTTTTGACACCAGTGTGGAGGCTGGAAGATAATCTTGGTGTCTTAGAACAGCATATTTTGGACATTGTGCCCCCATCTATTATTATGCATCTCAACCTTCCCTTTACTCAAAATGAGTCCATTCCCCTTTGAACACCTTGCAATGAGGAGAGACCCTTCTATCACTGTAGCTTTGGTGTCTTAGTCCTCAAAGTCCACCTTATGTCAGAATCTAGTCAGGTGTCCTTTCTGTAAAACTGTGTAGTTCAACATATAAATCAGTTCTCAGTTGGCTGATGCAGCGAGCACTCAGGACAAGCCTAGACATGGACAAATTGATCATTCGTATGCAGCTGAGGCTCTCATTCTGGTGACACTGCTAGAGTAAAAAGAAACTCTTTATTAGCAGGCGATTCAACAAGCCTCAAACCAGGAAGACTTGTATCTCATGTTTAATTTTTCATAATAATATATTCAAAATACATTTTTTTTTAAATGACCAGATCCATTATCACACGAAGAAGGACAGACAAAAATCTTCTGGCATGGAAAAGTACAATTACGTTGCTGGCCGCAGACACATGTGAGATAGATAAATTAACTTCTTTTTCTTCCAAATCAGTAACGCAATGTTATACTCATTCAGAATTGTCTGTAATAAAATACTATATCATCCCTGTACAGTATCTACTAGATATTTGTGGAATACAAAGCTCTGCAAATAAAATAGCATTCAGAGACGTTATGACACAAGAGACACTTAATTTCTGTGACACCTCACGGTGTCTTTAACATTATTCATGTCCAAATATTCTACATAATGGTAATCTGTTATGAAGTCACTTCTAAGTAGTTTAAGTCCAGCCAGTTTCAAGTGATAAAGAGATAAATGCAAATGACTCACATTGCACATTCACTTCCAACTTGAAATGGCAAACTTGCCTGTGGTTTATGGTAATCATAACTCAGCATCTCTTTGTTAAAAACATTATCATTAACAGTATAAAACACTTGAGTAACTTAAGACCATTTTGTGCCTGCAGAGAAACCTCTATTGTTAACTGTTTGAATATGTTTGTACCTTTATTTATCTGTTGATTCAGAGAAACAAGTAATGTAGTCGCTGTCAAGAGCCAGCCAGTTTGGTTTTCTACAGGAAATATGGCCTGGCAGCTTCAATAAAAACAGAGGCTTCCAATTAACTCCCTCTATTACATGGAAAAAGTAATCTTTCACCCAAGCCCAGAACGGAGAGAAAGAAAGGCAAACAAGAGGAGAAAGAAAAATAGGGGAAAAAACCAGACGGTGTAATTCTTAACTGTGACTGCATGTTCAAAATACCTGGGGAGCTTTCAAATAATACCAATGTTCAGGCCCCGTCCCCACGGATTTTAACTTAATTGGGATGGTGGACTCCATGTACAGTATTTCTTAAAACTCCCCAGGTAATTCTAATGCGGAGGCAAGTTTGAGAACCACTGAAATAGAGGATGTCTATGAGCCATGAGATAATTTTTGATTACCTATTAATTTACAAGTATATTACTTGATAAGATTTCTTAGCTATTAGGATTTTATGAATGCCACAGTAATCTGAATGAATATATTAGCAAAATCACAGTTGAGGCTTTAAATGTCAATACCAAAAATGGCACAAAGAGCCTCTCACTTAATTTGAATATTTCATAAATTATGAGAAAAGCTATAATTCTTAATCTGTTTGGCTTCAAGGGGAACAGATATGGCCAGGATATAGAGAAACATTATAGAAACTGCTGAAAAGATGCTTTGTACTCAAAGGAATGAAAGAATCACACAAATTTCATGCCTGCTATTTAAACAATTTGGATCCCAACAGAATTCTTCCTCACCTCTAGCTGTTACCACTGTGCAGAGAATTAGCCTGCAATTTATATGAACCAGAGGTAAACATAGAATTGTATGTTTCTTTGGTCCAGCCTGGTTTACTTTTACTATTTGTGTTAATCATTCTGGGCTGCTTTAACAAGGTACTATAGACAGGGTAGTTATAAGCAATAGACACTTACTTCTCCTGGTTGCGAAGGCTGGAAGTCCAAGATTAGGGTGTCAGCACAGTCAGGTTTTGGTGAGTCCTCTTCCAGGCTTCAGACTTCAGCTAGAGAGCTCTCTGAAATCCTTTCATAAGGCCACTAATGCCATTCACCTTTGTGACCTATAATGCATTCGCCCTTGTGACCTAAATCCTACCCGAAGACCCCACCTTTAATACCACCATATTGGGGGTTAAGATTTTAACACATGAATTTTGGAGGGATACAAGCATTCAGTTTGTAACACTATTTTAAGAAAACATCCTTTTTCCCAGTCAGCTATGTGAGAAACATGATCAATGTCTTTGGAGGGCAGAGTAACAGTCCCCCACAGATGTCCATGCCATAATTCTCAGAACCTATGGATGATATATTTTGTTACATAACAAAGGGGAAGTAAGGTTTCCGATGGAATTAAAATAGTTAAGGTTGCTAATCAGCTGACATGAGATGGGGAGATTATCCTGGATTGTCCAGAGGGGTACAATGTTATCGCGAGGATCCTTATAAGCGAAAAAGGAAGACAGGGGGTCAGAGTCAGAGTGATATACTGTGAGAAAGATTCAACAGACTGTTACTGGCTTTGAAGGTAGAAGGGGGCCATGATCTAAGGAATTATAGCAGCTAGAAACTAGTAAAGGAAAGAAAATGGACTCTCACTTAGAGCTTCCAAAAAGGACACAACCTCAGTGACAATTGATTTTAGACCATTGAGGCCCATTTTGAACTTCTGAACTCCAGAACCGTACAATAATAAATTTGGGTTCTTTTAAGCCACCATATATATGGCAATTTGTTACAGCAGCGTTAGGAAACTAATATAGTACAAGTGGATTTAGATTCTAACCTATCTTTTTTTTTTTTTTAAGATTTTATTTATCTATTTGACAGAGAGAGAGAGATCACAAGTAGGCAGAGAGGCAGGCAGAGGGAGAGGGGGAAGCAGGCTCCCCGCTGAGCAGAGAGCCCGATGCGGGGCTCAATCCCAGGACCCTGAGATCATGACCTGAGCCGAAGGCAGAGGCTTAACCCACTGAGCCACCAGGCACCCCATAGATTCTAACCTATCTTAACCTCAGATTTGGCCTCATTTAGGCTCCAGTCTATAATGTCCTTGACTTCTGAAAACCTGCATAACTGTTTACAGCTTAGTTACTCAGCCTCCATTTGGACACTTGGTCCAATTTTTCTTAGCCTTTGACTTCAAGTATTGTATTGATTTCAATTCCATCTCTTTTCCCTGCCTGGAAACTTACATAAATTACTCTTCGGTTTAAAAAACAAACAAACAAACAAAAACCTTCCAGCTGAACCTAACCCCCAAGAACACCCCTAACAATGATATACTTATAAGAGGTATCTTACAGGCACACATATGATCTATTTCAATTTCCCAAGCAGAACTCAATCACCATATTCCAACTGTTTGTGAAAACGATTGTGAGTAAATTTTATAAAGTGAGTAAGGCTATAATTTGTCAACAGAACATTCAAGAGATGATAAATCTGATATTTTTTTTTATTCCCTTTTCACTAGAAAAGAAATAGGATACAACTGGCCTCGTGATAAAGGAAATAAATCTGCCATCTACTGGTATCCAATGAAAACTACAGGCATGAAGCCTTTAAATCCTAGCACTACGTAGCTATAGTATAAAGTTAACTATAAAAACAAATTTCCCCCTTTTACCATTTCATGGAACATAATAACAACCAATTATATATTTTTGTGCCACTTTTTATGCCACAAATTCATTTCCCATGTTTCAATTGCCTAACCCTAATTATGATAGCGGGAACTGAATACATTCTAAGATACATAATTAAATTATGTTTATAGACCCATTGAAAGAGAGACCATTTTCAAGATTATTTCTGTTCTTACTGCCTGAATCAACATCTAAAAGAATCTTGTAAATGCAGTATCACTCTATGTTCCCACTCATACACAGTCTACACCTAAGCACTTACACACACACACACGCACTTACACACACACACACACACACACACACACACACACACACACACACAAGCATTTTGCTTCCACATAAACTAAGTGCCCTAAATCAAAACTACAGATCTGCTGATGTCCTGCTGAGTAAAGGACATCTTGAGTATTATTGGATAATAAAGATCAGCCTCTGATAAATAAATTACATTATAATGGTAAAATCAATCCCAATTTTGACATTTATATGTATTTCGTTTTCATTGTCACTTTAGGAATATAATAGCACTATGGTTATTTCTGTAATAATTTACTACCTCAGTTCTCTTTGATTAACCTTTTATTTCCTGAATTTCTTTACACTTTTCTTTCTATTGAAAAATAAACAAAAAACCCACTCTATTGCTATAGTTTGAAGCGGGACCTTCCAGTCAATAAAAGATATAGATTCTATTATTATAATTTACTTGGTGAATACACATGTGAAGGATCTACTCAATCATATTTTGACTAGTGCAGAAGTAAGTTGCTCAGGATACAGAGGACAAGTTATAAGGAACGAAATAAACAGCCTTTGCAGGCCAGAAGCTTAGATCTCAAACTAAGAATTTTCTAAATTTTCCAATAGTGAGTCTAAATGCAAGACCTCAAAACATTGGAGAGAGTTGTGAGAAATTAAAATTGGTGACCATTCTCATGTGGGGTGAATCCTGGTAACATGGATGTCACCCTGTTGCAGGTTCTTAGAAATACAAAGTCACCTAATTGAGATGACCGAAAAATGGAGGGTGGTTTGTCACAGCATTTAGCCTTACTTTTGGGAATAAATGGAGAGAGTAAAAGTCAAATGGGAAGGTGCCAAGTTTCTACAGTGGAAAGATTAAGAAACTATGGTCCCAATGTGATAACTGTCAAAACTTTGAAAAGTTTGCATACACTTATATATTTTTACCTAGTTGTGATTAGCAGGGAAACATTTAAAACTGAAAAGAATTCAGTCCTGTGTCTCTTTTTTACCCCATTCCACCCTCTTTAACATCCCTTCTGTATATTTTATTCAAATAACTGAGCAAGCAATAGAATGCCAAGTAATAAATACAAAAGAAATAATTGAGGGAAAAAATTATCAATGTTTAGAAAAATTAGTGAGGAAAAATTTGATGAGAAACAGAATATTTGCATAGTCTCCAAGAATCTCTCCACAAATTATTTATTAATGACAAACGGAAATAGAATTGAGTTACAATGGAGAAATCTGGCAATTAGTATCTTACCCCGGTAAACAAAGGTGACATCACCATTCTTAGGATAATATCATGTGGCTTCTGAGTATGATGTACTGAGGATACAATATCATTTCTGATACCCATGCCAAAAATGTATAGCTTGCATTTAATCATGAGGAAACAAACGCCCAAACACACATACACCCACACACACACACACACACATACACACACACACGTGTGCGCAGGTCTGTCTTCTTCAATGTTAAGGTGAAGAACAACATAGAAAGACTGAGAAACTGTTTCAGACCAAGGAGACTAATGAGACATGAGAACTAATGTATGACGTGACCAGGACGGCATACTGAGCCAGGACAAAAGGGGCTATAAAGTACGTTACTGAGGCAATTGATGAAATTCGAACATGGACTTCAAATTCGAAAATAGTGTTGTGTCACTGTTATAATTCTTGATTTGGGTACTTGTACTGCAATTATGTGAGAAAATTTTCTTATTTGTAAAAAATCCATGTTGAAACATATAGAAAAAGAGAACATTTTTTAAAGTTATAAAATGAAATGTGCTATACAACAGGGAGGGATAACTATAGCGGGAATGTTAACATTTGATAAATTAAATAGAGAATACAATTAATAAGGTTTATATAGCTAATAGAAAATATCTACATATGCAAACTGCAGGAAAAGAATATGCTTTTTATCAATTGCACGTGAGACATTTATAAAAATTATGATATGTTAAGCCACAAGGAAAATCTGGGCAAATTCCAAATGAACAAAAATAAGAACTATGTCTTCTGACAACAAAGAGAAAAAAAAAAAGAAGAGCTAGAACTAGAGGCCCATTAATATATGTACTCAGAGAAGAAGCCTGCCTTAAACATATTACTCACTAGACAGGAAAAAATGTATCAGTTAATCACTGTTGGTTTGCCGGTTGTCCCCTGTACAAGGAGGGCAGGGAGAGACGGAAGAAAGAGGCAGGTCACTCCAGATTGGCAGGTAGCATGTTTAAAAAGCAAGGGAACTTACTTATGAAGCTTGTCTTGGGCAGCCACAAGATGGAAAGATCTCTGCACCACCAGAAACTTAAAAGTTTACAAAGACGCCTTGGGGTGCCTGGGCGACTCGGTTAGTTAAGCATCTCATTCTTGATTTCAACTCAGGTCATGATCTCAGGGTCGTGGGATCAGGCCCCATGTTCAATGGGGAGTCTGCTTGGGATTCTCTCCCTCTCCCCATCCCCCTGCTCACGAGCTCTCTCTCTCCCTCCATCTCTCTCTCTCTCAAATAAAAAAAATAAATCTTTTAAAAAAAGTTTGCATAGAGGCCTTAATGGGCTTCAGTCACATATCTAGTCCAGATGGTCTCAGCAACACATTGCTCTCTCAAGGCTGCATCCTTGAAAATGGCTCCCTCTTTGGGAACAGTGGGCAGAACATACATTCCAAGGACAGGGGAGGGGGTGAGAAGCCTCTGAATGCCCACATCCAGCTCAAATTTCAGCCAGTGGTCGCGTCCTCTCTATTACCTCCTCCAACAATTACTAAAAGTTAGAATCAGAACAAAGTACACCTTTGGAAATAGAAATAAGGAATTACAAAAGATAGAAATGAGAATGGCAAAACAATAATCAAAACACAATTTAGAATTATGAAAAAAAATGTATATGTTTCCCTATTAATCCATTTGAAAATCTTCCATTTTAAACATTAAGTCACCTTGGTGATTGGGAACCCAAAAGAAAAAAATTGTAGTGTAATCCTAAGCAATTTAAAAATTAGTAAAGGAAATGCCTGGATCGCTTAGTCAGTTAAGTGTCTGCCTTCGGCTCTGGTCATGATCCCAGGACCCTGGAATAGAGTGTCCCACATTGGCTCCTTGCTCAGCGGGGAGCCTGCTTCTCCCTCTGCCTGTTGCTCCCCCTGCTTGTGTGCACGCTCTCTCTCTCTCTCTCTTTCTCTCTCTCTCTCTCTGACAAATAAATAAATTTTAAAAAATAAAAATTAGTAAGGATATAGGACATTCATGCAACGTTGGGCATTGACTATACATAAATGCTAGGAAATATAAAATGAGACAGATCAGTCCAGATCATGTTCTTCACTGAGCATGTTTGGACTTGTCAGATTATTCCACCCAGGAATTTGTATCCTATAACAACAGAGAGCAGAGCAAGCCATATTCATGAGTCCTCTCTCTCTACTTGTGTGTAATGGGACATTTATATGCAACAACTGATCATGTCAATGGCAGAAACTGTGTAGAGGAGATAATGTGATCAATCCCAGTATCTCTAATTAGTGTTCATATGGGCTTTACTGTGTCAAGAAAGCCCAGGAGAGGGCACAGCTGGTAGTACTAATTACAGTTAAGGATCAAGCAATTAAAATAAAATGATCAGCCTTGTAGAGGCCAAAGTTTAAGGATAACAGGAAACTAGCAGAGTATCTTTGATATAACACTCTCAAGGTGTTTCCTCAGAAGAATAGAGATAGGGTCTAGGTGTGCCTCTGTTGAAAGCACATGGAAGTGATGGAAAGAAATTTTTTATTTGACTTTTGAACTTTTTGGGATAAGACATTCAGGTACTGATTTTGGACAAAGGGACATAAGCATTTTACAAAGATATGAGCTATATTATATAATTTTTAATAAATTATCTGTCGATAATTTTTCCCCTCTTCACATTTGAGCTAATACTAGTTTGGGAAAAGGGTTCTATATTAAAATTTGATTGGGAATTTCAAGCCCAAAAGATGGGGGCCTAGACTTATAAAGTTCAAGTGATTATTTCTTCCTCTCCTAAAATCTAACCCATATATAGAGAATTAAAATCAACAAAATAATCTACAAAAATCCTGGAAACTCATTTTTCTGATGTCAGAAAATAGTTCAGGTAAATGTACAATTTCTATAGCGGAATAAGTTAAAATTTATTTATCTTCGTTAATTTAAAGCATGTATATTTTTAGTGATACAGACCACTGAGAAGAATATGGGATACAGAATGTGAAAATTAATGTAGCCCTAAAATACTTCTTGAAACTTTTTCTACATATTTCCTCTCTGGGAGTACTGAGATGGTGCTGATATACACTAGAAATCTCTTTTCATTGGGCAGAGCCCTTGAGAAAAATTACTGAAAAGTATAGCCAGGTCCCTACACATGGATTAAGATACTCATAAGAAATACAGTACATTACTTGCCGTTTTATTGAGCACTTGACAGTGGGTCAAGTACTGTTCTGGATGATTTTCATATATTATCAGTAATTCTGATGACAGTCCTGTAAGACGAGATTTATATTAATATTTCCCAGGCATTAAAATAGGTTAAATGACCTAACTTAATCAGTGGCAGAGCTGAGATTGGGTCCCAGGTTAACTTGACTCCAGCCATCATACCTTGAGGACTCTCTATAGCTGGCCTTACCTGGAATACTTAAAAGATAAATTAAAACACACACACACACACACACACACACACACAAAAACAAGCAACAACAACAACAACAAAAAACCACCTTGTGTCCCAGACAAGGGATGGCCAGTGAACACATTCACTAAGTCATGGCCACAAAGAGAGTTTTGGAAAAGAAAATCTCCTCAGTGTCATTTCCTAGTTAATTCGTCTCCATTTCAGACTCCTGAAAACGAGTCTAGTTTTTTAACAGAAGGAGAGGTAATTGTAGGTGACTGCATTTGTCAGGAACCCTAAGCTGGCCGAGATCTAATTCATTTTTTGTGTTCCCTCAGATAAGGGGCTCTAGATGAGAATTAACTTGAAGGGAGCCAGAGCCTTGGACTCCCAACAGTGACCACTGCTATAGCCTAGAGACAAAAAGATGGATTCCGGCCCAAGGTATAAGCGCAGCAGTGGCATAAACAGAAGGCTACAGCTGCTGACCTGACACATGCAGGTTGGGGAAGGGGTAGACCTCACTAAAGGTGAAATTAAGAATATCCAAAGCTAGTATGAAGTTAGGACAGAGGAGGACGGGGATCCAGGCCTTTGAATGGACCTCTCTGGACAAATATCTCTGCTCCCATAGTGCTGGAGACAAGAATCTTCCTACATTAAACAAGCTGATGGGTAGGGACTTTTCCTCCTGGCAACTCATCACCTAAACACAGGGGAAAAGACACATGGCTGCCAGGAGTCTGATTTAAATAAAGTCCCGGGAGATAATAGCATCTCTTTCAAAGCTCAGTTCATATAAAGAAAGGCTTGTGCTTCTTGTTGTGCTAATCAATCCTTCAAGTTAGTGCCCATATATCATTATAATAGAGCTATTCTAAACTGAATTCAATATGGTGACATGTTTATGATTATTTTATTTACTTTAAAGAACATTATGGAAGGTGTGTTTATTTTGTACTGCTATTAGCAAACTATATTGCCACAAATCTTTAGATAATTCTTCCTAAGCAAGGCAGCAAACTCAAAAGCTATAAAGGAGGAAAATGAACAAATTTGATTACATTAATTTTTTTATATTCTGCATACCAAAATATACCACAAAGCAAATGAAAATTATTGCAAGTAAGAAGAAAATATTTGTAAAACACATAATAGGCAATGAATTAATGTCCATATTACACAAAGATATCTGAAAAATTACTTTTTGAAAGATACCAAATCAAAAAATAAAGTATTATAACTGCCAAATCTCTGAAAAAGAAAAGCAAATGGTAAATAGGCACATTAAAGGAAGCTCACAATTAATAATCAAGAATATATAAATTAAAGCAATAATGAGAAAACCTATTTTACCCATTAGATAGTTTTAACCAATAAAACACTTGAGAAGTAACACAAAGCCAATTCCTAGCCTAATCTTTAAGAAGATGGTGTATTAGTCAGGGTTCTCCAGAGAAACAGAACCAATAAAATATATAAATTTAAAGAGATTTATTATGAGGGACTGGCTCACACTATTATGGAGACTGAGAAGTCCCACCATCTGCCATCTGCAAGATGAGACCCAGGAAACCCAGTGGTGTAGTTCCAGGCAAACCCAAGGGCCTGAGAACCACACGAGCCAGTTGGTATAAGTCCCAGTCTGAGTTTGAAGTCCTGAGAACAAGGAGCACCAGTGTCTGAGGACAGAAATTGGATGTCCCAGGGAGCAAATTTACCCTTCCTCTGCCTTTTTGTTCTATCCAGGCCCTCAGGAAATTGGATATGCTCACCTGCATTGTGAGGGCAATCTTCTTCACTCAATCTCCAGATTGAAATGCATCCTCTTCCAGAAACACCCTGACACACAATGCCCAGAAATAATGTTTTACCAAGTATGTGGGTATCCATTAGCCCGGTCAAGTTGTCACATAAAATTAACCATCACCAATGGGCAGATTATACCCCAGTCTCTTTAAACCCTGAATACCATCTAAGAAGTCCATTCCTTTGCCAGAGAGATGACATGAAGAGACCCTGAAAGAGAAGGGCCCAGCTGAGTCAGCCTTCCACCATTCCCACCAAGGTGTCAAATATTTGAGTGAGAAAACTGGGGGCCTACCAGACCCAACCAGCTACCCACCAAGTGACCCCAATCAGTGTGCTGCAGAAAAATTGTCCAGCCATGCACTACCTGAATTTTTGACCAACCACACACACAATGTACCTGTATATTATATAATAAAAAGATATTAAATATATATATATATTTGTGTGTGTGTATATGTATGTGTGTGTGTGTGTGTGTGTGTGTGGTTGGTGTGTATATATATCCATTGTGTGTATATCCATATGTGTGTATATATCCATTCTATTTTTTAGTAGTTTGTTACATAGCAATAAATAACCAGAATAGCTGTCAACCAATAAACAGCAGAACAGCCCTCTAAATGGAGAAGCCCTTTAAGATATCTAAAACAAAACAGAGAAGAGGCCAGAAAAAAATCAAGAATAAATGGCATCAAAGACAAGAAAGGAGAGAGAATATCAGGAAGGAGAGTGACGGTGAATAAATAATAATAAGAGATGCAGAAAAATGTTCATTACATATTGTAATTAGAAACTCACTAGCGGGATGCCTGGGTGGCTCAGTTGGTTGAGTGTCCAACTCTTGATTTCAGCTCAGGTCATGATCTCAGAGTTGTGACTTGGAGCCCTGTGTCAGGCTCCACACGGGGCATGGAGCCTGCTTAAGATTCTCTCTCTCCCTCTCTCACTGCCCCTTTCCCCCTCTAAAAACAAAAAGGATTCCCTCTCCCTCTGCCTCTATCTCAATAATAATAATAATAATAATTCAAAAAAAAGAAACTCAGTAGCAACTTCAGTGGGAACAGTTTTGGATGGGGGCTGGGGAATAGTAGTAAATTAATGAGTGAATGAAAACCCAGCAATTCATAGCAATTCACTAGATTTATATTATAGACAAAATTGCCATACATAGAATGTACATACTAGTGGTATTAATCATGGAGAAAAAAAAATGAAACAACTCAAATGTCCATTGGCAGAAGAAGAGATAAAAAATATGTTATATTCAGCAGCAAAGTGGAATAAATACAGCTATATGCAAAATGATGGATGACTCAGGCACATAGCCAGTCTCAGAAGATTGTGCATAGTATAATGTTTTTTTAAAGCTAAGAAATAAAACTAAGCACATATTTATATATGTATATTATATATACATACACATATATATATATGTGTGTGTATGAACATATATATATAATAAAAAAGCCAAAGAATGTCAAACAGAGAATTCAGAATAAGGGTCATCTTACAATGAGAGTCAAAGTATGCATGTGGGGTGGGGAGAGAAACACTTTAGTTAAATGAATGATATTGGTAATGTTCGGATTTATAACTTACATATAGGTCTCCTATATTCTTGTATACATATCAAATATAACATTGCAGGATTTACAGGAAATTTTAAAAAATAAAATGACAGGGATAAAATGAAGATAGCCCAGAGTCTACCTTTCTAGGAAGCTTTGCTATAATAGGAAGGCTAGAGATAGACCGGTGTTAGAGGAGAGAAATAACATGTTAACATACAATTTTAGGAGGGAAGAAACAAGCATATTCCCAAACACACAGGAAAAGTCATTTTTGAGTGATACATAACTATACTTAAGGGTGTGGGGAAAGAATTATTGACTTCATGTCAATACTGATGGATGGGGCCTCTGGAGATTCTGCTGACACATCACATCCCACTGAAACTCAGGTTTCTAATTGTGAATGGCTATCGTTTGGCTATTATTTTTTACTATGCACCTGTATCAATTTTTTTGTTTAATAAATGTGTAGCATCTTTAAAAAGAAAAGGCCTCTTGCCGTTCTGCTGTGTCTGACAGGAAAAATGCTAAGCATGCACTATATACAAATCTGTATTTAACTTTTGATGGACAGGCAGAAATTTTCTGAATATAAGTCAAATAAAATAATATGTTGAAAAGAAAATGGATGGTTTCCCATACAGAATTACATTCAAATATGTACCAAGGAGACTAACAGTTGTCAATCTACATGGATACCCTTCAGCTTCTAAGAGGACTCCCAACGTTTTTTGCCTTCAGAAACTGCAAGGAAGGCTCTTTAGCAAATACCAAGACCTTCCTCCAAAAATATGATGTGAAGATGTGTCTGATATCTACCTTGAGCCTTATGGCAGTATATCAACCAAAAATATCTCACCTGTCTCTTGGGGACTGAGCCATCATCCCTACCATATACCTTGGGGAGGTATTACACAACTCTCTTTACTCTGGAATCAAAAGCAAAACTTTAGAACCAAATATATGTATTTTAATTAATGCTAGCACCAGTGTATTTCTGAATTTGTTCAATGCCTGTCCTTTCCTTGGTGTTTTGCTAGCTACCAAGCAACATGCCCTTGAATAGAGGATTCGTCTTCAAGGAGAGATGGCTCTAACAATGTAACCAGCTGTTGAAGCAACAGCTGAAGAGGAGGTCAAATCTCAGAAGCCTGAGGTTAGCAATTCTCTTTTATCTGCGCTTTCTATTCTCTACCTATTCCTTTTCTCTTTTGAAAAGGAAAGGTTTTTTTTCCTCCTGAGGTTTGAAATAATGGGAAAGGGCAGCTTATGCCTTGATATTGGACCAATGAAAAAAATTCCGTTTATTGCCACTCATTCCCTTGAATCTAGAACCAAAATAGAGCTGCCCCTGATGTGTGAGAACATGAAGGCTATGGGGCCATCTGCTGAGGCACTTGGGGGTGTGGCTGTCCAGGAGAAATGCAGGCAACTACAGTTTGACCATTAAAATGAAGTGGACTATGGTCAGAGAAACAGTCGGTCAAAAGGCATAAGATCAGGGCTAACAACATTTGAGTAAGAATCTAGGAAGAGAAGTTTTTCTCACAAAGCCACAGTTTGGTTTTATGAGAAAATGAGGATTGCAAACATGCGCTCAAGAATGAAAATGCCGAGTTTCAAAATCAGCAGAGAGGTGAGTTGAATATATACCAGTGTGCTATTCCTATACTGTGGGATTCTCATAGCACTGGGATTCAAACATAAATGAGTCATAAAAAGCCTTCTGTTCATGTTGACTTTTTCTTGAATTGGAAAGATCTGAATCTGTCTGTTCCATATATCATGGTTCCAATTTATTTTTAATTGCACATATATGACATCATCAAGACTTAATCCAGTTTGAGCTATGGAGTTTGTAGGGGCATAAGCCATCAGCTTTATTAAAAAGCCACAATATTGGGGTACGGGGTGGCTCAGTGAGTTAAAGCCTCTGCCTTCAGCTCAGGTCATGATCTCAGGGTCCTGGGATCGAGCCCCACATTGGGCTCTCTTCTTAGCAGGGAGCCTGCTTCCCCCTCTCTCTCTGCCTGCCTCTCTGCCTACTTGTGATCTCTCTCTCTCTCTCTGTCAAATAAATAACTAAAATATTTAAAAAAAAAAAAAGCCACAATATTTGTGGCAAGACAAAAAATCTACTTGCATCTTTTCGTTGGAACAATGTCCAGAGAACACAGAAATGTGAACCATAGCCTAAGAAGTTGCTAACTTTATTAGCAACATTATATCATGCCTAACACTTGTAAAGCATTCCTAACATATAGCAGAAAAAAGAACTCATGCTTCAAGATATAAGATCTGTGCCTGAAATGGAAATAAATAGCTCTCTAGCCTGTTCGCAGACATGTCCTTGTATTTATACAAAATTGCTCGAGTCAGTTCAGCCTTCTGGGACTCACTTCTGCATGGAGCAGCTCCTGATCCTCTCACGGGGCCTCCCTCACCTTCCATTCCTGTCACTGAAATGGAGTGAAGGACCCTAAAAATAGGAAGGCCTTTGCTCAGACTTGAAGCCTGATTGTAAACCAGACTCTCTTTAAGTGACTTGTTTAATAAGCCTGGAACGACTGACTACCTTTCTCAGAAATGTTTTAAAGTCTAATTTCATACCCCCAAAAGACACATCTAAACAAGCAAATCTCTGAACAGTTCTAAAGTACCATTCTGACTTTTATATCTTAAAATAGGATATGACCCAAAGATTAAAAAGTAGTCCTAGATTTATGGTGTGGGCGTGGAGAGAAGTACAAGATTCACCTAGGGAGAAAATAGACCTATCCTGGTTAAAATCTAATCAGCATTATGCCCTTTAGGCAAGTTGGAAATTTAGTGTAAGAAAAACAATTTTTTTCTCCCAGAGCAAAAAATGTTTTTTTTTAATTTAGAAAGTTATCTAAAACAAAAAAATAAATAAAGAAGAGATTTTTTAAAAAAAATCTTAGCTTCAAAGATTATCACGACTTTCTAGAATTAAAAAAATGTCCACCTAAGTAATTTTTCTTTATATTGATATTATTTTCATTTGCTTTGCCTTTTCATCAAGGTAGTAAAAACTGCAGCAACTCATGGATAGCTGTTTACCTGAAATCTGCTCAGGACTGTCCTCAACCACAAAGTCTAATCCCAAATCCTGTTTCATTCAGCACTGAATCACCATGTGGCAGTGTGTCAAGTATCAATTTCTTGCCTTTCTGCTCAGAATGTATTCTTCAATATACATTCTGTGATAAGCAGTGGAGTTCCTGTAAGTATTTCTCCTTTAAACGGACATGATGTTAGGCTCATGTAGAGGTGCTTGAGGGACACTGCAAGAGGAAGAACCTCTCCTACCTTTTTTAGTATGGGCTGAGGTGAGGATATCAGATGGAAAACTCCCCCAACCATAGATTAAAGCATAGTCCCTCTGTTACCTCCTAGCTATGGCCTTAAGAAAACACACAGAAAGCAGAGCTCTCATGCAGTGGACACAATCTCAGGGCCTCTTGCCTCAACTGGCACAAGACACCCCCCACATGGTCCATATGCTTTGAAGGCCACTTTGCCCCCATTAGCACACTTACACCACCAATCGCTGACCAGCTGCTCCCCCACCTGCATTCTGTAGTGTTGCCTACTGCCTGCCTAGCAACCCCAGCCTGGCCAAACCAGCCAACTTCTCTGTTAACTGGTGGACTAAATCACACCTTCTCCAACAGGGTCTGAACCCCTTCCAGGTCTGTACTTCCTTGGGTACTCTACTTCAGCGCCAGTGTACCATATAGAGTTTCCTCGTATCTCATAGTCTTTTCTCATATTTAATCATTGTTCATAGTAAATTTTTCCTGCTTATCTTACTGTCTGCTTTCGATCTCCTGACTGGACCCAGATTGCTACATGCCTAGTTCCTGGAACTCAGAAAGAACTCAACAATAAACTAAAACTGCCTCTAGGAGTTCTAATTCTCCACCCATTTTTTATTTATTATTCATTTTTGTGTCATTTTGTGGTATATTCTACCACTAAATAATCCCATATGTTGCATCAAGATTAAGCTTGCTGGAGCATAACTGACATCACACGCACAATGTTAATCTTTATTGAGTACATATGTGACCAATACTATTCAAGGTGCTTTAGATATATCATTATTACTTTTCACAACAGTTCTGAAGAATGGGTATTATTTTCCCAATTTAAAAAAATATGTAAAATGAGGCTCAAAGAGGTTAAGAAACTTGGCCATTATCACATAGCTATTAATTACTGGGACTAGGATCATAAACATGCTTGATCCTAAGGCCTGTGCTCACTCCATCCATGTTTCATGTAATTCTCTACTTTAAAAGCATTTACTGGTGTCCCATCGACACCTGGGCCCACAACAATTGCAATCTTGTTTACGAAAACTTTTCTGATCTCTCTTTCTGAACTCTGGCAGTACATTTTAGTGGATACCTCCTAATAGCAATATACCTTGAATTATATCTATTTATGCTTAATTCTAAGAGGATAAAGAAAAAAAAAACATTTATTTTTATGCCCAATTCTTCCTATCAGAACTCTCAGAATATTACAAAAAAAAAAAAAGAACTCTCAGAATATTAATATCCCCAAAGACAAAAGAAAGATCTTTGAGGAAACTGCAAAGATGGATATTCATAAGTAGGTAAAAGTGAATGCATGATGAAAATGTAATAAAGTCCACGAGAGGAGAAATAGAAGTATACTATCATAAGATTCTTACATTGCCTGTGAAGTTGTATCATATCACTTAAAGATAGATTGTACGATAAACATAAAACAAGTACTGAAATAACAAAATAGAATTATAAATAAAAAGCCAAACATAGAGATAAAATGGAATTGTAAAAAATACTTAGTACAAAAAAAGGCAGAAAAAGAAGAAAAAAGAAACAAAGAAGAGATGAGAAAGATAGAAACTCAGAACAAAATCATTGGTTTAAACTTAAACACTGCAGACTCTTTAAGATTAAGAAGTTGGAATGTTTGTTCTAATGACATTATTCAACATTGTACTGGCGATTCTAGCCAGTGCAATACAATAAGGAAATGAAATAAAAGCCATGTAGATTGTACCTGTTTTTAATCACTAAAAACATGATCATCTATGTACAAAGCTGATGAATCTACAAAAAAGTAACAAAACTAACTAGAATTAAATAAAAACTCGAAACAACCAAAAAAACAAAAAAAGAAAAAAACTTTCATCATTTTACAACTCCATGTTATTTATAAATTAAAAGATAACAAAATGGAAAAATTAAAAATAAAGTTATGTACAAAAGACAATGTAATTTAAGTCATAATACCCTAATTGGATAAAGGGATTGCTAATTTTGATGAAAAGTACAGCCTATAATTAATGTCATAATCTTTTTACAAAAACATGTCAAACATTTAAAAAACTGAAAAAAATAAAAACCTATTAACCATCATTTATATTAAATAAATGTTAATATGTAATTACATTTGCTTTAAATCCTTTATTTTTAAATTAACATTTACAGATATAAACAACCCCTTTGTATCTTTGTATCTGTGCTATCAGTAACATTAATTATTAATAAATTATTTTACTAATCAAAAGAGTTCAGTGAAGTGTAGGATATAAGAAGAAAATGCAAAAATAAATTTATTTCTACATAATAGCAATAAACAATTGGAAAATGATAATTAACAGTACAATACCAGTTATAGCACTAAAATATGAAATTTTAAGGATGAATCTGACAAAATATGTGAAATGCTTGTATACTGACTATCAAATAACATTGAGAAAAAAAAGGAAGACTTAGAGGCGCCTGGGTGGCTCAGTCATTAAGCATCTGACTTTGGCTCAGGTCATGATCCCAGGGTCCTGGGATCGAGGCCCGCATTGGGCTCCCTGCTCATCGGGAAGCCTACTCCTCCCTCTCACACTCCCCCTGCTTGTGTTCCCTCTCTCCCTGTCTCTCTTTCAAATAAATAAAGAAAATCTTTTAAGAATATATATAAAAGGAAGACTTAAAAATAATAGAGATATCCCCATTGGCGAGGATGCGGAGAAAGGGGAACCCTCCTACATTGTTGGTGGGCATGCAAGCTGCTGCAGCCACTCTGGAAAACAGTATGGAGGTTCCTCAAAAAGTTGAAAATAGAGCTACCCTATGACCCAGCAATCACACAACTGGGTATTTACCCTAAAGATACAAATGTAGTAATCTGAAGGGACACGTGCGCCCGAATGTTTATAGCAGCAATGTCCACAATAGCCAAACTTTG
>CM052892.1:25473626-25521160 GCA_028534135.1 Potos flavus
GGGGGGTAGGGACAGGGTGGCTGGGTTATGGACATTGGGGAGGGTATGTGCTATGGTAAGTACTGTGAAATGTGTAAGCCTGATGATTCACAGTCATGTACCCTGGGGAAAATAATACATTATATGTTAATAAAAAAATTTAAAAAAAAAATAATAATAGAGATATACTGTGTTCATCAATCATGAATCAGAAGACTTAAAAATGTGAAGATATCAGTTTATCCCATATTGAGTGAAGAATCAACAAATTCCAAATCAAAATCTCAGAATGCCTTAAAAAAATTACTAGCTGATTCTAAAACTCATAAGAAATGCAAAGCGCAAGAGTAGTCGAAACAACTTTGCAAAGAACAAAGTTGGAAAACTAACACTATTTGACTTCAAGTTATATTATAGAGCTATACTAATCAAGACAATGTGGTATGGGTGAAAATAGAAAAAGAATTGATGAATGTAAAGGAATATAGAGTCTAGAAATATACTCACACACATATAGACTACTGGTCTTCAACAAAGTACACAGGTAATTCAGCAGAGAAAAGATGATCTGCTTCAACAAATGTTGCTGGAACACTTGGATATGCAAATACATGAACTTTGATCCACACCTCACACCTTCCCCCAAAATGAATACAAAATAGAGCATAGATCTAAACAAAAATTCTAAAACTATGAAAGTTCTAAAACAAAATATGCAAGGAAAATCTACATGAGCTTGGAGTCAACAAAGATTTCATAGATATGACACCAAAAATGCAATTCTTAAAATAAAAATTAGATAAATATGACTTCATCAGAACTTAAAACTTCTGCTCTTATTGTATGTCAATTATAACTCAATAAAGCTCTTAAAAATAATTCAGAAAAATAACCTAAGATTACCAACTTTTTATTATACCAAATTAAGAAAAGAATTATTATATTATTACTATTATCTCATAAATAATTTCATTTGTTTTTTCAAAAATAAAAAAATTAAAATAATCTCATAGTAATAAATAAAAGTACTTTTGATTGAATTAATATATATAGTTTAAGCTTACTATGTGTTGTATTTATTTTTCTCAATTTTCAAGGACTAATGAAAAGCATTTCATTAAATAGTAAATTTCCCCGGCATTGGCAAACAGCTGACCTTCAAAATTAGTAAGCTTAGCCTGCCTTTATTAAACATCGTTTATTGCAGCTGTAGATTTTAAAGAGGTTAGAAAATAGATATTTCAAGGTTATTATTTTTTGAGAGTCTTAATAATGGCATTAGTATTGTTTCTTGCTATAATAGATGTTTAACATGTACAAATCATTGAATCAATATTGTCAGTAAAAAGCAAACTGTCCTACAAAAGAGACCAATATAAATGCTTTTAAAGAAATAAAATATTTTTCATTATAATATCCCCTTGGTAATGTATTTCCAGTTTGTTTGTTGTACTTTTTCTAGCATTGTTTAGTGTGCTTCAATTAAAAAGTTCAAAAATGGCCTTCTCCTAATTGAAATTTAAGCACAATCCAATGGATGAGAGACATGCTGGGAAAAATTTGTCATTACAAATCCCCAAATAAACCTGTCGGTTTGCCATTTAAGAAAACTTATGAATAAGCTTGACAAGATTCCAAGTCCGCACACTGTTATCTTGTTCTGACTTTCCTATTAAGACTTAAAAGGCTAAAAATAGAGCCTTTGCCTGATTTCTTTTTGGTGAAACTATAGTAACTGGATATCTAATGCAGCAGTTTAAGCCATGACAATGATAAAATTTGAATATTTTTCTTATCCATTCTCTAGATGCTGATTTTAGTAAGTTGTCCCAGGGGTGCCTTAGGTGAGGCTTTGAGATCTTACTTAAGAAAGTACTTTTGAGGGGCGCCTGGGTGGCTCAGTGGGTTAAAGCCTCTGCCTTCGGCTCGGGTCATGATCTCAGGGTCCTGGGATCGAGCCCCTCATCGGGCTCCCTGTTCAGCAGGGATCCTGCTCCCCCCCCCCCCACCTCTGCCTACTTGTGATCTCTCTCCCTCTGTTAGAAAGAAAGGAAGGAAGGAAGGAAGGAAGGAAGGAAGGAAGGAAGGAAGGAAGGAAGGAGAAAGAACAAAAGAAGAAAGAAAGGAAGAAAGAACTTTTGAAGTGGTCTTTGGGGAAAACAATCAGAACCAAGACAGAAAGTCTGTAGAGCTGTCTCAGCTCACAATTACATGGTCAAGGATGCTCCATAAACTTAAAGAACGAAAATGCAGCTTTTGAGCAATGGAGTAGAGGCCTGAGTCAACTTGTAGTTTTAAAACAGACCAACAGAGTGAAAAGAAAACTAATAAAGAAAAATCCAAGTTCAGCAAAGTTTATGATTTTCTCCAAATTTGATGCATATGAGGTGTGAGAATAACAGCTAAACAATAATTTATTGATAGGCTGTAGCTTCAAATTTATATGCTGCATTCCCTAAGAAAATTGAAGGAAAAAACTTCCTTTGAAGAATGAGGACATTTTAATTAGAACTGGAGAACTAGAAGAAAAAAACACTATTCTAGCTTTTGTTAATTCCCTATGGATGTAAAAACTTGTCATGGATTGAGACATAGCTAATTAAAAGGTAAGCAAGCTTCATCATAAAAAATAAGCCCAATTTAGCACTTTTTTATAGAACCAAGATTTAAGTTTCTGAAGACAAATGAGATTGTGAAAGTATATCTCAATACTCTGCTCATTAAAATGACTGTATTTCTCACAAAATTACTTGAATATTTGCCTTAAAGAACATTTATCCAGGATTCAAGGAGATCTGTGTAACATACCACACACTCTTTGAGAAACACAGTAACTCCTAGAGAACCCTTCTGGCTCATTTTATGGCTTTTTTTTTTTTTTTCAGTGTTCCAAGATTCATTGTTTATGCACCACACCCAGTGCTCCATGCAATATATGCCCTCCCTAATACCCACCACCAGGTTTACCTATCCCCCCACCTCCCTCCCCTCCAAAACCCTCAGTTTGTTTCTCAGAGTCCACAGTCTCTCAAGCTTCATCTCCCCCCCTCCGATTTCCCCCAATTCACTTTTCCTTTCCTTCTCCTAATGTCCTCCGTGTTATTCCTTATGCTCCACAAGTGAAACCATATGATAATTGACTCTCTCTGTTTGACTTGTTTCACTCAGCATAATCTCCTCCAGTCCCATCCATGCTGCTACAAAAGTTGGGTATTCATCCTTTCTGATGGAGGCATAATATTCCATTGTATATATGGACCATATCTTCTTTATCCATTCATCTGTTGAAGGACATCTTGGCTCTTTCACAGTTTGGCGATTGTGGCCATTGCTGCTATGAACGTTGGGGTACATATGGCCCTTCTTTTCACTACATCTGTATCTTTGGGGTAAATAGCCAGTAGTGCAATTGCAGGGTCATAAGGTAGCTCTATTTTTAATTTCTTCAGGAATCTCCACACTGTTTTCCAAAGTGGCTGCACCAACTTGCATTCCCACCAACAGTGTAAGAGGGTTCCCCTTTCTCCACATCCTCTCCAACACTTATTGTTTACTGTCTTGTTGATTTTGGCCATTCTAACTGGCGTAAGGTGGTATCTCAATGTGGTTTTGATTTGACTCTCCCTGATGGCTAATGATGATGAACATTTTTTCATGTGTCTGTTAGCCATTTTTATGTCTTCTTTGGAGAAGTGTATGTTCATGTCTTCTGCTCATTTTTTGATGTGATTATCTGTTTTTTGAGTGTTGAGTTTGGGGAGTTCTTTATAGATCTTGGATATCAGCCCTTTGTCTGTAGTGTCATTTGTGAATATCTTCTCTCATTCCGTGGATTGCCTGTTTGTTTTGTTGACTGTTTCCTTTGCTGTGCAGAAGCTTTTTATCTTGATGAAGTCCCAAAAGTTCATTTTTCTTTTGTTTCCTTTGCCCTTGGAGACATGATTTGAAAGAAGTTGCTGTGGCCGATGTCGAAGAAGTTACTGCCTATGTTCTCCTCTAGGATTTTGATAGATTCCTGCCTCACGTTGAGGTCTTTTATCCATTTCGAGTTTATCTTTGTCTGTGTTGTAAGAGAATGGTCAAGTTTCATTCTTCTATATATAGCTGTCCAATTTTCCCAGCATCATTTACCGAAGAGACTGTCTTTTTTCCACTGAATATTTTTTCCTGCTTTGTCAAAGATTATTTGACCATAGAGTTGCGGGTCCATATCTGGACTCTCTACTCTGTTCCATTGAAGTCATTTATGGCTTCTTTTATCTGTGCCCTTTTCTCATCATCAACTATCAGTAGAAAATACTGGTTTGAACAGGTTAGCCAATTCTAAAATTCGTGATTGGCCAACATGAAGCACTATGGTAGTAAAGACTATAGATGTATGGTAGTAAAGACTATATATGTATGTAATTGTGAATTTTCAAATATTTAAACATTTAATGTATTTAAACATACAATATAAGTTTTTTGTAATAACAAATTCATATACCAAGGCAGCAATTCAAAGATTTAGGGGAAAAAGAAATATATAATCTTAATTTGTTTTGCACTGTGCTACTCTTGTGTTTATGTCCAAACCTATAGCCTAAGAATTTCCATTATAGGGTTGCCTGGGTGGCACAGTCAGTTAAACATCTTACTCTTGGTTTTGGCTCAGCCTAACAGTGGTGAGATCAAGCCCCAAGCCAGGCTCTACACTCAGCTGGAGTCTGCTTGAGGACTTTCTCTCTCCTACTCCTTCTGCTCCTCCCCATCACTCTCTCTCTCTCTAAAATAAATAAATAATTTTTTAAAAGAATTTCTACTATAAAAGCATATCGTACTTATTGATTTATTGTGGGTTTGTTCCTGTTTTATTCAGTGGACGGGACACAATCTCTACAGTTGATGCATTTGCATAAATATCCACATTCTTAATTATTGGAGAGATGAATAAGAAAAAAAGACCTACATAATAAATGACAGAGGACATAGGGCTCAGGGTATAGAAGAAGAATATCTGTTTTGTGTTCAAAACACAATTCAAAAAATGTATGGCAGGAGGGGCATCTGGGTGGCTCAATTGATTAAGTGTCAGACTCTTCATTTCAGGTCAGGTCATGATCTCAGGGTTGTGAGATGTAGCCCCACACTCCACGCTGGGTGTGGAACCTGATTGAGATTCTCTCTCTCCCTCTGCCCCTCCCCCCAGCTCCCCTGTACCTGCGCACACTATCTCTCTCTCTCAAAATAAATAAAAATTTTAAAAAACATATGACAGGAAAGATAATAATTACAGAAGTTAGAGAATGATGATCCAAATAGAGATGTGTTCCTTAAAAAGATGTTAGATAAATACATCAGAGTCAAAAATATGACAGCTAGTATACAATGGGAAAAACATATTCTCTACAGAGCAAATATTAGTAATTTATCAAGTAATCAACTTTATTGTAATGTATAAATTTACTTGAAACTAACAGAAGTGTTAAAACTTCCAGCAGCAATTTTGCATTTGTCCACTTCTTATATTTTAAATTGATTTTGCTTTATGGTTTTGATACTATAATATTTGTATAATAATTTAATATCTATGAATCTTTATCTTTAATCACTAAAAAGTGAACTTCATTTTGTTGACTCCATGTAATCATGGCTTCACTTTCATACATGTTTGACTGCATCCAAATTGAAAAACAAAACACTAAATGCCATGGAAAATATCATTTGAGAATAAGATCATTTTCTACCTTTAAGTTCTTTTTAAATGTAATTGCTAAGAAATGACACATGTATCTGAAACATAAATAATAATAAAATTCAGCATACAGAAAGCAGAAAAAAAGTTTTAAGCACTAGCTACGGTGGTTAGAAACTGCTATGTAACGAAGGCAAGACTCAAGTGTGAATTTGAAATATAAATGAATAGAGAGGTATTTTAAGAGGGAAATACAATTTAAGAGGAAAGCACAGGTAATACTTGCTGGAAAAAGAGGAATCTTTAAGACAAAGTCCATGCCTATAGGAACCTACAACCTATAATTGGTAGGGGAAATCTGTTGTTTTACTTTCTGCCTTATCTGATCATAGAGCCTCCGTTTTGGGGGGGATCCATTCTCTGCTGCTTCCAGATCATGTGATTCAGGCTGGTTTGGGATCACTTCACCTCCAGTTCCTGGGATAACCATGACCAAGTCATTCTATAACATGGGAATCATGGGATTGTTGCTGAAACGATTGAAAAGAAAGAATTCTCCTTCTGTAGAAATTGCTAAACTGGGAGTATATAAGTGCCTGGTGACCAGTGTTCTCCTTGAAGAGAGAGTATAAACAAAACCCACAAGGAAGAAAGCAGAACCAAAACAGAGAAGATTTTTTTAATCACTAGAGGACCTGGATCCACCTGTACCTGAAAAGTTACCCTTGATTTTTTTCATCATATGATCTATTAAATTTCCTGGTTTTCCCCTCTGCAAATTTTAAATTGGAATTCTGGGTTTTGCTCCTGAAATGTTCTGATTAATTTACTATTATGTTAATCTAAGGAACAGAAGGCAATGGGTCTGGCTGGAACAGGTTTGTATTAGAGAACAGAAGGAATTAATCTTAGAAAGGCAGGTAACAAACAGAGGTTAAGAAATATCCTTATGGCTAAAGAGAGGCACACCTTTTTGCTCTTGTATTTTGTGATCCCCTGAGATTGTAGCAAGTACCAAGTTAAAATTGAGTGGGATTTCCAGGTATAACAACAATTTGAGTGGGATCACCAAGTATAACTATTATTTGTCTCAGGATTAAGGCCACAAAGATCCTCCCAACTGCTGCATCTCAGTAGATATTAAAGTTAATTCAGAACCGATGCTGCAGGGTTATAAAAGGCAACCTGCTCCTTTTCATCTTTTTATCATATAAATTCTTTCAGTAAACTTTGAATTTCCCATTGAGCAAAAAAATAAAAATAAATAATAAATAATTACCCTTAAAGAGTTTGGGCCCACTGAAAATTTAACAATATTAGAGGATTGTTTTAATATCATAATCTAAAATACTGTGTAAAAATGATTGAAGAAGAAGAAATCAGAAAAATGATGCTTAAGCTATCTCCAAAAATGAATCAATAGTAGTTGCAGGCTGATTGGAATTGGAGGTGGAGGTGAGGAAAGAGTCAAAAATTATTCCAAACTCCCGTAACTGAGACAGTAGTACACCATTCACAGAAAAGGGAAGCCCAAAAGAAATACACGTTAGGAGAAAAGATAAAGTACCATAGGACAGTGGAATGTCTAGATGGAAACTTCTGTGTGGGAGATAGAA
Source organism: Potos flavus (assembly GCA_028534135.1). Taxonomy (NCBI): domain Eukaryota; kingdom Metazoa; phylum Chordata; class Mammalia; order Carnivora; family Procyonidae; genus Potos; species Potos flavus. The sequence continues at coordinate 25,480,896 of CM052892.1, forward strand.
GTATAGTACTGAAGCTTTGTTAAAAGTCATTTATGAAGAATATATTTCAAGTGATATTTGAAGTAAAGATTGTGCTTATACTGCCCAGAGAAAATGTGGAAAGAGATGAGCAGTATACTAGGGCGATGGTATAATTTGTGTCCAAACTGGGATACTTTGGAGAGTAAATCACTCACAACCTGTGCCAGGAAAATAGACATAAATCAGAGTGTCCCTGGAAAACTGGGATATATAGTGATCTCAACCTCAGTAGAATTAAAGTGAATGAAGACTTCTGTTTCCAGCAAAGAAAGAGTAGTGTCATTCCTTCTGGGTCTTCTCTCTTACAACTAAAACCCATAGATACAACAGAACAAGCATAGGGAGACTCTGAAAGATGGAAAAAAGACAAACTGCCTAGGGACCTCAGGACTTGAGGAAGTGAGCCTCTAAATTTCCTTATTATCTCCATATATCCCTAACAGAGCACTCTAGAAGCCTTTAACCCAAAACTATCAACAGGTACATCTGCACAACCCCCCCTCCAAAAAAAAAGGCTACAAGGAAAACCTATTCCCCTAGCCCAAGGACCTGGAAAAGGATGACCTAATAACAGAAAAATCTTTGTTTTTGGAAATTCCTGCCCAAATCCAACCAAACACAATGGGAAAATCACACTGTTGCGATGGTGTGACTAGGGAACTTGGTTTTCACTCCATCTTCCTGCCCCACAGAAGAAAGCAGCCAGCCCCGATTCCCCAGCCCAGCGTCTGAGCAGGGAGCTAATCTTCCATCTGTGTGGTTCTTCCATTCTCTGCCTGGGTGGTGTCTACACTTAGGGTGGAACTGAGTACAGAGCGTACCTAATCCCTGCTTAGTCAATGCCCGCAACTCTGATTCCTCAGCAGAAGAAATATTGGAGCATGGAACTGACTTTCTATCCCCCATCCATCAAAAATAAGTGGTGATTAGATTTTTTCTGCCAGGCAGCAGGGTCCAGCAGCATGGTCATTGGGAAATTCTGCTAATGGAAGACAAGAGCGAAAACTGCAGCATTAGATAAACCGTTTTCTTCAAGATGTAGACACATGTAAAAATAAGCATGCAAATGAAAACCTAGACAGCATGAAAATAATGAAGGCAGTGTAGATAAGCATGACCACCAATAGCCAGATAGCTGGGCAACGATGAAATCCAAGATGCGGGCCCGTGGGGGTTCCTCTGAGGAAAGGAAAGTGCCTTTCATCTCAATCCCTGAGAAAAAGAAAAGAATAAAAAGCAAAAGGAGTGGGGGCAGAAGACTATATTTTGGATGGTTTCACTCTCCTAATTAGGCAAAATATCCTGAAAATAGATGCCTAATTTTGTGAGAAGGATAAGAATTTTTTTTCTCTGCTCCGGTCTGCTTCCAGTGTTTCTTTGGGGACTCTGTTCCTAACAGTTTGCTGATGGCTGACTCCTTGATTGCTCTTTCTCCAGAGGGAAAAAAAAACTGAGTAAAATTAGGCTCTTGGGAAAGCCCTAACAGTGTATCAGAACTGCACTTTATGTTCCAATAATTAAGAGTAATTATTTCTGCACGGTTTTGGCCTGAGAACTCTTCCTTTTTGATGGTCAGAAGCAGTAGCCTGGAAAGTCCTATTCGGTAGTGTAAGTGGCAACAGCCACACACACAAAAAAAATCTGGGTGAAGAACGTATGTCTTACCAGCAGGATACAGAACCACTATAATGGAGGGGTCACATAGACCCTCCTCACCAGAGAACACAGTTAGGTATCTGCCAGGCTCACTGTTCGAGACTGTTGTTTCAATCCTGGCTATTTGAAACAATGATCAAGTATTTGTATCCATTTCTTCCTTTCTCGTAATTACATTTCATTGTGGTACAAAGTCTTTGAAGGGAGACTCATCAATTGGATCAAAACTGTCAAACTGATCTGACTAAAATTTTCTCTGCTATCGCTATTCAGGAAAAAGCTTTCCATCTTCACTGTTTTATTCTAAGCAGTGTTAAAGCCACCTCTCTTCTCTTTTCAGTCTGGAGTACCCGATGATAATCTAGTTTCTCTTATTTTCTTATAAAGCTTTCACCTTTCCTCCAAAGGATATTAAAGATCTCCATAATTTTGGTACTCACCTGATCTAGTGATGCTGGAAACAAAAGAAGATCCAGGCTCTATACATAGACATGTACCCTTGGTTATTCAAGAATGGAGAGAGACAGAGTCAACAACTCCTCTTAAGTCACTAGTTAACATCCTGCTTCCACCCCGTATCTATGAATATGAAAGTTTACATTGTGAAGAGGGAGTAAAATTGGAAGACTGAAGCATTTTAAAGAGATTTTTTTCTTATTAATTATATGATTTGGGGCCAAGATGTAGTTCTTTGAGTTAAGTTCAGCTGAAGAATCTCATTGCCATTTTTAATGGGGCTCCTTGACCTCATGAGAACAATAAAAATGTCCCAAGCTACTACCAGTCATGTCAGTATTTCTATTTCAGTTGTACATGCATGTGCCAGAAGCCACATAGTAATTTGAACAAGGGAGTTTTAATATAAGGAATTATTAACCTTTTACAAGAAAATAAGAGAGAATAAAGGAAATTCTGGGGCTGAGGAAAGATACCCAAGAAAGGAATAAACTTGGAAATGAAGTAGTGAAGTTCCTCCTTCACTGAGGGTGGGATTCAGCCCTCACTGAAGAAAGTTAAGTTGCAGCCCACTTGATAACAGAGAATAGTTCCGCATGTCCTAGGCAAGAATTTGTTCAAAGTCAGCCAGCCAGGGGTAGAAACAGAACCATCTGCCAGAGTAACCCCAAAATTATCCGGAACTTGCATGTTAGGGTTGCTGTTGAACTCGTTGAGAAGCTGGTTGGAACCCCATTTGGCCTTACCAGAAGCTACTAGGAAGCCACCACAGAGAACTCACCAAGAGGCCATCACTAGGAAGGCTCCAGCTGGGGTGCCCTTGGAACTTGCCCTGTAGAAGCTAGCAATGGTAGCCACAGAACTTGCCCAAAAGCTGCGGTGCTGCTGACCTAGCTTCCAAGAAGCCAGCTGTAGTGTCCATGAAACTCATGAAACGATCTGCAGAACTCATCAAGGAGATACAGAGATCTCCACGGGATGTCCCGCATGCCAGCCTGGCCCTTTTCAAGAGTTAGAAGCAAAGCACACCAGACCCAGGGAGAGAAGCCCCTTCCTCCTCCAGTGTCCCTCCAGAGACTTTTAGTAACAAAGATTAGCATTGTGCCAGCTGGTGAGTAAGAAATGTTCCAGTATGATAAACAGGGTAATGAAGGGTAGGTTTGGAGCTAAGAGGCAATAAATTTGTAACTGGCACAGTACCCAAATGAACAAACTAGTAATACATTCACCTTTACTTAAGCCATCAAGATTCTGCTACTTACTATCTGAAAGTGTATGAGCCTCCTGAAGAATAACAATGTATGCATTTCACAGCATTAAAATGATGCCATTTTCTAAAAGAACTGTAAGATTTAGCTTACCTTTGATGTTAAAAGACAAAAATGATATCCCTTCCATAACACAACTCTAAAAACAATTGTTGTTTTATACAATTAGGATATTGGAAATCCTAAGGCAAATCTAGTGAAATAATAACATTCCATTTATCTAGCAAAAAATCAACATTTTACTACAGTTTCCTGGAATGTTCCTGTGGGCAAGTAAGTCTATAGCTATTTGCAAGGGTTCAAGCCCCAACAAGTCTGGAACTGACCCGAATTGTTCTGCTAAAGTACCTGCAAGGCACAATCGCTGACGGAGGCATGAAAGATGTTGATTAATAGTGTTGCTTTGTAACCATGAGTCTGAAGAGTTTCAGGGCCATTCATGCCGTCTTGTCAGTTCTGTTTATTGATAAACGTGAAATTGGTGATTTACAACTGATCTTGGCACGACCCTTGCAACCAAGGTGTGGGTGTGGGGTGCTTTGTTTTTAGGGCTGGTTATAGAAGAAGAATATGCCTACCTGACCAAGAGGCTATGAAAAACCCTGGCTAAGACTCCATTTGGAGCGCCTTGGTTCCAAGGTATTCTGTGCACACATCCATGCTTCCTGGTCCAAAAGAGAAAGTGTTTCCAATATGGAATTTACAGAGGGAAGGCAACTAGAAGTTACATCTGGCTTCTCTGGATGGTTGCTGCCAGATAGCCTTTGGCAAGTATGTATATTCTTCCTTTAATAATGTTGCTATATTATATACTTTTACTGAAACAAAGCATAGATTTCTAAGCATTGTCATTTTGGATGCTTCTTCTTTAGCAGTCATTCCCTCACTGCCACTGGTAGAGCAGCAAGGCTTCTTTAAGGTATAATAATTCCGGGCCTCACAAGGTGAGTGGAAAATGTTCCAAATGTAGAATAGGTTTTGCCCCAGAGAGAACCACTGGGAAACTGTTTTGTAAAGACTATTTTTTAAGAGCCTCAGAAACTTTCCATTTGGCACCTCCCTTCTTCCCTTGCTTGAAATTTCTCTAGATTTGACAGCTATTAACAGGATCCTACATCCCATCATGTTGCCTTTAATATTTCCAAGCCAGTAAGTTTTTGTCATTTTTATAATGAAACTCAAACGATGAAATGTGTTGGCTCTGGGCTGCATTTTTCTTTTTTCTGAAAAGCCAAATATTGAGAATAGTTTGCAACAAATGATACTTACATTTTTCATCTCATTTTTTTTGTCTAGTATAGGATAGTACTATCACTCCATCTCCTTATTCAGTGTCTGAGGAGTCCGTTGGATTTGCTTGATTTTTATAAAGGATCATCCCCTCCCAATAAAAGCCATTAATTCCTCCTGCATAGATATGTCTTTCATTTTGCAGAAGTTATTTCTTAAAGCCCTGATTGCGAATGTTTAATGTAAATTGGGATAAAAAGTGAAGTTTTAAACATTTTCCAAACTATTGTTATTTTAATAACATTCAAATATAATTTATCTCTTAAAAAGTCAAAATACAAACTAAGGTTTTGTTTAGGGCTTAAAACAGTAATTATGTTCAAATTTTATATGATTAATGTATTGGACATAATTTTTTACTTGTTATTGCAATCCAGCTAAAGGCACATCTTAATTTCTAAAATTGACAAGAATTGGGGCTCCTGGTGGCTCAGTCAGTTAAGTGTCTGACTCTTGATTTCAACTCAGGTCTCGAGCTCATGGTTGTGAGATCAAGCTCTGATAATAGATAGATAGATGATAGATAGGTAGATAGATAGATAGATAGATAGATAGATAGATAGATAGATAGATAGACAAAATTGCCAAGTATTAAATGCAAAGGTAAGGCAAAACATCAAGCCGCTCCACCCTGCCTGCCATTTCTGATGTGATAGCCTTGAGAAAGAGTCTGGTTATGACCTAGCCCTATTTTTATGGGTACCATCTGGGGATGAAGAAGCATAATCAAAGAAAGGAGAAGTGGTCACAGTGAATAGCTTTCTTGTTTAGATGATTTAAGATCCAACTCACACCTCTGAATTTCCATGATAAAATCAAACCAAGCATCCTAAGATAGGGACCCAAAATCAGCATAGGTCCAAGACAGACAAAAACATCACTTCCATCTCTAGCTACCTCTTGTACCTGTGGGGCCTAAAGCAGGAAATTAGGATAAGGGCAATTGGGGCTATTTCTACTTTTTTCCATTTTTACCAGTAAATAGCCCCCCCTCCCTCTCTTCAGTTTTTAAAGCTTATTTAATTTAGTTGAATCATGAGGGTGCAAGCTAGAGAAAATTGAAACAGGCTGCCTATAAATTAAGTGAGCCCAGGAGCCATACCCAGCACATTTCAAACTGTTCCTTTAAATGAAGTTGTTACTCTAAAATATTTCTATTTTATTAAATTTTAAAGGAGGGTGTTCACCTTGCAGAAGGTGAACTTTTCTGATAGTTTATAAACTGCAAATATATGGCAAAATCATTAAGATAGATATAATTATAGATAAGTATACATAGTTGTATAGAAATGTCTTTAAAATAGTTGCAAAAATCTTTCATCTACAGCTCCATCTTTGTTAAACAGAAATAGTCACTCAGCAAATCTCTCTTCTCTGTGACTTTCCTGCAATGTAGCAGAAAGACAAAGCTTAATTGATAGGATTGGCAGTCTTTGAGCATAGATATTCTCAGTGGAAGGCACTTCTTTGATTACCATATTCAGCTTGCTATCCTTAGTCGCTGGGCATAGATGTAAAAGGAAAGAAGGGATGAGTTAGCAAACTGAAAAATTAGCCCAGACTTTAGATTGCACCAATCTAGGTATAAATCCCAGCTCCCAGCTGCACCACTGATGATTGTATGAAATAAATACTTGAATTCTCTGAACCTCAGTTTTCTCTCATTTTTATAAAAAAAAATGAAAATGGTATTGTGATTATTTTAAGAATTTAAATGATGCCTAACCTAGGGCTTCTAATATCAGACATATTTAAATCATTGTGGATACCATAATTATATTTATTATATGGTTCATCTGAATTTTAGGCATGGCTTTTTATGTTTTTCTCACTAGTTCTCAGTTTGCTCAAATATCAAATGCTGGGTTGCTTTAGACCTACAGTCATTGACTTGGCATTATCTGCGCTACACGAAGGTAGCGCTGGGGGGCTGACTTCCCCAAGTTCACAGGCAAACTCCCTTAATCCATCCCTTAGAATATCTCTCAATATGAAAGGCTAGTGTGGTCAGTGTGACTATAGAAAACATGCTCATTTGAGAATCAATAAGGGAGAAGTAAATACGCTCAATTATACATCAAACATTACTATTTACAGTGGTTAAAAAGGAGCATATGCCCATTTTGCACAGTTTTATAAAGAAATATGTTTGCTTAAACAAATTATGTTGGAGTGTATAAGAATTTAAAAGGCAAGTAATGGATGTATTGTAGTTGGAATTTCAAAACTAGTAATATTAATCAATGCATTGGAACAAAAGCCGAAATATTGGGCAAAGGGGAAGATAAGTTAGGTCCCTATCATATGCCATGCAAAAATAAATGCCAGACAGAGCAATGATTAATTTTCTTTAAAAACTTTAAAAAATAATAATATAGAATATATTTTTAAGTTTTTGAGTGGAAAAGTACTTTCTTTTAACATATTACCACAGTCAGAAAACATATAAGAAAAGACTAACACCTTTGACTACCAACCCACATGAAGTTTCTCTATGGCAGATATTTTTTTCTTCAAGTGGATAACTCACCTTTATTTTTTTATCTTTATTTAAATTCTAGTTAGTTAACATACAGTGCAATGTTGGCTTCAGGAGTAGAATTCAGGGATTCATCACTTACATACAATACCCAGTGCTCATAGCAACAAGGGTCGTCTTTAACACCCACCACCCATCTAGCCCATCCACCTCCTCCATCAACCCTCAGTTTGTTCTCTATTGTTAAAGAGTCTCTTATGGTTTATTTCCCTCTCTCTCTTTTTTTTCTTTCCCCTATATTCATCTGTTTTGTTTCTTAAATTCTACCTATGAGTGAACTGATATGGCATTTGTCTTTCTCTGACTGACTTATTTCGCTTAGCACAAAACACTCTAACTCCATCCATATCATTGCAAATGGCAAGATTTCATTTTGATGGCTCAATAATATTCCATTGTATATATATATATACCACATCTTCTTTATCCATTCATCGTTGATGAACATTTGGGCTCTCTCCATAATTTGGCTATTGTTGATAATGTGGTTATAAACATTAGGGTGCATGTACCCCTTCGAATCTATATCTGTATATCCTTTGGGTAAATACCTAGTAATGCAATTGCTGGGTTGTAGGGTAGCTCTATTTTTAACTTTTTGAGGAACCTCCAAACTGTTTTCCAGAGTGGCTGCACCAGTTTTCATTCCCACCAAAAATGCAAGAGGGTTCCCCTTTCTTATGGCAGAAGATATTCTGAAGGAAGTTAAAAAGACAAATCACAAATTTTGAAAAATACTTTTCAACGCATTCCAGGAAAGGGTTAGTATCATTTTGGATGAAGTTATGATAGCATTTTGAAGTATTGCTACCTTGAATCCAAGAGATATCCCAATCCATTGCCAACCCAAGGCATTCCTATCTTTACACAAGAGGTTTCCAAGGGAGCCTTACATAAAGAACCAAAACAGAACTTAAGTCAAACTACCATTTAATAACATCTAACATCTGTGCAAGCAACTAATACTCCAAATGCATTAGAAGTTGATTCAGAATACAAGCCTTTGTCTCTAATTCTCACTTTTCAACACTCCCCCTTCCTATATAAATAAGGAAGAATATTCCCAGCAATGCCTACATAGAGCAAGCAAGGTGACCAGTCCTTAACAGCGTCCTTAACTTGGTTTGTCAGTTCCACCACATGGAATCCAAGCAGGAATGACAAGCAATTCACCGTCCTGGCCTTGGTACCTAAAACTGGAAGCCCTAAAGAGAAAGGGAATATAGGTCTCCATGATTTTAAAGTTACAGTAATCTTATCTATTTTTAATTGTGACCCAATCAATTATATGAGCTCTGCTTGGATATATCAACAAATGTTTCTCTGTTGGAGAAGAGTGAGTGACAAAAAAAGAAAACGCTAGTGTTTGAAAGACGAGGAAATTCTTTTTACTATTGGAGAATACTAAGCAGAAATCCAAGAATTCATTTTGAGAAATTATAAACACCTTTGCTTTTTACTGAATTCTGAAACTATCCCTAATCACAAAGCATAGGAGAGTTATTAAGAAAATGGCCCTAGAATTAGAAATCTGTCTCCAGCATCATCAGTTGTGTGACCATAAGTACATATCTTGAGCTGTTCAGCTGGTACTTTTACCTATTAATTTGAAATAATACTTACCTCTTTGGGTCTGTAGGAAGCATTACATGAGATACATTCAAAAAACTAATTTATGCTACCTTGTACTATGGCATTTCTCTCTGAGAAGTAATCCAAATTACAGGTTTAATCTAGTGCCTAACACATGGTAACACAGTCAGTAACTGTTGTATATTTTAGCCCTCTACCATTCTTAAGAAAATATCAAATTTCTCAGGAGTATCTTTTAACCACCACAGTAGCCAAACCAACATATCCATCTTTTATACTAACAAAGAACCTGACTCGATACATGGTGGATGATCAGTACATTCTTATTTCATTAATGAATTCTATATTCAAATCTTACACGAGTGACTGCCAGAGGTGAAATCATTCAGCAAATGTTCTGAAAAAAGTCTCTGACTTCCTAGTGGCTCGTCACTTTTGATTTAAAGACTTGTTTCCAAGAAATGAAACATTTTCTTTGGAATTTAGTGCATTGGCTTTTGGTCCAAATACTTAGAAAACTTTTACAACTATTGAAATGATTGTTGAACAGATTAGACCTCCTCTTTAGTCCCACTGCTCATGCTCAAACCAGTCCTGGGAATGCTACAAACTACCCAAAGTCAAAAGCTAATGCTAAAATATCACTGTAGGCTATTGAACATAAGCCGGAGTCTTCTTAGAGGAAACCGGATTGACAATTTTCTTTAGACAAAAGAGTTTTCAAATAATTTCCAACTGTACATCCTAAGGGCTCCATAAGAGGGTTTTTTTTTTTGTTTTTTTGTTTTTTTTTTGTTTTTTTTTGCTGTCTTCTACTTTCTCTACTGAAATTAAGATATAACGACTTTTAATTTAACTTGTATTTGCACGGAACAAAATGTAGGTCCCTATAGCTTCAATCTGCCTCACGATATGAAGTCTGCTATTGTTGGCTAAGGGCTTTACAGAGAGGAGTTACAAAGGGTATAAAACTGGCTTAATCAACTTATCTGTCTACATTTTGTTATCAGGCATGAGCAAAGCTACATAAAACCAACATCCAAAGTCACCTTATTATTCTTGTGCTCCTAAGACTTCTAACCCAATATCTGAGATAAAACTGCTTTGATAGCATATTTAAATACATTTTTATTCCAAACCTTGATCTTGGTCATAGCTAAACCATAGAGTTGATGAACCCTGGTAGGACAAAGAGAAGAAGTCATTCTCTGTTATAACTCACGTAACACTGCGTTCTTACAGGTAACCCAAAAAAAAAAAAAATCACAATTCCTTAATGTGAGACTATACATCTTGAATCAAATGAGAAACACAGTAGTCCCTTGCACAGCAATAAGGGGTAAACTATGTTTTATTACATGGACATAGCTCTATTTTAATTTAGAAGGAATATAAAGATGGCTGACTCAAAGATTTCAGAGCTTTTAATATTTCATTCCTTTTTAGTTACTACAGAAACTTAAAATCTGAAAAGTCGAACTGTCAGTGAAGCAACACATTCTTTTCTTATTCTTTCATAGCTGTTTTATAGTAAATGCATCTCACGTAGCAAAGCTCTTTTTCTCCCCCAGAGAATCTGGCAGCCACAAGACTTAGCTTTACCAGTGTCTGTGGGTGTCTCTGAGTAGCAGTCAAGCACTCTGAGAGAATAACAGAGAAGTCACTGATATTTTCTAGAAAATCACTCCGGCAGCTCATCAAAAATTTGGCATAAAGAAAATTAATTTCTGTAATCTTCAAAGACTTTATATAAACTCATTTTCAGAGACCAAAAGGAAATCATATTTTTAAAATCTCATATAAATGACTTCCATGGTCCATTAAAATCTTTTTGCTTTGTATGATTTTTTTTTTTTTTTTTGTAGTAAAACACATTGCTCATGAATACATTTCCCCTCTATAGGGCCCTTAAATTAAAAGGCAGGAAAAAATGCAGGGGTAAAGGGAACTGACAATTGTCAGGTACTGATGCTTTGTCAAGAAGATAATAATTCACTATACATATGTTATCCCTTTTAGTCTTCATTGCAATCTTTAAAAATGTGGTGGCAATAAGTGCAGTGGTTAGAGACACAGGCTTTGGAATCAGCTTTGTTTGGGTTCAGAGCCTTCCACTAGCCAAATGACAGTCAAATTACTTAACCTTTGCAAGTTTCAGTGTATTCCTCTGTAAAGAGGGGTGAAATGTGTCATAACGTTATCTTGAGGATTTAAGTAGGTAATGGAAATAAAAATCTTAGCAGAAGGCAATGCACATAGGAAATAATTTATGGAAGCAAAATAAAAGATCAGCACTATGGTTCACTTAACAGATTCAAAAAGCGAAGCTCAGAAATGAAATAATTTGTCCATACCACAAAGGTAGATATCAATGGGGTTTATAGTTTAATTTTTATCTCTCGGATCCCAAAGTACATGGTGTCTCTGTTATAAGATTACTCTAAGAATTAAACTTTCTACAACGAAAATCAAAAGAAACGTTAGTATGGACTTGAAAGTTTGTGTCCCCTAAAATTCATATGTTGAAGCTGTAATTCCCAACATCATGGTGTTTGGAGATGGGCCTTTGGGAGGTAATTAGGGTTAGATTAGGTCATGAGGGTGGGGACCTCACAATGGGATTAATTGACTTATAAAATGAAGAGGGACAGAGTGAGGAGACAGCCATCTGTAAACCAGGAAGCGAGCTCCCTGGGACCCTGATATCGCACATCCAGCCTCCAGAACTGTGAGGAAATGAATTCCTGTTGTTATGGTATTTTTGTGATGGCAGCCTGAAGTGATTAATATAAATGTGTTAATTCTGTTTGGGAAGAGAGAAAATATTGTGCGACTCTTTTCTGCCCCTTCAACCTTCCTTTTTGTTTATGTATGAGATGAATAATGCAGCCATGCACTCTCTTACCCATCCATATCTCATAGGAATAATTGGAATGTTTTCTGCAGAGAAGGGTAAGTAGGCAGATGAATGAAGTTGAAATGTCACATAGTAGAAAATAAAGAGTCCGTGAGCTGGGTAGTCTCCTCAGACGGGGCATGGGCAAGGTGGGACTGTGATTGACATTTTTAGTTCACAGATGCTTCCAGAGGTTAGTGACTTTCCCGTGGCCACACAGCTGCTACAGGAAGAAACTAGGATTTGAAGAGCATAATGTATCTTGCGCTTTCAGCTACAGACTTAAAAATAATAAAAATGACACTCTTAAAGTCTTGTTTTTAATCACAGTAAAAAATATATTTGCTCATATGTCAAAAATTCCAAACAAATCCATTCAAGAAAATCTATGTTTTTATAAGACGTAATCCTAGTGACCTTTTAAAAATAGGCTATTCTAAACCATACTGTTTTCTTAAACCTGTCAAATTAGTGATTGTATGATATGAAGCTTTTCTTATTGTTATTTAAAAAGATATATCTCAGATAGCAATGCTTATAATTCTTTTATCCTAGAACATTATCATGTTTCATGGTTTCTTGCCTTTGCACATGGAAGGCCACTTCCTGGCATATCTTCTATGCTTCCTTCCTTGTCTGTATGGGCAATTCCTAGTTACCTGGTTCCATTTTAAACCTCAGTTCAAATATAGTTTCCTCCAGTAAAACCTCTCTAGCCAACAGCCCTGAATTATAAATCGTTCCGCTCTCTAGGAAATATTTGTTCCTTGTGTATATTTACATTGCAGTGATCATACAGTGGAATAATTTATTAAGATCTCTATCTTCCCTACCAGGCTAGAAACTTGTGCATATAGGTACTATATCCTAGTCACTTTTTTTGTGTGTTGTTGCTTTTATTATTTTTTTTTCCAGGTTTGTGTTTATAAGATATGACCAGGTAAATAAAGTACTGGCTGGGACAAACCATCCCACTCAGCCAGTTGAACTTCTGCTCATTCACTTTTCCATTCATTCCTTCAGTCACACATCGGTTATTTATTGGGCCCCTGTCACATCCTGGGAACTATAACAGGAGCTGGGAATGGAGCCTCTTTGCTTCTTTGCTCACCTGTACCCTCCTCATTTTATTCCCTATCTGGTCTTGTTTGCAGGCACTTTGAATATATCACATTTATCACATTACCTAGAACATTACAGGCAACCAATACTTTTACTTAATTGAATGTACACAGAAACCCAGAAAATTAACATCCTATTTAGGATTACTTAAAGACATCATGCCTTGATAGGAAGTCCAGAGATAAATTTCTGCATACATTCTACTCTTTTACAGTCATTGCAATAATAATATCTTAAGGTTTTAAGATTTATACAGTTAAGGTTATCCAGTTGCAAGCTTCACTTTATTTTTTTTTAAATATTTTATTTATTTATTTGACAGAGAGGAGAGAGATCACAAGTAGGCAGAGAGGCAGGCAGAGAGAGAAGGGGGAAGCAGGCTCCCTGCTGAGCAGAGAGCCCAATGCGGGGCTTGATCCCAGGACCCTGAGATCATGACCTGAGCCGAAGGCAGAGGCTTTAACCCACTGAGCCACCCAGGCGCCCCAAGCTTCGCTTTATAATTGGGTTCTTATGTCTACAATTAGCCATTTATAAATAAAAGTACTGCAATAAGTACTTAGATATTTTGAATCTATTTGTATTTGCTACTTAAAATATCATGTTAAACCTATGGCTCCATTCTCATTCTCTAAACTTTAGATAATTCCAAAGTGACTAGTCTAAAGGTAGTTTTTCAACTCCAGATTATTTTAAAGAATTACATTTAATAGTTTCCAACTAATAACCATTCTGCTGGGTTAGGAATAGTTATGCAATGTAATTCTCTTTCCCTCCTTCTTAGTACTTTTGGTTTATAAATTGTATTTGGAAAGCACTTTTGACAAAGATCACCAACTATACATGCAAATTACTGTGGCCTTTAAACCTAATTGTAACCCTCACCTTGTGCTCACCAGACAAATAACAAAAGGCAGCAGAATCATCCACAAAGCTAACACGAAGTGCTCCCAAGCCCATCCGACATTCCAGGACAATCACTGCTTAGAAAACCAAAAATATGTCTGTGCAAAATTATAGAATATTTGTAGCTAGCAGGACTTTCTTTCAAGACGTTCATTTTACAGGGACTTCTGATTCCTTAAAAACATACCTCCGCCTTCATTCTCCTCTCAGGTCATCATTGTTATATCAGACATCTGCTTAAAAAGATCCTTGGCACTATTTGGAAGGTTTTTCACTTTATCTGAATTGCATTTCACTGACCTCCCAGTGGTTCCACTATTTCACACAGCTGGCTCTGCCCTCAATGATCCCTTAGAGTGTGGAAATGGAAAAATATAATGATCATTCAGGTACAGGAGTCTCACTGTGAAAATTTTGGTTGTTCTCACAGTATCCATCAAGACAAATTGGTTTTCTGCCAGGCTGTTCTTGAAAGTAGACATTAGTACAGTTGCTTGTGTGTTTGGGTAATTTTTCATTTATTCTCTTCTGTTTTTACTCTTCCTTGATTGGCAAGTGCCGTCAGTTTATTTATTGAGTACACATGGTTTTAGAAATTTTAGAAACAGAAGAGTCATTTCTTAGCCACCCCTGGTCTATAAACTACTTATTTATAACTTCACTTCCCTAATGTTGCTGGTTATGTTTTTGACTCATTTGTATAGTTACTATTGATGGCATATTTCAGGAAACTCCTTGGCTCGTGTTTCTGTCTAATGTTAAGAAATCAAATGGCAGCTGAGATTGGGCGACTTTAGAGTTGACTCCATTTTCACATCCATTTCATTTACTCATTCACTCAGCATTTATAAGGCAACATTATCTTCAAAGTACATATTAGAAATTGGAGAGAAATACACTTTCATCCTCAAAACAAAAGTATGGTGATTCCAGTTGAGAGTGACTATTCTTTGAAATTTTCCTTGTTTAATTGACTTAACTAGACTAAAATGTATTGTTTTTTAGAGTTTAAATTCAAAATAAAATCCTGACACATGCTCCAACGTGGACAAATCTTGAAAACATCATGCTAAATGAAAGAAGCTGGTAAAAAATGACCACATATTATATGATCTCATTTATACAAGATATCCAGAATAGGCAAATCCATTAATATGAATAGTAACAGATTGGTGTTTGACAGGGCTGGGGAAAAAGAAAAATAAGGTGCAACCACTAATGGTCTGGGGGTTTCTTTTGGGAGTGGTGAAAATATCCTAAGATTAAATAGTTGAGATGATTGCGTAACTCGGTAAAATGATTGCATAACTCTGTGAATTGAACTGTGCACTTTAAATGCATGAATTGTATGGTATGTGAATTAGATCTTTATAAAGCTGTACAACACGCACACACATACATATTAACATATATCAATGAATTTTTAAAATATTTTAATTCTAGGTTCTGACACTTTAAAAGTTTTAAAGAATTTCTCAGCTCTTATGAAGTCATTTTGTCTATGTGGTTAGCTGGTAGACACTGACAAATTCTATAATTCAGTAATGAAATAATGGAAAATAAGGTTAAATATTTTGGTTAAGTTTTATTTTAGATTTTAGATTTTAATTAAGTTTAGTCACATGGTTTAGATATCATAATTAGTCTACTGTCTAATTACATAATTACGTGTCTTTCCTATCTAAAAACTTAAGATGCTAATCCTCACTGCTTGACAAATTACAAAATGCCTCTTGTGCTTTTACCTGCTTCAATAGCTTCTCAAAACTATTTAAATTCATTTATGATCACTGGCTATACAAAGTGCCAGCAATTGTCTAGAAAAGCACAATTATCTAGAAAAGCATATCAATAAGAATATAAGACTATTTCTGAAGTCTTTTAAAGTACAAAAAAGGCTTTATTTTATGAGTTTTGTTTTGCTTTGTGGAAAAATGTGTATCTAGTTACACAAATAGCGCATTCATTTATTCCAGTATTTATTTATGCATACATGCTTTGGGCAAACATTGAATACTGGCTATGTCCCACACATTTTCTACTACACTAAGGAATTCAAGGTCAAGTCACTGTCCTTGAGACACTCACAGTCTAATGAAACTATTGCTACTAAATGAATCAGTAGAGATGAGAACATAAATGTCAACTCTAGTCTGAGAAAAAGAAATGCGAGTATATCATATTATTGTCTATCATCTTCAAAGAACATTTCTAAGAATAGTATTTCATTCTATGTACGTAAAAGAGACAAACCCACATCAGAAAGTATACAAGTAATCTGTTAATACAAAAAGTTTAACTACTTTTAGCCCTGCCCTTTGCTCTCAGTAGTTCTCTGAGGTAAAGGATGCACATGATAAAAAAGAGAAAAAGGTCAGAACCAATATTTTAATCCCCCCTTGAATAACTCCTCTCACTGTGAGTTCTAGAATCCTATTTCTTTTCATTTATATCTTGTCTAGGAGTGTAAACAAACTCCCAAGATTTTTAATCTTTGTAGAGCTATAAATATCTGGACATCTGTTGATAAGACCACTGGCCAAGTGGGCCTTAAACCAGACCTTCACCATCTTCAGTCTGGATTATCAAAATTGCCTGTCTTTCTCATTGTTTTTCTGTAAATAAGGTATTGTTTTCTTTCAATATTGCTTTCAATATTTTTCCCTTTGTTTTTAGTTTTCAGAAGTTTAATTATGATGTGTCTTGGCAAAGATTTCTTTAGATTTATCCCATTTGTATAGAAATCTTGCCAAATTTGGGAAGTTTTCAGCCGCTATTTCTTGCAGTACTTTTCAGCCTTGCCCACTTTCTCCTCTCCTTGAGGACTCTGATGATACCAGTGTTAGAGTCTCACATATCTGAGGCTCTGTTCTATTTTTCCGATTGGATCATTTCTGTTGTTCTGTCTCCAGGTCACTGATTCTTTCCTCTGCCCCTCTAGGCTGCTGTTGAATCCATCCAGTGATCTGTATATTTAACTCTAAATTTTTCAACTCTGTTTTCACCTCTAAGCTTTTCATTTGGTTCTTCTTTATATCTTTTATTTCTTTGCTGAGACTTTCTATTTCTTTGCTGATGAGGTGTTGCAGTGCCTTATTATAACTTCACAAGGTAGAAGTCTAAGCTCCCACTCAGCCTTTGTTGTCATGACTAGAGATGGACCCCAATTTTTTATATTTTGTACGTTTATTGTTTTTTTTTGTTGTTGTTGTTAGAGTACCATGGTTATTGTATAAGTATTTTCTCTCTTTCTAGGCCAGCACTTTCCTGGTTTTCTGTTTGGCCCATTTTGGGGGGTTTTTGTTGGGTTGTTGGTTTGTTTTTTAAAAGAAAAGTATGACTATGCCATATTTCCAGAAACACAAGCCTGAATTATGAAAATATTGTTGAAATAACAAAAGCTTAAGAAATTTGAAGAAACAAAATGTGATTTCTCAAAATTATAAGTGAAAATAACTTTATTTTGATGTAGTATTTTTAAATTTTTCTGAAGACCAAAGCCATTGGGTATAGCTTTCAGGCCAAGACAAAAATGATATGGACTGGGCTCAACTTTTCCACCCAAGAAATGACTGTATTTGGATTATAATCCACACATATCACTCCAAAAATAACATACCTAAATAATATACCAAATAAACTCTCCATGAAGAATTGCAAAAATAAAGAGAAAAAGGGGATAGACAAGCCAACCTCAACTATAATAACTCCACACACGGTAATGGAAAAGAAGATTTATAATAAAGAATTGCATTATCCCATCAAATAGCAAAAGAGAAAAACTAAACGAGATAAATGCTAAGTTTTAATACTCTAGAAAATTTTAATGTACATTATCACTACCATTCTCCAATTTTAAGCCTTGTGCCTGTGTTCAATGATTGCAAATGGAGTGGTTAAAATGAAATTGGTCAAAATGTTAAGTTGGTTAAAAATAAATTTTCCTCATCACTGGTTTTTATATAATTGTAATGTTAAAGTAACATGAGACAGGAAAAGACTTCTATAATTTAAACATTTTCTCAGTTTTAAGAATTTTGGAAGATTCCTCCTTGTTTTGTATTTCTAAATAATTTTATATGTATTTTAGCCAGTTAAGTGTTCTTTATTTTATTGGCAGTTCCCCAATGAATCAGTCAATTTGCCTACAGTTTTTTGTCAATTATCCTAAGATAACTTGGTGATTGTTTGTTTTTCTTTTGGTAAACAGTCATAATTTTTAAACTTTATGTGCTTTAATGTGATTTCATCAAGTTGGTAAACGTAGACTTCTAAGTTATTTCGTTTTCATGACTTTTAAATTAATTTTTAAGCAACAAGGCCAACTTTCTATATTGGATTGTATTTTTAAGTATTTTTCATTTTGTATTCACATTTAAGCAGTTTTCACATGAAACGTTGCAACTTCAAGAGTGGTTATCATCACTATTTGATACTTTTGTGCTTGTAAGACTTGAACCCACAGTACAAAGCATATGTAATCTCAATACAGGCTCCTGGAAGAAAATAATGCTGGGCTTGGATTACACAGAGAAGTGGGCATGTTGTTCTATCTGCCAGCATCCCTTCCTTGGTAGGACTGTCAATGCATGAGCACACCACAACTATCATGGTGGATGCACATAAAAACACAAGGGCCAAGCATAAATCCTTCTATGAGCTGTAGTATTACTTATTTTTAGCTTATGGTTATAATTTAAGTTCCAGAACTTGCAACTGAAAGTCCTGACAAATACCTCAGTGATGTGAAAAAAAAGTGAATTTTAAAATGTCAACAAGAAATGGGGCTGTCATATGGCCAGCATCATGTAGCTCATAAAATGATGAAAGAATCTAAAATCATGAAGATAATCAGTCAAACTGAATTGGTGGATAAAAATGCAATTCATCTGCACATTCATATAAATTACTAGAATTCAAAAACATTGCAAGTAACCAGGACATACATAACTGCCTATAGTAAAATTAGGAAAATAGACTCAAGAGTCTTTAATAAATAGAATAAAGCCCACCAAACTACCTGAAAGTATTAATCTGGTAAAAATAGTAATGACAAAAAGACATAGATAAGAGTATGGATAAATGTAGAAATACAGATATTTCTCAATTTGGGGGAGCCTGGATGGCTCAGTTAGATGAACATCTGTCTTAGGCTCAGGTCATGATCCCAGGGTCCTGGGATCAAGCCCCACGTGGGGCTCCCTGGTCAGTGGGGAGTCTGCTTCTCCCTTTCCCTCTGCTCCTCCCCCCACTCATGTTCTCCCTCTCTCTCTCTCAAATAAATAAATAAAATCTTTAAAAAAAAAGAAAAAAGATATTTCTCAATTTGTTGTCTTGGTATCCTCTTTTGACCATATTGTTGTTTTCTATCCCTTTTTTTTTTTCTCATTCTAAATTGCCATCTTCAACAAGACAAAGTTATACAAATGGATGCAGGTATTATTTTCCATCTAACAAAACTAAAATTAACTGTTAGCCCAGGAGCAGTTTCCTACTCAACCTTTGAAATAGTGGCATAGTACCGTGTAAGTGCAAAAACAGCTAAGGCAAGAAATGACTGCATCTTAACTAATCAGACTGGTACTGCCCGCAGTTCTTGAGTAGGCCTAACTAAAATGATTTAATCTTCCCTATGGAATATGAGACAAAAACAAACAAACAAAATGGACTGGATTTATAGAGACAAATACCCAATGAGAAAAGGAGAATAAAGGAAAAGAAATTGGGGGAAAAAAATTTCTATTTGAATCTTTACTCTCACATATTTCCGTATTTCCTATTACAAAGTACCTTTTTTTTAAGGATTTTTATTTATTTATTTATTTTGAGAAAGAGAGAGAGAGAGCACAAGCAGGGAGAAGGAGAAGGAGAAGCAGGCTCTCCACTGAGCAGGGAGCCCAATGTAGGGCTCGATCCTAGGACCCTGGGATCATGACCTGAGCCGAAGGCAGATGCTGAACCAACTGGGCCACTCAGGCGCCCTCCTATTACAAAGTACTTTTAACATGATGTTTATTTTCTTCTCCGAGCTTTCTCATGGAAGCGGGACCAGCAATAAAATTTGGGGGATCCAGTACAAAATGAAAACGGGAGACCTCTGTTCAAAAATCATTAAGAATGTCAAGATAGCAATAGCAAGAAGCATTAAACCAAGCGTGGGTCCTTCTGAGTACGGGTCCCTCTCCAGTTGCAGAGGTTACATACTCATGAAGTCAGCCCTGCAAGGCAGTGCAAATCGCAAAACATGTAGAGTAATTTGGTGATAAGCATTCAGATCTTTATATATGCACATGCTCTTTTTATCCCATTTATCCCATTTCCAGGGCTCTGTATATGGGAAATATCAGTTTTGTATATTTATATACAAAATATATTTGTCCCAGTGTTACCTTGTAATAATGGAACGTTGGAAATTTAATAGCAGAATGATTTGTGGGCGGGCTTTTTAAAATGATGTTAGTTAAAAGATTTCTTAGTGACATTATAAAACATTGTTAAATGAGAAAAATAGGACACAAAACTAGAAATATAATGTGTTCTCTCTACTATTTTCTTCTAAACCTATTCTCAACACTGAAGTGGCATTTAGTAAATATTAATAGTGGTTAACTGTGGGATATGGAATCATACATGATTCTTATTTTCTTTATGGTTTTCTGAGTGTCCTGTATTTTCTACAGTGAACACTTATTACTTTCCCCACTAGCTAGAGGGGAAAAGAAGAAAATAATGAAGTAAGTCTTTAGCCTAAAATGGACAATTTCTGAGCTAACGTTGGGAACAATAAACTGTTTGAGCAGTTATACAAGTGGCCTGACTGCAAACATGTCCTACTTTCTCCTTCTCTCCAACAGAGTCCTCTGGAGAAACAAAATTTAGTGCAGAAAGCAATGTTCAGTTGAGTTTACATAGTTTCCCTGGTCTACTTGCCCTGCTACCTTTTTCCATTCACTCCATCATTGAGCAGACTTAGTGCTTGTACAGTGTAGCAAATTTTGGACATGATACTATTTAAAATGGTTTATTATATAGAGTAGACGCCAATGACTTAGACCCAGAACCTTTGTTCAAAGCAATATTTGTTCAAAGCAATAATGATCACGTGTTGACTAAGGCTACAGAGGATTAGAAAAAGATTTCAGAATTTCGAAGTGTCTTAGCTTAGGTCCCTGACAGCAAAGCCTGAGATAAGGATTTGGGTAAAGGCAGTGTATTTGGGAGGTGATCATAGGGATCACCTATAGTAAGGGAGCAAGCGTGAGAAGTGGGGGAAGAGGGACAACAACCATAACAGGATCATTATCAAACTGCTTATTGCAATGGGTAACTGGGGCTCAGTTGCTCTGGGGACCCTCGCAGGTGCTGTATGCAATGCTTCTTGGGATTTTCCTACTCAAAGACAAAAGCTGAGGTATTAAACTTCTGCACTGGTTGTGGGTGTTCCTCAAGGCCTTAACCTCCCTGCACTTCTGGACTAGCTACATATAAGTGAAGCAAGCCTCCCAAGGCTTTGGAGAGGCCCAGACATGGTCGAGATGGGATGCTGTCAAGGTGCTTGGAACTTTCCACCACAAACACAACTGAAATTAAAGGTGGGCTGAAGGAATCCGACACAGGGCTCAAAAAATGTCCACAACTGGAGAATAAAATGAAAAAGAAGGAAAGTAGAGGTGCAAGAATGAATGTTTTGCAGTGTGATACTGGGGCAGATAAAACTGAAGAGAAGTAGATCTCCATCAGTCTGCGTCTGTTAGTGAGGAGGAAACTAAGGAAAGGAGATTCGTAGAACAGAAGGGCCATAGTCCTTTTATGTGAGTTCTGCTCTGGCAAAAAAAATAAAAAATATGTATATTCTATATATATATGATGGGCAAATTAAAGATGTAAGACATCTCCCCAATTTGCCTTGGGGAGGCAAATTGAAAAAGTACTCTCAGAGGCATGTGGGAATCCTCCACCTGCCATTTTATGAAGGCAAAATATATTTTCCCTATAACTTCCTCCTTTGTCAAATATCCAAATAGTTCTGCTTCTCTGGATGTGTATCTGCTTATCTGGATATAGGGATTATTCTTTCAGTGCTTCTTATAATCAAAACAAAAGTAATCACAAACACACAGGTCTTTGCACTTTAATAGAACTAGAAATACCTTGGACAATCAGGTCATTTCTGTCAAATCCAGAGTAAGTTATGTGATATATCCCCACTCACCACAGCTTCCTTGAAAGAAATGTTCAGTGACTTGGAGGGACATGACAAAAACATCACAGTAAACTGTTTGGTGAGTCCCTCCTCAGTGGTTTCTCAGCATTTTATCTATGTCCCCATTGTAGCACTTAACACAGTCTACAGTAATGCATCTTACTTGTCTAACTCCCCAGAAACCAGCAAGCTTCACAGTGAGTAAGACCTTATTTTATCCACCTCTGTGCACATAATTCTCAGCACGTTGCCCAATGCAGAGTCGGTGACCAATACAAATTTCCTGATTGAGTAGAAAAAGCATTTTCCAGGTTAGCATTCCCTGATTTGTGTTAAATAGATCAATACTGACGTGGCTTAACCCATCTGAGATCTGAGCTTGGTTCCGCCACCATCAAGTGTGTAACCTTGGATAAGTCAAAAACCTCCTTTCGATCTCTGTTTTTTTTTTTCATCTTTATAATTAAGGGGGTTGAAAAGATGATCCCTATGGTAACTTCATGCTCTTGCAGTCGATGATCTGTGTGTCACAGCTGTTAGCTCATTAGAACGCACTGAAGGAATTCTGTCCCCAAGTCCCTACCTAGCTTTCTAAAGCACCTTCAAGTACCCTATGACTAATGGTGCGTTTATACATAAGTGTGTAGATATGATAAAAGGAAAATTAGACTTTTAAATCAGGAGACTAATAAGGAGGTTGGCACCTTTGTTCTTTTGAAGTTTTAAAAGCTGGTACCTGTGTTTGCATTAGGTTTTCTGTCATCTTCCTTATTTTCCATTTCAATTTTTAATCTATGGTTTTGGGGATCTATAGGGTTGCTTCTTAACCTGTCAATAGCAAGAAGCAACATTTGTGTTAATGCACACTATTTTTGCAACTCCAACTTTTGGTTAAGCAAGAAACAAAAAAATCTACAAATTTAATTCATTCTTTTAACACACCTTAATGGAATATCAGGCACTGTGCTAACTCTAGAATCTGGGAAACAAATAAGAGATGTCTTAATTAGCTAAGAAATAAAGCCAATGCCATTTATGAAGACCTAGGGAACTAGAAATTTTTCTTTTAATAAATAAATGTTGATCCTTAGTACTGCTTCCCTCATAGATATTCTAAAGAAACGAAACAGCAACTGAAGAAGCAAATGCAAATAAAAATCATGGACTCTATGATCAGAGCAAGGCAATCAATTGAAAACTATAGTTTGATGGATTGAAATCTTTGAAGGGTGAGTAGAGAGATTTTTTTAAAACATACTTTAGAATAACCATGATTTTAATTAGGTAACCTTATCCCATTTTAAGGGGTTTTTAAATGCTTTTTTCAAATTTTTATCCCAAAAGTATACTTGAACGACTGCCTTACAGAGCATACACTAAATCTACATTAGAATCTCAGTCTTTCAGGGCACTCACTAATAGAAATTAATGTACACTGCATGCAGCAGTATCTCAGGGTCATGACTTCGGCAAAAGTGTAAAAATGTACTCACTGTACCACAAAGGTGAAGAGGGAAGTTTATATAAACTGACAACAGTTCCTAGTGATGGTATTGGAAAAAATATAACAGTGTGTCACAAAGGAAAAAAATCAGAAAGCAATGCCACAGAAGCATTGGTATATTTACATTAAAAGAAATGATTGAGCAACAACTTGGGTGAATCGCCAGGGAATTAGCCTCAGCAAATAGAGAGCTTACATGCTGTATTATTCCACTTATACAACATCCTTGAAAGGACAAAACTGTAGAGATAGAGAACAAACTAGTGGTTTTCAGAGGAGGTGTGGAGGAGGGTGATTAGGAAGATGGATATGGTTATAGAAGGGGGATAGTAGGGATTCTTGTGACAGAACTGTTCAATATCTTCACTGAGGCAATAGATACACAAACTTACATGTGATAAAATTGGAAAGAACTAAATACACACACATGTACACACACACACACATACACACACCAGTACATATGAAATGAGAAATGTAGGTAATATCTGTGGATTTTATCAACATCATTTTCCTGATTGTAATATTATTCAGTAGTCATGATACATGTTACCATTGGAGGAAGCTGATTAGTGGGACTTCTTTACATTGCATGTAAATCTATATAATCTTAATTTTTTAATTACAAAAATCAGTAAGAAAAGTGCAGACAGTGCATTAGAAGAATGAGTTGAAGATTTGAACAGGCACTGAATGAGAAGGAAACTCAAGTGACAAATCTGTGAAGTTATTCAGCTCATTGGCAACCAAGAAAGTTAAAATTAAAATCACAATTAGATACAACTGCACAGATTGGCCAAAAATTAGAACATCATATAAAATTAAATGCTGGTAAGATTGGAATAATCAGAAATCTAATCCACTGCTGGTGGGAGTAGAAATGAATATAACAATCTTGAAAAACAGTAGCATTTTCCAATGAAATTGAAATGTTGATACATTTCCACCCAGGAATTTCACTCCTAGGCATTAGAGAAATGCTTGTATGTATGTGCCAAGATACATGCTCATAATACTCACAGTGACATAGGTTTCTTTTGGACTAAAACTGGAAATCCATTTACAATAGAAAGGTTAAATAAATTGGAGTATTTCAATACAATGTAATTCTATGTAGCAACTCTATATGTGGAATTCTATATATATGATGTATAGCCACACACATCAACATGGATGAACCTATGAGTAAATAAATATATGAATAAATATACAAAATAAAGTCAAATGGAAGTTACTGCATCTCTAAATATTAAACATTTTATAATATATTCCTTTTCCACCCTCACATACACTCTAAGAAAATGTCAAATGCAAATGGAAATAATTAGGTATCCATAAACACAAGAAGTCTTATTAAATGGTGTATGGAGAATGAATAGGCACAAATCATTTTACCCTTTGGTAGCGACAATCTACATTGACAACTTTGGTCTTTGTTTCTCCTCCTGTAGAACACTTATTTCTGATACTGAATTTTTTTCTGGTACCATAGTAAGCACTTCATAAATATTTGTCAGATAAATATGTTTTTATTTAATTTAAAAAATTATATTTTATATTTTTCATTATACCTTTAGATGGAAACAAGTTATATTATTATGCCTTCACATGCATAGAAAAGAGACTAGAATAAAATAGACCAAAAATGCTTTCTTCTTTTTTCACATTCTGATATATTTTACATTTTCTCATTTTCTGCATTTCATTTTTATTATTAGAAGAATAAACAATAGGAAAAACCTATCCAAAAAACAAAACTGAAAGCCATAATTTAATGGTCAATTTAATTCACTGAAAATATAAACAGGAATTGTGACCGTCCATTACCAGAGTCTTAGGAAATGTGACTACACTGACTTTATTTAAGTAGGCTCCACACCCAGTGTGGGGCCCGATGCAGGGCTTGAACTCAAGACCCTGTGATCAAGACCTCAGCTGAGATCAAGACTCGGACGCTTAACTGACTGAGCCACCCAGGTGGTCCTAGACCTCATTGATTTTAGATTGGTTTCGTTTACATTGGTTTTGTTGCCACAGATACCTGTGGTGTTGCCTCAAAATGAGAGCATCAGTGAAAACAGATATTCCTTAAATTATTCAGTTACAGTTTTGGCCTTGCAGTTCAATTTGGGAGTCAAGATTGATTACTCTATTCAACTGTTTGTAAGTCCTTCCTCCTACATCCTGCTTTAATCCAGAATTTAAGTTCTGCATATAATTCTTCATGTGATAATTACTTGTGCATTAAACTTGCATAATTTTGTAGACTAAGGATTCATGATCTCTATGAAAGTCCCTATTTCCCAAACAAGAAAAATTAATATAGTAGCAGTAAGAACTTATCTCCTAAATTCTCTTATAATCCATGTGTGTCTGGCCTCCCATGGCCGTATCCGATTTCAGCCTGTGTCTGTCTTGAAGCAACTCTCATTTCTAAAATGCAAATCACTTCCCAAGATGTTCGTGAGCTTCTAGGCTCTACTAACGGTTCCATAGAGGACATAGGCATGGATGTATATGTGGCAAAATATAGCGTTTTTATTTCAACATAAGGAAGCTTCACTGGACATCTCTTCCCAAGACTGTTTTTCTTCCCCACTGGCTTCTAAATCTCCTTTTCTCTCTTCAAACCTCATCTCCCTAGGCCTCCTTCAACCTCCGTGATTGCTTCTCTCTTCCATTACTATATATCTATGTCTGATCCACCAAATTTGCGACACCACAGCCATCGTTACAGTTGTTTTCAAGTGTGCAAAAGACCAGTAAACTAATGATAGATTAGAGGTGTGTGTGTGTGTCCCACGCACACATGTGTGCTCACATGTGCAAGCACTTAGGAAATATGTATGGTAGTTAACAGATGCATCCTCTTCAGAGAGGGGAAAGGAAATGGGGCAAGAGGGATATAACTAATAAAAATGTTTTCCTGTCCCACTAAGCTCAATTTTTTCTTCACCTTTGTGATGCTTCTGAAATTGAGATGCACCTTACACTTGATATGTACATTTACTATGGGAGTATTCTATTTTTCTACAAAATTTTTGCCCAGATTGGTAGCCATCTCACAATTCATAGTATCTTGAAATTGAAGAATATGGTATGTATTTTTTAGATTTTCTTTATTACTTTTTAAATTATGATTTTACAAAAGTCATACTAATGTACTGCATCTGATGATGTAACTGCAAGTATAAAGACATACAAAAGTATATAAAGAAGGAGTTAATAATCTCTTCCTAACATCATTCCCTCTCCTGAGCATATTGACATTGGCAATGTGCTGATATCCTTTTGTGGAGAGCTCAGACATAGTACGTGTACCTGTGTAGGGCTTTGGTTGTGGTGATTTTTACAAAAATAAAATGATATTACTCTAATCGATTTTCTAATTTAAAATATATCATGAATATCACCTACAGTTTAATAAATAAATTTCTAATTTATTTCTAAATGTCCCTAGAGTAATCTGTAGTGTAGATGGGTCAGAATTTATCAGCCATTTCCCCCACTCAAATAATTTCCAGTTTTTCTTTATTTTGATTTCCAGCAGTTTTTCAATACATTCTGTTGGACAGATAGCCTCATGTATCGGTGCATTTATTTCAATAAGCTACAGCCCCAAAAGTGGGATTGCTGGATTAAATGATGTGTGAGGTGGCCCACTTCCCTACACTCTCTGGTCATTGTTTCTTTTAATTTTTCTGGTCTAATGAATGAAAATGGTCTCATACCCTATAATTTTCATTATTCTCGCTGCTAGTGAGGTTAGGCATCTCTTCACACATTTCTTGGCTGTTTGGGCATTGTACTCTCTCTCTAGCCTTTGTACACTCCAGATATTTTTCTACCATGTTGTCTTTTTCATATAAAACAATTTATAAGATCTTATTACTCATTAGAGATATTCAGTCTTTGTCAGGCATATATGTGGCAAGTATTCTTTTATGGTTTACCATTTCTGGTTAGCCTCATACTATAAAATATATTCTTAAATTTTTATGTAGTCAATATATCTGTTTTTTACTCTTTTGTTTAGGAAGCTATCCTTCACCCTGAGAATATAAAGTCTCTTAAATTTTCTTCTAGTGATTTTAATGTTTTGTTTTTATTTACTTTATTGTCTTATTGAGGTGTAATTTACATACAACAAAATTCACTCATTTTAAGCATACAGCTTGATGAATTTTTGTAATTGTGTATAGTCACATAACCACCAATATCAGGGTGCTGAGCATGCTAAAATGTTTTCTCATACTACCTCACAGCTGGTGCTCTCTCCTGACCCTTGGCCACAGGCAGCTACTGGTCTGCCTTCTCTTTCTATAACTTTATCTTTATAGAATCTTGCATGAATCAACTCATGAAGTATGTAGTCTTTCATGTTTGTCTCCTCTCACTTGTATGTTTGGGATGCATCCTCATTTTCACATATGTTAATGTTTAATTCATTTTTATTGCTGAGTGATGTTCCATAGTATGGATAATGCACAACTTGAATATCTACCAGTTAATGGATATTTGAAATTACTTCTGGTTTTTGGTTATTACACATAATGTTGTTATTACATTATTATAGTTTTATTATATACTATAATATTATTATTTACTCAGATGCAAAAGTCTTTGAGTAAAAACTTTGTACAGACATACCTATTTCATTTCTTTTGAGTAAATATCTTGATATGAGCTTGTGGGGTTACATGTGTATGTGTAACTTTAAAGTGTATGTTTAACTTTAAAAAGTACTGCCATACTATCTTTCCAGATAGCTGTGCCATTTTGCATTCACAACAGAAATGCGTAGTGTTCAGTTTTTTCCACATTCACCCCAGCACTTGGTATTGTCAAGCTTTTTAATTTTAGCCATTCAAGTGTGGAGTGATCTCTCATTGCGGTGAGAGATTTGAATTTACATGATAACTAGTGATGCTGAGCATCTCGTTTATCTGCTTATATCTGCCATTTGTAGGTGAGGTGACCCCGTATTTCCCCCTTTTTAAAAAAAAAATTGTGTTGTTTTCTTTTTAAGTCGTACCTCTTCCTAATATATTCTGGATGCAAGTCCTCTGTCAGAAATATGTTTTGCAAATATCTTCTTGCAATCTGTGGCTAGTCTTTTCATTTTTTTAATTGTGCCTTTCAAAAAACAAAGGCTTTTATTTTGATAAAAACATGTTATCAATTTTTTAATTTTTGCTTCTTCTGGCATGTTTAAGATATCTTCGTCTAACCCAATGTCACAAAGATTTTATGTTTTCTTTTAACTATCTAATAATTTAAGATCTTAGGTTAGATCTCTGTTCCATTTTGAGTTAATTATTATGCATGGCATGTGGTTTATTTTTTATACAGATAAATTTAGCTATTCTACCACTATTTTTTAAACTGTTGATCCATCTAGAATTAATGTTTTTGTATATGAGGCAATACTCCAGCTTAATTTTTTTCCTGATGAGTAACCAATCACATCAATATTTTCTATTCCCTAAGTTATCCTCTACTTACAGGATTGAAATATTTGTGATCTTTTAAATTTCCTATTCATAATTGTAATGATTTTGAGACCTTATTCTCTTCCACTGATTTATTTGTGTGATAAAAGTCCAAAACAGAATTCTTGGTTCTCAACACCTTAACCTCTTTCTCTTTCCATTTTTCCGTATTTCATTAAGTGGTAATATCATCTATCCAGTGGGTCAAGCCAACAATGTAAGTACTAGCATTTATGTCCATCCTTTCCTCGCCCTTAAAATCAGTCCATCACTTTTCCCTTTTTATGATAAATGTATCCACCTTACTCCATCTCCATTGCTAACAGACTCATCCAGTTCCCATGCCCTTACCTTGTATTGGGCTTATCCTTGCTCCCTAACTCTGTGCATATCAGCCAGCTTTCTGTTCTTTCACCATCCAAGTTTATATCTGTCTCAAGGACTTTGACTTTACCATTCCTCCCTGCCTAGGGTAATCTTCCTTCATCATAACTATCTTTTGCATCTTTCGGGTCTCAGGTTAAGTGATAACTCAGATTTTTTGAAATATCTTATATGTAAAGTCCCCCTGACTATAATTCCCCTATTGCTAGTTTGAGTTGAAAATGGGTATTCACCCAGGAATTTGCATACTTAATAAGCTGTGCATCTGCTGCATCTACTGAGATCAGGCTCTAGATCTTTCCTGTCTTAAAAGATTTCCTCCCATCTTTATAGTCTGAGCCAGAAGCCAGCCCAGAGTTATTGCTAAGGGACAAAGAAGAGCAAATGATTAGCCTTGATCAAGCTGATTACTATCCAATATGGTGCTCATAAAAATGTGGTGCCCTGTGCCTTCCAGAATGTCACAGATTTCCAATATGAGAATAGCTCTGGATTCACCCTCACATGAGGAGCAGAAGGTTCTGGGACCACATGGCATATTTCTAAATATCAGTCCATTCCAGAGGGATAGTTACATAAGTCCTGGAAAGCTTACCTGGAGAAGTTAATCCTGATGACAAATAGGACCTTTACACTTGGAAGGGTCTCTTCTGGCGGCCTTGAGCATCATCCAAAGAGAAAGATCACACTGGGCTGGCTGGCCCATTCTACTGAATTCTGTGTGTGCATGTGCATGTGTGTGTGTCTACTCATTCCAGCTCCCCTTCTCCAAGTCATATGTATTGAATGTATTCAGTGTCACAGCTGCAGCTGCCACCACTCTAGTTGCTGTGACAACTCATAGCAATTTGTTGTTCAGTGTGAGAGTGAGCCCTGGGGTACACCTTGCCCACCAAACCGCTCCCTCAAGCTCCAAACACCATCTGACTCATTTTCCATTACAGTCACCAGAGGACCGTTAGCAATACTAAGGGAGTTATCGCTTTCCTTCACATCTTTTCTCAAATATCTGATTGCAGTTCAGCTCTCCAGAGAAAATCCAAGCTGCCTCTTTAATCTTTATAAAGAGAAAGTGTGAATTTTATCCTAGATTCATCATTTTAAAGCTGAAGGGGACCTTGAATACAATCTAATTATATCTTCACATTTTACACATGAAAATAAAAGTGTCTGATCTACCTAGGACAGGATCTGGCATGTGTGGCAATCATTCAAAAGCTTGTCCAATGAATGGATGAAGTTTGGGAAATCATGTCTTCTCCAACATCACAAAAGTCTGTGGCAGAACAGATATTAGAATATAGATTTTCTCATTCCAAAATTGAGTCCATTTATAAAAATAATTTGATCATATTTATTTCTTGAAATAATCTAAAGAAAATGCTTTTATATTTTAAGGATTTGCCATAAAGGTGTAAGTCTTATAATAACATCATTGTTAGCCAAAAGTAGCATTAAAAACAAAGCAATCTATTTCTCAGCCTAGTAAAAATAAATACATGCAATGTACCTATTTCAATTTTTTAAACATCTTTCTTAAGGTATAATTGATATACAAAAAAACCTGAACATATTTAATGTATGCAATTTAATGAATTTGGAGAGAGGCATATACCTGTGAAACCATCACCGCAATCAAGGATGGTGCATGTCCATCACCTCCAAAATTTTCCTCCTGCTCCTGAGTTGTTTTTTTGTTTTCTTGTTTGCTTGTATTGTTTTAAGAACACAGCATGAGCTCTACTATCTTGGCAAATGTTTAATTATATAATACTGTGTTAACTATAGGCATTATACTGTACATTAGATCTTTAGGATTAATTCATCTTGTTTAACTGAAAACTTGATACCCTTTGATTAACAGTACCCCCACCCCCAGCTCCTGGCAGTCACCATTCTACTCTATGTTTCTATGAGTTTGACTATTTTAGATTCCTCATAAAAGTGGTATCCTGTAATATTTGTCTTGGGTCTGGTTCATTTCATTTAGCACAATGTCCTGTAGATGTATATGGCAGGATTTCCTTCATTTTTAAGGTTGAATGATATTTCACTATATGTATATACCACATTATCTTTATCTGTTCATCTGTTGGTGAACATTTAGGTTGCTTCTGTTCCTTGGCTATTGCAAATAATGCTACAGTGAGCAAAGAAGAGTAGCTATTTCCTCAATCCTGATTTCAATTCTTTTGGATATATTTTCAATTTTTTGAGGAACCTCTATATTGTTTTCCATAATAGCTACACCATTTTCATTCCCTCCAACAGTATACAAAGGTCCCCTTTTCTTCACATTTTTACTAACAGTTACCTTTTTTTCTCTCTCTCTCTTTTTGATAATACCGTCCTAACCAATACGAGTTTAAATCTCATTGTGATCTTGATTTGCATTTCCCTAATGATTAGTGATGTCAAGCATCTTTTCATATACCCATTGGCCATTTGTATGTCTCCTTTTGAGAAAGGTCTAGTCAAGTCGTTTGTCCATTTTCCTAAGTCAATTTTGACAAAGTTTTTTCCCCACTTACTTATTGTTAAGTGCACATTTCCTACCTTTCAAATTTAATTAATTTTAATTGGCTAAAACCAGGACAAAATCTTCAAGTTTGACAGATTTTTTTTTTAAAAGGCACAACAGGAAAAATAATTAAAATGCACATCACACTGATGTTTAAATCAGGTAGTTTCAATAATACCATATGTCTAATCACATGTGATTCAAGGAGTAGAAGGAACTACTTTCATCTCAGAACTGAACTCTCTTAGTCTATGTAATTGTGAAATGTTTTCCTTGAGAGAATTGGAAATAAGTAGACAGAAAAGAAATAGAGTGACTTTAGAGCCAGACTCTTGGCAAAAAAGTTTTAATTTGATGAGTATAAAAGCACCCATCGCCAAAATCAATTCAAAGGTCCAACTAAGAAATTCTCTACTTTGTAAAAGAAGCAGCTTTGAATTCAATTTTTTTGCAGCCCAATCATTTGTAGTAAGAAAATTCCCAAGAAATGTCATCCTCTTGGGTGTATTTGTGAAACTGGCTCTGTATGACAGTGCAAAAGGCCATCAATTTAATGTTTCCCAAACTTGTCTTGCTTTAGGACCACCTGTGTTACTTTTTGAAAATATACATATTCTTGAGCATCAAAGAAAGTCCACCACACCAGATTCTCTGCCTATGAGACCCAGAAATTTGTTTTAATAAACTTTTCTGGGCTTTTCTGCAGCCAACCTGGCACCTCAGCAACACAGCAACTGTGTATTGACCTATCTTTGGAGAAATAGTTGTGTCTTAACTTTATGCTGTGCCTACAGGCAGTTGGGTTTTCTTGCAAAAATGTGAGTTTCCCATAGGTATGTGAATATAGACCTGGAATACTCCAGGAAAAACTGTCAGGTCTTGCCTCTACCTGTCCCTCAGAAAGAACCATAAAAAATGGTGTGATCTGTTTTAGTTTATTAAGTCAAAATTTGAGTAATGTTTTCAAAGTTACTGTTTCGCACTGGGACAATTCTGTTGAGAGGCCACAAATCATGAGCAGTCCCCATCAGCAGAAAGATTATTTTTCCAAATGTAGTAAATATTCCAAGTATCATCCTAGGAAAGAGAAGATCCAAGGTCAGAAGATAAGGACTTAGACTGGTAGTAAGATGGAAACTGCCCATTCGGGGTCTTGTGGTTGACAGAATCTAGACTAGAAGGAGTAGCAAACCCCACCCTGCCCCCCAGGAGCCACCTGGATTTAAGGAGAAAAGAAACCTGGCTTCTACCAGTCATAGGCAGGTTAGGAATTAGGCAAGGGTGGATTGTGTGCTTTAACAGAGTTGTGGTGGTCCACATTTCAAAAAAAACTTTGAATCCCATTGTTAGAATGGGCCGTGTCTCTATACCCATAAATTAATCCTCTCTATGGTGGATTAGAGAGTGAACTTCTTATCTTGACCCCAGATTCTAAGAGAACTTGTTGACTGAACTATACTCTCTCCTCAGATGGATTTGAGGGTGAAAAGCTACAGCGCGTCTTATTCCCTGATCTGAACTGGAGTAATATCCCATGGCTGGAGCTAGAACCAGTTTACATAGCACCATATCCTGACTCCAGATATAGAACAAGGTGAAATAACATAATTTTATACACTGTGCAGTGTAGCAAGTCCAGAATCTGAATACATTTCTAATATAATGAAAAGTGATAGAACTTTGTGAAATAAGCAACCTTGTAGTGCCAATTACATTTCCTTGGCATTGATTTCAAAAATCCAATTAATGATCAAGGATGTTTATCTTTCATATTTGTCCAGCAAGAAGGCCTACTTTCATCTTGAAAGGATTACCAACCTGATTACAAAAACATTGTCCTTTTATTGTCTAGGACCAAAGACTTTTGTACTTGACACAAATACCTGGTGAATAAAAACTACTATCACATTTAAAAGGTGCCCACTTTAAGAGTCTCCTATGTATGCACTTGTTTTATTAACATAGCACCAAAACAGCATGCTATTTGCAGTACAGCTCATATACCTAATATTACAGTGAAAATAAGCTTCACATTTTCTCCTTTAAATGTCATTCTAAGATTGAATCTATATAAATCACTTAACTATGACAATCAAATAGCCTCTTAGAAATAGTGTCTTCAAATTTTAAATAGCCTTCAGTTTGTTTTTGGAGATAAAATAAAAAGGACTCAGAAGATCCTCTTCAATTGTTTCTTGGTAGTTAAAAAGTGCTTAATAGCAAAGTAGCTATTGGCCTCGTCAGAGTGTAGTATGGATGCCCTGACTTTGTGATGCTCTGAGATCCTACTCAGGGGTTGCTTGTAAAGGTTTGGGTTCATCTGGTTAACTAATGAGATTAATTAATTACCCAGCAAGGGTATGATTTCACTCATGATCCATATGCTATTCAGAGATGTCCTGGAACGATCAGCTCTATTTTGTTTCAGGATAAAAGAGAGCTAAGGATTGCTCAAGAGAAAGAGAACCCTTTAAATACCCATAATGGTTGGGAATTCAGGCATAATCTAGAGGGAGTCAGGCACAAACAGGACCCTGGCAACTTAACAAGAGATTTTCAGGATCACCACACTGGCCATGTGGTTAGTAGTTATTACATCTACTACTTAAATTTATGGAAGGTTGCACTGTGTGAGCCTCTCTACTTGAGCTTATTTCTCATTTCTTACACCTGAGAGTGGACAAATTAGATCAGAGTGATTTTAAGAAGTATGCATTAAATAATAGTATTTCAAAATATATTTTTAATAAATTTTTATGACAGATCACACTTTTAGAAACATCTGGTATATATATATATATATATATATATATATATATATATATATATATAATTTAATTCTCTCAATAATTTTGTGAGATGTGTAAGATCATTATTTGCATTTGAAAGCTGAAAAAAATGAGTTTTAATCCAGCTAAGAAACTTGACAAAGACTATATCATTTATACATGTCAGAAACTGATTCAATCCAAATGTTCTAGTCACATTTTTTTTTGTATTTTTACTGCAATACAAACTAAAAAAGTCATTTTAAAAAAATGATTATCTGAATCTTTTCCCTTGTAATTCACATGCTTTTTTTTTCTAGGTGTTTCCAAAACCTATTCTCTCTTCTTTTACTATTTTTTTTTAAGGTTCAGCAATTTTATTAGAATATGCACTAGTGCTGATCACTCAATGTCAATAATCCCAGGCACACACACACATTTTTCTTAATATGTAGTTTAGAATTTTTTTTTGTTGTTTTATCTTCAGGATTTTTTTATGTTATTGCTTTTAGTATGTATTCTATTTTCTTACTTTGGTTCTCTACTTCTGCAATTTTTCTTATTGTATTTTTAATTTCTTGTGTCTATTTTCAATCTCTTGCCTATTTTCCTCTTAAATCTTTTTACCTCTTCCTTCAATTTTTACGGGTACTTTAAATTTTCCTATTTTTCACTTTTTATTTGTCTAAAGGCATTAATTTGTTATTGTCGTTTTGTGTTCTTTCAACTTCAGCATTCTTTTCTAAAATATTTTTCTATTGTTTCTAATTCTTTTTTTTAGTTCTGTGATCTAATAGTTCTAATTTATGTTGCTCTTCCATGTTCATATTACTTTCTTCATGTCTTTTAGCTTGTATTAACATAGTAGGTGACAGCTTTGCTATATTTTGTGGGCATGTCTTTCTGGCATGCTTTCCTTGTCTGTAGAGATATTATTCTGTACTTTAGTCTTTTTATTCTTATAATAAGTTTGCATAGGATTTGATATCTATACCTTTCTTTTTTTCATTTTTTGGCAAAATTAGTATTCCTAAACTTCATAATTAAGCCAAGTTCAGGAAAGCTTTTCTGTCTTCCCAGAGGTTCTGCTTCTAATGTTTTTGTACAATGTTCAGCAGTACAATGGCTTGCTTTTCTGTGAAATCCTGGTTCTTTTTCCCTCTTTCACTTTGATCAGGACCTTCTCTTTTGTTCATCTCTGTCATGTGCAGTTTCAATTTCACTTGCATCATTACTCCTCAGAGTGGGGCCTTGTCCCACAAGGAAGCCTTCACAGGTCAATTTTGAGAGTGACTGGCATTCATATATTCCATGTCCGTCAGGCCTTCTAATTGCTGGTACCGCCACTGACCTGTGCTGGAGGGGGCAAACCTCCAGTTTTAGCTGTTCTTCTGCAATCAGCGATCTGTGGTTTTCACTGAGTCTATACTGGCAATATCCTGAGAACAACAGAATATGAATTGAGGTAATTATAGCAGGGTTACAGAGCCAGTAAATATATATTTTACGTTATTATAACTTTATTAAAAAAATATGTGTGTATTTGTATTCCTCTGTCCCCAACTACATCAGACTTACACACGGAATACTCATGCTTGAGCTTATACGTGATGCTGTAAATTAAATTTCTGGCCCCAGTTCTTCATCCCTCCACTATTCACATCCTCAGCATGTAACTTTGCAGTCCATCCTGCTCAAGGCACAGGATACATATCTCTTTACCTTGATGTTGGCTTTAGCTCTTTGACTTACTTTGACCAAGGCAGATATTAGTTCATGGGCCACAAGCAAGAGTTTAAAATATGCTCTAACACTGACTTATATGTTTGTTCTTACACTCCGCCCTTGCCATCTTGCCCTGGCGTAGCTAGTCTGTGGGGCTTGGGAGAAGTGAAAAAGACATGTGGAGCAGAACCATCCCAGGCTAACTCCTCTGTGAAACAGGTCATACCAGCTGACCCGCGAACTCAGGAAGAAAAAGAACAGCTTAATGTATATTTCACTGAGGATGAGAGATTATCAATACTGCAGCATAATTGTAGGGAGCACAAACAATTCTCATGCAATGTGTTGGAGTTCTCAAA
Organism: Potos flavus; assembly: GCA_028534135.1. Lineage (NCBI taxonomy): Eukaryota > Metazoa > Chordata > Mammalia > Carnivora > Procyonidae > Potos > Potos flavus. The sequence goes on from CM052892.1 coordinate 25,517,599, forward strand.
GAAAGTTTATGGTTGTTGCATGATATAATTGGTTGTTTTAATAATTATCAAAATATGTGCTGCTGCTTATATCTTTATGGTTTCTTCCTAATCGCTTTAGCTGCTTTTCCATTTTCGCTCTAGTTGGATGTTATTTAATTAAGTTCTTCTCCTTTTTTTTCTAATACATATATTTAAGGCCATAAATTTCATTCTGAATATTTTGTAGGTTGCATATTACATTTGTACATTGAGCTTTTATTTTTCTTATTTCTAAGTAGTCTGTAGTTTTTAACCTTCCTTTTTAACGTGGGGATTAGTTAGCAAAATTTCTGTTTCTGTTTAATTTGCAAGTGTTATTTTATCTTGTGATTTTTTATTTTTAATTTTTTTCTGATTTTTGCCTTTAATAAATTCTTCTCAGATTAAATAAATAAATAAATAAATAAATAAATAAATAATCATCCAGATCTAAGTGAGAAAATAGCACTGTTCTAGTAGCTCCAAATCCAGGTAAATGTTATTATTCTCCTTTTAATCCATGACTCTGAATTTCCAGACACTGATAAAGTAGAATCCTTTCATACTACCCAGGTTTAGTTATTTGAACAATAATTTAAAATCATTTTAAAATTCCAGATTCATATTTTAGCTTAAAACAAACTACATAAATATTCATTTATTCTACTTGATATTTTCCAGCTTTATTGAGATATAATTAACATATAACATTGTGTAATTGAAGGTGTGAAATGTTTACTTGATACACTTAATGCGTTGCAAAATGATACCCCTTCTGTCATGTCACATAATTACCTTTTCTTTTTTCTGGTGAGAACATTTAAGATCTATTGTCTTAGCAACTTTCAAGTATATGATACAGTATTATTACCTATAATCACCATACTGTACATTAGATCCCCAGAACTTATTCGTCTTATAACTGGACGTTTATACCCATTGATCAACCTCTCCTCATTTCCCTGAACCCCTAGCCCCTGGTAACTACCACTCTAATCTCTGTCTGTATGAGTTCAACATTTTTAGATTCTACCTATAAGTAAGAGATCATACAGTATCCGTCTTTCTCTGACTTATTTCACTTAGCTTAATGTCTTCAAGGTCCATTCACATTGTTGCCAACAACAGGATTTCCTTCCTTTTAGTGGCTGAATAATATTCCATGCTATGTATATACCACATCTTCTATATTCATTCAATTATTGACTGACACTTAAGTTGTTTCCATGTCTTGGCTATATGAATAATGCTGCAAAGAACATAGGAGGTCAGATATCTCTTCAAGATAATAATTTAATTTCCTTTGGATATATACCCCAGAAATGGGGTTACTGGACCATATTGAAGTTCTATTTCTAATTTTTTGAAGAACCACTATACTGTTTTCTATAGTGGTTGTACCAATTTATATGCCCACCACAGTGCACAGGGTTCTCTTTTCTCGACATACCCTACCAAATACTTGTGACTGCTTCTCTTTTTGATGATAGTCATTCTGACTATCTGCAAGGTGATATCTCATTGTGGTTTTGACTTGCGTTTCCCTGATGATTAGTGATGTTGAGGTCCTTTTCATGTACCTGTTGGTCATTTGTAGGTCTTCTTTGGAAAAATATCTATTTAGTTCCTCTGCTCATTTTTCAATCAGATTGGTTTTTTTGCTGTTGAGTTGTATGAGTTCTTTATATATTTTGGATTTTAACCCTTGATCAGATGTATGATTTGCAAGTATTTTCTTCTATTCTATAGGTTGCCTTTTCATTTGATTGTTTCTTTTGATGTGTAGATACCTTTTAGTTGATGTAATCCCACTTATTAATTTTACTTTTGTTGCTTATGTTTTGATGTCATATCCAAAATATCATTGCCAAGACCAATGTCAAAGAGCCTTTTTCCTATGTTTTACAGTTTCAGGAGCAAAGTTTTGTTTTATTGTCTCTTTGGTCCAGTGATGAAGTTCCATTGCCATTTTATACTAAATTGCACCAATAACACATCATTTACAATTTCTACATTCTTTAAAGTACTTACTGATACTTTTGAAGCAAACTAAGGAAAAATTTTCTATGATTTTTTTCCATTATTTTATGACTGTGTTGTTCACAATTTTTTAGGGAGCTGACTTGATTGAATCTTTCCAAACCTTTAATTTGATTTTTTAAATATTTTAAGAATTTTTTAGCTTTACTGAGGTATACTTAACATGCAAAAAATTGCACATATTTTTGTATACATTTTGATGAGTTTGGGCATGCATATGCATATACCCATGATACCATTATCACAACAATTGGATTTTAATAAAATCTGTAATTTTCCTTATCAATCATATATTATCAGCCAATTACATTATGGAATTATAATAACAAAACAACTGGAATAAATAGGTTTGTGAACAAACACAATTTCTTTTAAAGATTTTATTTGTTTATTTGTCAGAGCGAGAGAGCACAAGCAGGGTTAGTGTCAGGCAGAGGGAGAAGCAGTCTCCTCACTGGGCAAGGAGCCCGATGTGAGACTCGATCCCAGGACCCTGGGGTCATGACCTGAGCCAAAGGTAGATGGTTAACTGACTGAGCCACCCAGGCACCCCAAAAAACACAATTTTATCATGATCAGCAAACAGACTAAATGGTGAGAGTGGTGGTAGTAAGCATACAACCTACTACTTAGGGCTTCTATCAGAGCATGTTACAGATAGAATGGACAGTCTGGGTTAATCTAGCAATTCAATTAAGTGGAAGTCAATTAAGAAATCTAGAGGCAGGAATATTTGTCTGCCTTCCCCACAATGCAGTGTATTTGACCAAGTAGGTCCCTTAGACTTGAGAGGGACATCTACATTCAGAAGTTAACAGGATTTTCTAAGGAGCTGATATGGTGAAAGAAGACTCTTATTTAGGGCACCTGCTATCAACCAGGTCATTCCTTTGTTTCGACCTTTTCATTTTCCCCCATAAACCTCCAATAAAATGTAAAGCAAATGGAAAAAAAACTAAGAAATAAAATATTAAATATTAAAATGTTCACATAATAAATGTTTCATTGAAGGTCAAGTAAAGCTAGACCTCTAAACTGAAAGCAATGAAAAACTTCAAGATAAATGGAATCAGAGAGTGCATGCAACTTGACCTACTTTGCATTAGTGTGCTTGAAAGGATTCTTCAGAAAATAAAATTAAGAAAGGATGCATCCCAGGCAGACCTCAAGTGGAGACTCAGGTTTATCACAAAAGACCCAGGCCAGAGGCTGATAAATAACATAGTTTTTTGAATCATAAAAATTTTGAACTACTGTTATATGTGCTTGGGACATAGTAATAATAAAAATAGACATGATCTGTGACTTCAAGGATTTATAAGCTAGTAGAAAGAGAAGGCAAATTTAAATCAGTACGTAAAAAGGAGTAGTATAGGACCTGCCTTAAAGCAAATGCCAAATTGGCCCCCTTATATTCAAACTTGAATATGTAATATGGATAATTGATATGCAAAGTATTTTAAAAGAATTATCCAAATCATATACATAGATCACTTTGAGGAAAGATTAAAAGCCAAAATTA
>CM052892.1:25521660-25547374 GCA_028534135.1 Potos flavus
TTTTTTTTTTTTTCAGAAAGCTTCACAAAATGAGTTTTAAGTTGGCAGTGATTACCAGCAATGTTTTTGTTAGGAACTTCACACGGCTTTCTTTTATTCTTAATTACTTTTGTAACTACCAACACTTATTCAATTAGATATGTTAATAGTCCCTGGATTTCTGTACACCTGTTTCTTCCAGCTGTCTGCAAGGCTGGTTCTTCGACATCTGTATGGAATTGGGAGCTTCATTTCCTACCATTAAAATCATGGGAAAACAAGTCCTAGGATCAGTATGGAGCAAAAGAGCTGAAAATAAAGACAAAAGGCAGTTAAGTGTGAATATTCTTGCAGTGAAATCAGTGCTATAAGGATAAATTCCAGGACACACTTAATAATTACCAGGAGGTCTCCTATGCTTTCATATAGTTTTGGAAAGGAAGGCTCCCCTACTTTATAAACCTTCTGGTGCTTGGGTTATATTTACAACTACATACGTATATAAGGTCTAGGTTGTAGAGTAGTTTGAGCTATGAAAAACATTTTTTAAGATTTTATTTATTTGACAAAGAGAGAGAGAGCAAGAGAGGGAACACAAGCAGGGGGAGTGGGAGAGGGAGAAGCAGGCTTCCCACTGAGGAGGGAGCCCAACGCCGTGCTGGATCTCTGAACCCTGGCGTCATGACCAGAGCTGAAGGCAGACACTTAACGACTGAGCCACCCGGGCGCCCCTTGGCTATGAAAATTAAAGCAAAAGTTAAATACTTAAAAATTGAGTCATTTATAATAGGCTAAGGTATCTATCTAAAAATGCTTTCCAGAATATGCTTTCCTCTATAGAAAGAAAATACTGTGTACTTTCTCTGCGCCATAACTTAAGATCTAGGGTCTTTAGAGAAGTAATTAAATTAAAATGAGGTCATTTGGATAGGACCTAATCCACATGACTGGTGTCTTTGTAAGAAAAGAAGATTAAGACAGACATGCATATACACGGAGGAAAAAAACCATGTGAAAATACAGGGAAAGTTTCCTAAATTCAGGGAGTACATGAGTAAAGACAATGCCCCTGACCTCATGGAACTTAAAAAGGAGTGGGAGGGACTAATAAATTCAGATTAATTGAATATTATGAAGATGATATAATATGATAAAATTAGAGGGAGAAACCGGTTTGCACAGGAGAAATGCTATTTCTGTAGAGTGGTTAGTCTTTTCAAAGGAGTGGTATTGAAACGAGATAAAATCTTTAACTTATACAACCAAGAAAGATTAAGGAAATAATTATTTTACCAAATGTTGGTGAGACTCCTGGGTAATGGGCACCATATATTGAACCAATCTATGTTAAGAGAATGTGGGCATAACACATTTTAAATGTACGTAAATTAACCTACAATTATATTTGTAGGATTTTATCTAAAGTGTTTGCACCAAGAGTTTATTCTAAGGTTGTTCATTGTACAATTGTCTCTATTCATAAAAATTTGAAGAAAACTGAGTTTTAACTACAGAACACTCATTAAACAAATAGAGTGCATCAGCAAAATAGAATATCCTGCATTCATTAAGATGATGCTGTACTATTTCTGATGCAAAGGGGCAAATCTTCCTCTCCCTTTCAGACTGTTTCATGATAGTAAGAGAACATTTAAAAGGTTTAAACCTACCAGTAGGAAAAGAGCATAGCCAGCAATAAACAACGGGAGGTAAATGGAAGAATCTCAGTAGATGAGGCATGTCAAAGGAAGTCACAGGCTGGAACTCACGCACTCTGAACATCGGTAAAAGAAGAAGTTGATCCACCCAGCAACTACAACATGTATGACAAAAGGATGAAACAGTAAAAAAGGGCTACAAATGGCAGTAGATGAAGTCTAAGTAGAGATATTGATGAAACAATTTGTCCCCCTCCCTTGCCTGCCTCTTGTGGCCTAAAGCTTTATGTTCAACCCCAAACAAAAACCCCTAGAAAAAATGAAGGCAGCTAAGGCTTATGGTTGGTGCCATAAGATAAACAGCTCCTCATTCTATTATCTAGACGTACTCTAACCTAATAGCCAGTTCTGGCCCTTACCCCAAAGAAAGCCTGGCAGTCAATAAACCATAACTAGCAGCATAGATCACGTAGTCAGACTTACTCTCACCTAATTCTAAATATAAGCAAATGAGACATTTGCAGAAAGGTTGCAGCATCCAAGGGAAATACCAAGATTTAAAAAGAAAAAACAACCTTTGGGAAAAGTAAGAGAAATAAATTACAAAGAAAGAAACACCTTCAAGTTAGCATTCTCAACAACATTTAAGATATCACTTCTCTAAAATAAAACATGACACTATAAAAGCAAAACCAAGTCGGAGAATAAGAATGAATTCTTAGAAATTAAAGATTTGGATTTGGAGAAGAGAACCATGTAAATATATTTCTACTGCCCTGCCATCCCAGTTCCAATCTATCAGCCTCTTGAGTGCAGAAAATGCCAGACAAGCCTGGAGATTCTAAATAAGGTCTTGGGCTATGCTGGGGTCTAAATGGAGAGAACAGAACTGCAACCTATTCCCTGCAGGATGGATGGCACCAAAAAGCCCAGGGACATGAAGTATGACACCTGGTAATTCTCTGCCAGCCAAGGATCCCTGAGAGAAAGCTAAATCCCTGAGGAACTACAATGGGAACTAAACAAAGTTCATGACCCTGGCCATGAAGCAGGCAAAGTTCTATCTAGCCCAGTGCTTCTCCAAATTAGAAACATCTGGGGATCTTGTAAAAATCCCATTGCCCAGGCCACATGGCCTACCAATTAAATCAGAATCTCTGGGGGTGGGATAGAGTCATTTGTATTTTTGGGGTTCACGGCATGATCCCAAAGCACAGCCAAGACTGAGAACCAGTGCTCTAGCTACTGGCGGCAGCAGCAGTAAGAACACCTAGGAATTTGTTAGAAATGGTGAATCAGGTCTTACTCCAGACCTCTGGAGCCAGCATCTGCATTTCAACAAGATGCCCCAAAGATTCACATTTGCGTGTAAGAATTAAAAAGTTCTGCATCTAGCCCAAGGGCTAGAAACCCAGACCAAATAAACCAGTTGCTAATTGGGAATACTCCTAAGGTAATTCCCATGTGCACACAGGTTGAAAACCCCTGGCCTAGACATTGTAATTGGGGAGACAAGAACAGCAGAAAAGTTTCCCCCTGGAAACCCAAATGGGAAAATTACAAATTATCAGCTGCTGTTTCATTGGCCTTCAGGGAATGAGATTGCTACAGTTCCCATCTCCACATAAGGCAGACCCCACACAAGACAGGCAAGCAGCCCCATACCCAAAAGATGAGATATGAACAGATGAAGAAAAAAAGATACATCTTTAAGGCTTCAGTCAACCAGAACAGCCAGAATAGGCAGTTTCTGGAAAAAAACAAACAAACAAAAAAAAGCATTAAGAACATGTAAGGCTATTCAATGACAACACAAAATAAAAATATTTTTATCAATAAAAAACATTTTAATGTTAAATTTTAATAGATTAGAGGTGATATCAGCTGTTGAAATATATGTCCTTGATTTTTCATCTTTTAAGTAATCTCTATGCCCAGCATGGGAGATCGAGAGTCTCATGCTCTATTGACTGAGCCAGCCAGGTGCCCCAAAATATGTGTCCTTGAATATAAAGCATAAGTATACGAAGTATAAGTGTCTCACAGAGATGGATATCATGAGGTTAGAGACTTGGTTGATGTTGTGGGTTGAATGGTATCCTCCAGAAAGATGTTGAAGTCCCAACCCCATACCTGTGAATGTGACCTTACTGAGAAATAGGGTTTTTATAGATGGAAACAAGTTATAATGAGGTCATACCAGATTAGGGTGGTAAATCCAGTGACTTGATGTCCTTGAAAGGAATGAGATCTATGAAGACACAGTGGAGGCCCAAGGAGGAAGGCCATGTGACTAAGGAGACAAACGGAAGGTAGGCTGCCACAAGCCTCTGATTTGCTGGGAGCCACCGGAAGCTAGAAGAGGCAAGAAATAGTTCTTCTCTAGAGACTGAAAACAGCACGGCCTTCCTGACACCTGTATTTTGGACTTCTAGTTTCCAGATCTGTTAGAGTATACATTGCTATTGTTTTAAGCCATCCTGTTTGTTGTACTTTCTTACATCAACCCTTGGAAACAAATACAGATGACCAATCCAGAAGATCTAACATATACACGGAAGAACAAAATAGCAACCAACAGACAACAATTTTATGTCCTTGAGTTTAAGAAATTTTTGAAGCTTCAGATTGAAAGGTATCACTGAATTCTAGTGCTGACTATAAAAAAAAAATTGCACCTGGATATCTATCTATCTATCTGTCTATCTATCTATCTATCTCCTGGTAAAAAAAAAAATTCTATCTCCAAAGATAAACCCCCTACCCTCTTGCACAAAAAAGGAGAAATTTCTAACAAAGAAAAGAAGAAGGTGTCAGACTTCTCATCTGAAAAATTAGAAGCCAGAATTTAGTGAACTCATGTCTACAGACTTTTAAAAGAAAAGACTGAAATATAAGAATTTGATGCCTAGGTACATTATAAATTTCATCACCTGCATAAATGCAAAATGCAGAAATAAACAAACATATGTGAGGTACCATATTTGAAGAAAATAATGGAGAATGGATTATAACAGAACTGCCAGTGAGCCAGAATACAGACTTCGAAATAAAGATGAAAACAAGAGACTACAATGGTATACGACGATCTTATAAATGTATAGTTAAATCTAAATGAATAATGAGAGAGTGGAAAACAGATAAGTACAAAGTAGGTTATGATTTAAAATAGGGTGGGGGAGCACCTGGGTGGCTCAGATGGTTAAGCATCTGACTTGATCTCAGCTCAGGTCTTGATGTCACGGTGGTGAGTTCAAGCCCCCCATTGGGCCCCACACTGGGTGTGGAGCCTACTTAAAAAAAAATAAAATAAAATAGCACATGAACCTTACTGGTACTTTGTACCATGTGTACTTTGTACACATCTGTAAGGCCACCTATTTAGACATCATTTTTGGCTGAAATGGATTCAAAGCTAATAACTGATTATTATATATCTCCCACCCCACACTTATAAGTTCATTATTTTTATTTGCCCATATATTATTTGCCCATAGATTAATTAGAATGTCTTCAGAAGTTTTTTGTTTGCTTGTTTCTTTCCACCCTCAAAATTATCAAGTGGTCACTTTCTATGGCTTTTACACTGAAGAAAAACTCTTCCTGTAATAGAAATTTTTAACTTGTTTCAAAATACTGTTCTACTCTTTCTAACATCTTTTGTGACTGAGAAGCAGCCCTAAGTTTGTTCTCCCTTTTAGTAAATATGTTTCTGTCCCTTTTCCATACTTGTACAGTCCTTTTGAGTTTTTGAAATACGGTAACCTCATCAGAAGAGATCTCAGTGTTGGCTGCTTTTCAATAATTTTGTCTGACACTTGAAGAGCCCTACAGATAGACAGATTAAGATCTACCCTCAATTCAGGAAATTTCTTTTATATTTAATTTCTTCTCTGTTTCATTCTTTTTTATTTCTTCTGCTCTCTTCTATTTCCTTCCCTGGGAACACAAATTATAGGTATATTAAATCACCATTATCTTATTCTTCACTTTAATCTTTTTTATTATAACTTTTATAAAAATCTTACAGCTTTTCTTTGGTTGGTGTTCTAGGTAATTTCTCAACTATGTCTTAATGATCCCATTTTCTGCAGTGATGATTTTTCTCTTTACTACTTGGAATGCTTTAGTAGTAGTATTACTTTTATTAAATCTATTTATTTAATTCCTTAACAAGAATCTCTGTGGCTCGTTATTTAATATAACATTCATGTTCATTTCAGACCCCATGTTATACTTACTATTAGTCCAAAATAGATAGAACCTAAAATTTGATTTTGTTTTCTTGGGTAAGTCTTTAAAAATACACTCTTCAACTAAATTGTTCACACTGTTTTAGGATGTATTAATTCCATTGTTTATCATAGTATAAGGGTTGTCACTTTAGTATAACGGATTGAGAGGAGGAGGGTTTCTGTTTACTCAACTTTCTTGATTTTTTCCTAACGTCTTAAAAAATACGCTCCTGGAAAGTAAGCTAGAAGATGATCCTGTAGGTTAATGTTGTCACCTCAAATCATTCAGTGGTTTAAAGAAGTTAACACTATAGGAAGTTGTAGCCAAAGTATGATTTGCTGGAAAGCATTTTCTCTTCATCTGTTGAAATTCATTGCATGGAGGCCAACTCAGCTAGGTTTGGAGAAATGTTTTCCCATTGTGGAGGGCCCTTGATTCTCTTCCACTTCTAACTCAACTGGCCATATAGGCAAGAACTTGTGTCTGGAGAGTGGGGGAAGCCATCAGATAGATAGATAGATAGATAGATAGATAGATAGATAGATAGATAGATAGATTTCTCCCTTCTTAGTTTTTTACTACTATTGATATAAAAATGTTAAATGACTCTAAGTAGATATTCTCCTATCCTTCCAATGACTCATCCTTATTTCCAGACTTCTTTGATCTGAATTAGTTGATGTGGTAGCAGATAAGCTCTAAATAGGGTCCCCAATGGTCCCTATCTCCTGATATTTTTGCCCCAGTGTAATCCTTTCCTCTGGACTTTGAGTAGAATCCATGACTTGTTTCTAATAGACAACAGCAAAAGCAAAGTCATGTCAGGCATGTGATAAGAAACTGACTGATAGTCAACAAAGAGCTGAGGCCCTCAGTCTGACAGTCTGCAAGGAACTGAATATTGCTATAATCACCTGAGGCTAGAAATGGATCCTTCCCCAGATCAGCCTCAGGTATGACCCCAGGACAAGACAAAACATTGATTTCTGTTTATCTGGAAGCAGAAGACCCAGGTGAGCCATGCTTAGATTCCTGGCCCACAGAATATACATTGGTTTTTTTTTGTTGTTGTTTTTGTTTTGTTTTGTTTAGAATATACATGTTTTAAGTCACTACATTTGTGATAATTCGTTTTGCAACAGTAGATAAATACTATAGTGATTTTCCTTCTCAAATCAGAAAAATTGCTACTGGAAAAACATTTCAGAGAAAAGCAAATAATTTTGACTGAGCCACTCTTACTTTGGAATATAATAGATCTCTGTCAAGGGGGAAAAAAACTCCAAAATGGATTTTCTCAATCCTTCTCACAGCCATTCAAACTTCCAATGTCTGTACGCTCCCAATTAGGAGATATTGGTAGAATTTTCCAGAAAATTTTCCACCTGCTTTCCACAATGAACTCATAAGCTATCTTTGAAACATCTAGTTCCCTAGAAGCAGAGATGTAAAAGAGGATTATAAAGTGTTTTATTGTGTGTTCTCAGGAGGAGAATGAGGAAAGCAGGAGAGAGGAAAGGAAGACAGCTAAGCAAGACATGGTCTCTCAGCTGGAGACTAACTTTAATCTTATTTCCTTAGGCACCTTTAGAGCAAAAACTGCACCTCAGAATTTCTTCCATCTTTAGGAAAGGGCTCAGTCTTTTTGTTTTTATTTTTGTTTTAAGATTTTTATTTATTTATTTGAGAGAGAGAGCAGAGGGAGCAAGAAAGAGAGAAAACGAGTGGGGGGAGGGGCAGAGAAGGAGAGGCAGATGCCCTGCTGAGCAGGGAACCCAACTCCCTTGGATTCTTGGCATCATGACCTGAGCCCAATGCAGACACTTAACCGACTGAGCCACTTGGGCGCCCCAAGGCCCAGTCTTTTGTCCCCTGTAGTGATTAGTCATTGGTCACTGGCTATCCTGAAGTTGTCTGGGAGATTTGAATGGAGAGGAAGAGTCCTTAGCAGCCAACACTCACAGCACCTGGAGGAAAGTTGCACATGCTCAGTGAAAGCCAGGGAGCCAACAGCACCCACCAAAAAAAGTAAGTTGTGTTCTGCTTTTTGGCATCATCTTTGAAAGTGTTCTAAACTATGTTATATCTGACAGTCTTAAAATGTTTGTAATTGGCAATATCTTTAGTTTCAGTACTGAAGGCATTTTCTTCCCTTTTTTTATCCAATTAATATGTGAAAGTTTACAAATTTGCTTTTACCTCATTATCTTTCCCAAACATTTCAAAGTTTATGAAAATGAGGCAAACCCATGTGGTGAGTTATTTATGCATTCTGCAATGGTAATGTTCTGAATTAGCCAAATCCGTAGTTTAACATTAAGGACCTGTTGACCATTTCTTACTCCCCCACCCACCACCCCCAACATAGAATCTGTCAAACAGAGTTCATGAATGAGGGATTCAGGCTTCTGCTTCCGGATAAAAAATAACTACTGTCTCACAGATTGTGTGTTTGCTGGCCCCATTCCCAACTGAGTCAGGGGCAAAGTGTCTGAAAAACAGTCCCTGAGGCCCGAGTTACCCTCCCACCGTGCCGCTGGGGTGGCTGGCAAGGTTTTTCCCATCACAGCTGGTACTATCCTGAGTTACTCAGCCAGAGGAAAATTGCTTCCTAATGGAACCCTAAGCCCTCCATTCAATTTTCCCGCAAGGTCTGAAGAGAGCAATCCCAAGAACTCATGCTAAGCAGGGCCTCTTCAAAAATTATGGCCTGTGCTCATTTGAGAATCAGAAATTTTCAATTATATAGCCTCGCAGGGTACATTTTAAGGAAAAACAAAAGACAATTGTTTTTGCTCACTTGTTAAACACGAACCATTTTGTTCCTAGCTCCATGACTTTTTTTTTACTCTATCCCTTTTATGTAAATAAGCAGCCCATTTTCAATCTTCCTTGAAATAAGCAATGTAGGCTCTGTGTAGGGGAAATCTGTAGTGCTAGAGTTTGCTTTAAAAATTATCTTTGGGAGCAACTTGAAGTTTTCCGACACTTCCCAGTTTCATAAGTGCTTTCACACCCATTGTTCCGTTCGAGTTTCATCGCAAGCCTGCAAAGCAGACGGGTGTTATAACCCCAATTTACAGACCAGAATTCAGAGATCACCTGACTTCTTCAAATCGTGTTGCTAAGAACAAACAGGACTGAGACAAGAACCAGATTTTCTGACGTGAGTCGGGTGCCGTTTCTCCTCTTCCATGCTGCCTTTTAACTGTCAGCAATAGGCATTCTCAATTTCTTTCTTTATCCTGGGGATGCTTGCTTTATTATTATTTTTCACTCAGGGATTGCACAAACACACAACAGGACTTAGCAACGCCCCATTTAGTGTCATTCAATATTAGCATTCCCTTTATGGATTTCCACATTCTCTAATGAGGACCCTGACTTAATTGCCTAATCCAGACATGTTATTTTACCAGTGTGACTCAAAGATGGACTGGTGAGTCCCGAACCTGGCGTATTATTGCAGTTTATTTGAATTTTATTGTATCACCCTTATGCTTTATTTCTATCGCATTTCAAAGCAATCCTTAGAATGCGTAATATCACTTAAATAAGACATAGTACTGCAAAATGAGAGTTCTCTAAATATCCCCTGTGCAACCACAGGAGGCCCCTTCCAAACCAAAAAGCTGTGAATCTTATCTACGGTTCTGTTGTAAATTTTGATCTGGAGGCATGTTTAATAGCTTTTCAGTGACTATTGTAAAGGGAGTATTTACTCGAAATGGTGTCTGCTTATATTATTTCCTTGCCAAATTGCTCCCAGCAACTAGAAAATCTGCTTGTACCTCTCCATCAGTATCCTCCCTGGAAAGTAGACATTTTCTGTTGGTATAGTGCCTGAAGTATTTGATTTTTCTTGATGATCTTAACGTTCAGCCAAAAGGACAAACAGCACATCCAATGATTCTCAAGCTTTTCACCAGTAAGGATACTTTCATTACTTCTCTCCTTGATTTGAAATATTTCACCTGCCAAACCTCACATTTACCAAGGAATTCTTTATTTTCCCATTTTTAGTAACATATATATAATGATTGCAAATGCACAGGGCACTTGATGTGCTGGGTGCTGTTCTAATGATTCGCATAATTAACTTCTTTAGCTTTACTAGAGGAGATGAGTACTATTATCTTTGTTTTACATATGTGGCACAGAAAAGTTAGGCAACTGGAGGAGCTAGGAGCTGAGATTTGAGCACAGGCATTTTAGCCCTGGAATCAATGCTCTTAACTTCAGCACGTGCTGTTTCCCATTTGTAGTATCTAATTAGCAGAGATCGGGGAAAACGTGTGCCTCTTTTAATTTCAGAAAAATGGAACCAAGAAAAACATGACTTCCCCCAGTGGGCAGACACCCCAGGTAGAAAAACCATTCTCCTTCAAGTCAAGTTACTAGAATCCAAGGTCCCACCTCTCCCTTTGACAGCTTTATAACCATGAGGACATCTTTTAAATTGCCAAGTCTAATTCTTTTAGTGAAAGTTAAGGGTATGAAGATTTATCCTGCCTACCTCATTCATTATTTAAAAAAAAAATCCTTGGGGCGCCTGGGTGACTCAGTGGGTTAAAGCCTCTGCCTTCGGCTCAGGTCATGATCTCAGGGTCCTGGGATCGAGCCCCGTATCGGGCTCTCTGCTCAGCAGGGAGCCTGCTTCCCCCTCTCTCTCTGCCTGCCTCTCTGCCTATTTGTGATCTCTCTCTCTGTCAAATAAATAAATAAAATCTTAAAAAAAAAATCCTTCATGGCACAACTTACCATGTGCCAGGCACTGTTGCTAGATGTTGGCATACAGATATGAGGTGTAACTATTTCCCTGAAGGAATTCAGTGTCTAGAGCAGAGGCACAGAAAAACAACCACATACACCCATTGTGACAGGTCGATGCTATAGGAGTTATTGAATACTAGCAGAGTGGAAAGGAAGAAATGTGTCCCTTTTCTCTAGAGTGGGCCGATGTGAAAGGAAACGTCAGGAAAATATCATGGAAAAGATGATTCCTGAAATGAGTCTTGAAAGACCAGGAGTATTTCACATGGCACATAATGATGGGGAAACAGGATATGTGAAAACATGAAGATACAAAAGGAAAAAACACGCTCTAATTTCAAGCACTTCTAAAAGTATAGAAGACACAACTCCTGGGCAGTTAGCAGGAGGGGAAATCAAATCATATATAAAGGTGGAAATGTAGGATGTGAATAACAAGACAAAGCATTTTGTAAATTCCAAAGTATGATATAAATAGACAATAGGATTTGGGATCATCATTACTGAGGACATGGGTCTGTACTGATGTCTCAACATTTTCCTGAGTTGCAGGATACCAGAACATGCATAGCTCTGGATCCTAGAATGCAGGAACTCTTTAAAGAGCTCTGAAAAGTTTATTCCTGAACACTGATCCAGAAGCACGTGAGATTTTGAAACCATGACCTTCTTACCCCTTCTCATCCAGAATTTCAAATGAAATACTATAGTTCTCAATTAGATGCTTTGCAGCTGGAGAAGCCAAACCTGTGCTTCTGACAGAAGCTTAGAGAAATCACAGAGGCCTAAAGGATTCTAAACAAAGAACTCTGGGCATCCCGTTTTAGAGAGACATGAGTGCCAGAGACAGAGAGCCTAGATTACTCAGATAATTGCTTCAATTTTCTATTTCGCTTTGCTTTTGTAAATGAGGAAGGAAATGATGAGCAGAATAATTTAACTTAGGTCTCCTGAAAACACATTTATTCTCCCTTCCCTCATTCACTCTTCATTTTACTTTTGGAGAATTTCGGTAAAAAATAGGAATATGCATTGTCTAGGGGAAATTACACTGGCATAATAAGTCCATGAAATTTTCAATGGGGCACAGGTGGGAAGAAGACAGCTGTTGCCCATTTAGGCAAACGTGCATGTTTTTTAAGAGGAAATTATGTATAAATGACCAAAATAACAGCTTTCCTGAATAATTGAGATAATTGACACCATTCTCCTTATTACTTTGTTGGTATAAGCAAAAGTTTTGTGGACTTTAAAGATGCTACTCTATTTCTTTTACCTTTACTTTCTTGGGTGTACAAGGAAGATGTTGCTAACTGTATCTGTACAAAGCTCACACGAATTTGATCATTTCACTTGCAAGCAAATGAATAAAAACTTTTTTAAGATTTTATTTATTTATTTGAGAGAGAGAGAGAGAGTACAAGCAGGGGGAGGAACAGAGGGATAGGGAGAAGCAGACTCCCACTGAGCGGGGAGCCCAATGTGGGGCTCGATCCCAGGACCCCAGGATCATGACCTGAGCTGAAGGCAG
This sequence comes from Potos flavus, assembly GCA_028534135.1. NCBI lineage: Eukaryota > Metazoa > Chordata > Mammalia > Carnivora > Procyonidae > Potos > Potos flavus. The sequence goes on from CM052892.1 coordinate 25,533,838, forward strand.
ACACTTAACTGAGCCACCCAGGTGCCCAAAAATCTTAAGGAAATAATAGATTGTTTTGTTACATGCGTAGTCTATGCTACCTTATGTCAAATATCAAAGTCAAATCAATGTTCATAGAGGAGAAATTATCTGCAAGTCACCAAATTAGGTTTTAGAGATCAAAAGAGAAGCCCTGCAGTATTATAACAGCTTTCAATTAAATTAGGGATAAATGTGTAAGGAGTTTGCAAAATTAGCTGATATCTCAACTTGGATTTGGAGAAATATGTAATTTTTTAAACTAATTTGATGTTTATCTAAAGCCCCAATCTGTTAGTAAAAATGATAACGATATTAACTTTTACTCCTATCCAATTTAAACTTTAATCTGAACCAATATTATAAATAGCCCATTTAGGCAATTTTTAGTATTTTCTGAGTGAATATATTTAATTTCTCAGATAGTTTCCACTTCCCAGTTTCTCTTCCCACGATGATATCCAATCTACTGGGAAGAGGAATGATATGCCAAGGCTGGCAGCGGTGGGGAGAGGCGGCAAATGGGACCCTGACCTCATGCTTGTCCTTGAGTTTGCACTGGCTCTCATATTCTGATAGGGGCTCACCTTGCGTTTGCAGGCACTGGTATAACTCTTGATTTGGATTATTTCTATTCGGTGGGCCTGCTATCTGTCACTGAGTCAGCCTCACAGTGCCTCCTTCTACCCCTCCAGCCCTTCAGCCCATGCTGGCGTTCCCCAGTGCCTCCTCTCTCCTGCCTCAGAGGCCCATTGCCCATCAGCTTCACATCAGGACCACACATGAACCTCAGAGGTGTCCCCAGCCCCCACCCACACCACACCAGCCTGCTTCCTGACAACACTGTGCTCTTTGCTCCATGTTACTCTCAACTATCTCAAAGGTTTCCTGATGCCTGAGCCTTGATGTGAAAAGAGAAAATCAGGAGACCTCTCTTTCCAAACATTTATGTATTAAACATGTATTAAACATGGAAAGATTCTAAAGAGCGGGTAAAGGGTTTTCTGTTATGATCTGTTACCATAACCAAAAAAAAAATATTCCAGAAGTCAAATATGCAGCCCTAACTCTGTCCCTTCCTCCCTTCTAAGAGCAAGAGGTTATTTGCCCACATTCATTTAATTCACTAAAATCATGCATGACAGACACCGGTCTAGGCCTGGCATCTCAGAGAAAAGCAGCCATGCCATCAGAGTGTCACCTCTCTAACGGAGAAGACAGAGAAAGAGGTGCAATCAGAGGACACAGAAATCTGCTGTGATGGAGGAAGCACGGGGCACTGGAGAGCCCAGAGCCAGAAGAGGGAGGCCAGGGAAGACCTCCCTGTGAGCCAGTGCTTTAGCCGAGACTGAAAAAGAAACAGGACTTGTCTAGAAAACAGCAGCAAAAACGTGGACTGCATGAGAGGCAGCAGCCCTGTAGAAGGACAGGAAGCTGTAAGAGAGTGTGGCTCATTAGCAGAACTGCCAAGTTGCTTGGTGTGGCTGCCCTGCACCTATTACACATTCATCTTTCCTGTCCTCTCCTGAGACGCTTTGATTTTGACTTGATTTCCCACAGCTGTGAACAAAGGCTTAAATGCAAAGTAGAAATGAACAGGATCATACAAAATAAAAAACTTGTGGATGGATACCTTTTGGAGATAAAAGCAAAAATATTTTACAGTATTCCTTAAAAGCATATGATTTTGCTTCTGAAGATTTCAGGCTGCCTCTTGATTTCAAACAGCAGAATAAGTGGCTATTGTTATTGGTTTCTTTTCTTTTCTTTTTTTTTTTTTTTTGCCTATCTACAAGAATTTCTTTTAATATTCTCTACCAATTGCAGAATAGTGGAAAGGTAAATAACACAGGAAAATTCCAGAATTTACAAATGCCATGGCAACAAGGCAGAATACCTAAAGAATGCATTGTTTAAACTATAGAATTATTAGAAAAGAATAGCACTGAATATTTTTGTCTTTGTCCTATTTTTATGTAAATGAGGATTCTTTAAAATGTGCACATCCCACATTTATTTAGGCCATGTAGAAATAAATAAAATAAATTAAAGACAATGATGCCAGCAAAGAGGAGGACTCCCAGTACAACACAAAAATATCTTGAGAGGATGATAAATTAGTAAAGGGTGAGTATATTCCTCAGGTAAAATTCCTAGGAAAGTATGCTAATTGGAATGGTTGTCTTTATAATGGATGAAGTTTACCTCTAAACTGAAAACTTCAAATGTTTATACAGCTCACCAGAAGTACCAAGATTGTCTATCTATTCAATCTGGTTAAGAAAAAATATTTAGAGGGGCACCTGGGTGGCTCAGTGGGTTAAAGCCTCTGCCTTCGGCTCAGGTCATGATCTCAGGGTCCTGGGATCAAGCCCCGCATCGGGCTCTCTGCTCAGCAGGGAGCCTGTTTCCCCCTCTCCCTCTGCCTACCTCTCTGCCTACTTGTGATCTCTTTCTCTCTGTCAAATAAATAAATAAAATCTTTAAAAAAAAAAAATAGAGAAAAGGTGAACATATCCATTCAAAAATATGTTCAGTATCATTCTAGTCAAGAGAATTCTACCTGCCAGAATGGCATATAAAAAAGTTTAATTTAAAATCTTGGATCTTTCCCTGCCTTCTAAAAAAAATAATATTTATCTCAGCATTTCTACATTTTAGAGAAAAGAACCTATGTTTTCCTTTTGGTACACTGGTCAACCTCTTTCTTCAAACCAGTAGATTTATCAAGTACTACTCATTCTTTTTACCTTGTAATTAGACGTGATTTCCTTCAGGGCTAAAGTTCATAAGACATGCCCTCTAGGGGTTCCTGGGTGGCTCAGTCTATTAAGTGTCTGACTTTGGCTCAGGTCATGATCTCAGAGTCCTGGGATTGAGCCTGGTGACCGGCTCATCTGCTTGTCTCTCTCCCTCTACCGCTCCCCCCACTTGCACTCTCTCTCTCTCTCTCTCAAATAAATAAATAAAATCTTTTAAAAAGAAAGAAGACATCCCTTCTAATAAAATTAGCTTGGGGTATAGTGGGGAGAGAGGACATGGAGATCAAGCTGAAAGAACGTTTATGGAGTCAGAGAGCTCCTTACTAAATTAATGTGATTGTTACAACTCCCTTACTCCAAAGGCCCCGGTGTAGAATTAACTCAGTGTTTCTGAAGGATTCCTGGGGCTTGTGTCAAGAGATCCTTTTACAAGAAGAACTTTGAAGTCTCCCTCATAAAGCTTTATCCTCCCAACAGAGTTACAATGGTACACAGGTTAGATCCAGGAGTAATAGGCCAGTAATAGACGTTGGACAAAGAGGGGAGAGGATTCTAGGTCCAGAGTAGCGCTTGTCTCTGAGATTATTTTCTGACCCAGTCTTGGTAGTCCAAGACGTGAGTTTGGGGCAAAGGCCTAAAACAAAGAACCAGAATCACCATACTCTCTAAAACACTGAAAATAAAACTTAGTGCCTGCAGGATTGTGCCAGAGATTTCATTTGTTTGACTGGAAGCTTACAGATACTTCCTTTGCGTTGACAGGCTCCGCATGGCATCAGCACCCAACATCGTCACCAGCAGTCACCACTATAGGACTGTGGAACAAACGGGTAGTTGTTGGTTTGACACCTAGGCTTAGCCTTTGCCTGAGTGCCAGAGCTGGGGTTCTCTGAGTCGCATTGACCTCAGTTTTCTCACCTCTAGTCCTTCATGGATTTTTCTTAAGGATATAACAGAACATTTGGGGTAACTGAAGATATCACCACATTATTCCTTTCAGTGTGTCATTCCTTACCAAGACATCTATGGGAAATTTTTGCTTTGCAACTGGAGAAGGAGGAAGTTTGCTCCAGAGAGAAGTGGTGAGAGGAGAATGATGAGGGAAGGAGCAAGTCCCCAGCGGGCTTCCATCTATTATTGGAAGGATAGCGCACTGACAGCCACACACCTGTCTTTGTGAGGTTGTAGTCAAGAAGGATGGCCAGAATTGCACTCATCCATTTAAATGAAGACTTTTGGAAACAAGGAGAGCTGTTTTGAGGGCACCGATTATACAGTGAGGTCACAGTCAAGACGCAAATAGATCTTCCTCTATCAGTTCGCCTGAAACTCAGAACAAGTCTGGCCCTTCAGGATTGGATTACCTTAAGAGCAACTGGAGTGGTTGTCCTTAGCAGGTACATTGCGGTTCTCAGGGGAAGCAACTGGCAACATTGTGGGTTCTCTGGGCCGTAATATTAGTGGGTGACACCTGTGAGGAAACAGAATACAGAATGAGAGGACAGACAGCATGTTTGCTGGATGCATGTGGCTGCAACCGATTCACTGTAGGCACAAAGACGTCCGCCTTCAGAAACTCTTGAAATAACTCTTGTCAGAAAGAAAGCTCTGTCTAAGAAATTGGATTTTTTCTCTACTCAGCCCCCATGTCTGGCACTCCATACATATTTGTTGTGGAACACATTCAGGACGCTTTGGGGAAGCTGATTTCCAACAATTAATTCAGTGAGCACTTGAGCTAGCATCCTTTGATCATTTAATGTTTGTGACATAACTTTATAGACACAAAGTCGTGGGTGATATTTGTCTTGTGGGCAGAGCAGTTTAGTTTAAGTCACTCTGTGAAAGAGGCTTTACTCCTTGGGATAAGGATTTGGGGGGTGGAGTAGATAGGCAATTAGGGCAAAGGCTGGGTATGATTTCTGCAGTGGCAAATCCAGTGAGTCTGGGCACTGGTTTTGTTTTTATGTGTGGAAGGATGCTGCTGTGCTCTCCCAATTCCCCTCAGCTTCACTGATCAGACAAGGCTGCCCACAGCCATGTGGACAGCCTCGGGGCCCTCTAGAATTGAGCTGTCCTTTCTGCGTTTCTCAAACACCGAGACATGAGATATTTTTAAGGATGTAACAGAACATTTGGGATGACTTGAAGATATCATCACATTTTTCCTTTCAGTGTGTCATTCCTTACTAAGAAATTTTTACAGGAAATTTTTGCTTTATAACTGGAGGGCCCAAAGTTTCCTTTGAATCGAAAACTTCCTCACGCTAGTCTTTGCCAAGGATCTGATAATCCACGTCAGGCAGTCTCGGTGTAATGTGCCTATTTAAAATACAGATATACTACCTTGGAGGGCTAACATATTAATCCATTACCAGCCATTAATACTACAACACAAACTGGTTTATCAATCAGCCACTGAGTAGACATTGCCTCAGAAAATGGGACACAGGGCATATCTGTTACTTTTTCCCTATCTTAGATTTTGACTTATTATATAAACAAAAATTGCAGCAGCAATAAAATAGTCTAAAACAAGGACCAAATTCCACCCATGTTCCCACTGTAGTAACATATTTATTGTTTTATCTGGGTTCCCTCTCGACTCCTATTCAAATTCAAAATCAGCTTTAATTCATGTGTTTCCCATTTTTTTTCTGAATAATAATAGCTAGCATTTATTAAGTGCTTACTGTGTGCCAGGCACTGTCCCAAAAACACTTACACAAATTAAATCATGTCATCTAAACAACAGCTCATGAAGAAGATACTGTTTTATCTTCATTTACACATGAGGGGACAAAGGCCCAGAGAAGTTAAGTAACTTGCCAAAGCCAGTAAATAATCAATTCAAACTCAAGCATTTGGCTCCAATATCCATGCTTTTAACCCCAGGACCAAGCATCCCACTTAGCAGCAAGGAAAATGAGGCATCATGAGTTAATTACCTTGTCTACAGTTCCTTAAATAAAATGTGGCAGAGCCAGAGTTTGAGCGGGGCTGCCCCGTCCTGAGCCCACCTCCTTAACTGCACTGTACAGATGACTGACACTTCATCCGAGTTGATACAGCCCTTGAATGAGGTTGATAGCATTATGCCCATTTTATAATGTGGGGGTTCAAGACAGCTAATTAATTTGTCCAAGTGCAGATCATAAATGACAAATCCAGGTTATAAATCCAGAGTTTCTGACTTTAAGTTCAGTACTCGTTTATGTTCCTTTTTATCTGCCTCTATTGACATTCAGTTTTTTCAACATATTTAAACGAAACACATGATCTATATGTTCCCACTTTGTTCATATAATATAATTCAAGAACACTTTCCCTTGTTACTAGGTAGTTTTTATAATTTTCATTGTATTGCCAGCCCAATATTACCCTGGGGTTATGAATCATAATGTACTTAAACACCCTGGTTGAATTTTTGCGTTTTTTAAAAATATTTTTCTGCTGTTATAAATAAATGTCACGATAAAGCCATCTGTGCAATATCATTTTTCTTTTAAACTCTTTTTTCAGGAATAGCAAGGTATAGCATATCATTTTTCTTTTAAATTCTTTTTTCAGGAATAGCAAGGTATAGCATCTCTCATTTTGTTTGATTTTCCAACAATGATTCAACCTTATGTACAAAACAGAGCATCATCTCCTTGCAGGCAGCAATAGCAGCAGACACTTTCCCAGCAGCCCCTATAATGTGAGCTGCCTGGAGAGATTTGGATTTTTCTACTCTGTGGCTGCTTCAGAGGCATTCAGCAAATCAAACTGCCATCTATTTGGTGACAGAGTGACCATTAGCCGGAACATGGCCTTCTCTTTTTTTGGTGCCAGCTTTCTTGTGCTGCTTTGTGCAAAGACCCAAGCCTGAATCTCAGGAATGATTGTCAAGGTTGGGCTTTGGATTGATACCACCTCTGGGAATAGGAACGTACTACCCGAAATTGCCCAAACCCCCCAGCACCTGCCTCAACTGTGCCTGCCCAGTTGGGCTAAGGAGCACAGATGCCCAGTAATTAGTTGCACATCTCTCTTGGTATTGTCACCAAGACAGAGTAAATTTTTTTTTTAAGACAAAGTAAATTCTTAAAAGTCTTTTTTTCTAATTTAATTTTATTTTTTCAGTGTTTCAAGATTCATTGTTCATGCACCACACCCAGTGCTCCATGCAATACGTGCCCTCCTCAATACCCACCACCAGGCTCACCCAACCCCCGACCCCTTCCCCTCCAAAACCTTCAGTTTGTTTCTTAGAGTCCACAGTCTCTTGTGTTTCGACTCCCCCTCCAATTTCCCCCAATTCACCCTTCCTTTCCTAGTCTTGCCTCATCTGTCTTCTAGAATATAAATTCCTTGGGAACAGAAACTATGTCTTGGTTGGGTCTCATTGTGGGCCCTTGACCCAGCTGATTTGCAAATGTTAGTTGATGCCTTCATATGTTAGTCAGGGTGTGTGTGCCTTATGCTTTGTAGTTAGTTAACTCAAACAACCACTTTCCCTAAAATGAAAGATTGATGATTATGGGGAGACTTTGTGTACTTTGGATTGAAATGCAGAAATAATCTATTTATGCTAATTATCATGTCTCATTCCATAACATTTTCACTAAGTGAAATATTGATTTTTTAAAATAAAAATAACCTTGAAAAAGTAATAGGTAACATATTCTGCACAGAACTGGTAATTATTTTTGATTAATCTAATCTCACTACATAAATATATTTGAGAAAATATGTATTTTGCAAAGGTTTATTTTTTTTATAACTTCTTCTCAGGGTTTTATTTTTCTGGAAGGACTCTGACTTAGAAAAAAATAAGGTCATCAAAGTGTCTTATTCCAAAATAAATGATTAAGTTAAACAAAATTCGGAGTTAAAGTGTTGATGCCAGGATAGAGGTAAATATTCATCCATCTCAGCCACAGCCAAGAGCTTTCATTATTTGATGCAAAATATGAGCTGAGTTCTTGAGAAAACCTATGTCTTAGGGCTGTTTATGTCATTGCCGCTTTGAACATTTTCAATATTTAATTATGAGCTTTAAATTTGTTTATCTCACAACTGTATTCTGTGTAGCAACTGAACATGAATTGTAACCAGCTGGGAGGAAAGAAATAGAAATATACCGTGATAATCTCTAAATATAAAAATATCACTACATCAGTATTGATAGTCAATAACGAGTTAGAAGCTATTAAATATGACCATTAGACAATTTCTCAAGTTCTATTGTTTTCATAATCTATAGAGCAAAATTAATACTTGTGTCATGACCTAAATTTCAAATTCTATTTTATAGAAAATAGAAAAAAGGGGGATTAATTGTGGAAAGGATTAAATCACTTCTGAGGCTTGCCTCTGGAATAAAATCCCTGGAAGCTTTTTGTTCTTTTCCAACTCTACGGTATATTAGATCCCCAATGATAAGCCCATAGGGCATCAGAATAGTTGATCAATGATAAAATATAATGGTTTTTCAAACCATTACGAGAAAGTGTAGGTTTCTGTGGAAGTACATCACCGACTACTGCAACAGTAGAGAGAGGCCAAAGACTCAAGGATCCCAGCTCTCCCACAACTTTCCAACCAAGTGATGCCCTATTTGTCTGTCTTATAGATTGTCCTTCCCTCTGAAAGTTCTTCCTTGGCAATCTACAGGGGATGAGGAGTTCCATTGATAAAACTATTGCATTAATTCAGTGACTATTTCATAGTCCAAGTAAAGAATAGGTCAAGTCAGTCATTTATCTTTTTAAGTTCTTTTGGCATTCTAGACAAAACATAATTTTAGTTTAGATTGAACTGGTTACTTATATCAATCCACAAAATAAAAGAGGGATTAATAGAGACCAAAAGGAATGCGTCTGTATCTTTAAGTGATTAATGTACTGAAAAATAGAGATAAAATTGAAGAGGACTCACAAAGTAAATCAAGATCAAGTGGTAGGGAAAGAGAAAAGAATGTAAAAGTCAAAAGCCCAAGCCTAGCTCAAAGCTTTTCAGGGTAGAGCTTCAGGGAGCGACTACAGACTACACTGTAGGAAAAGCAAATAGAAGCCCTGTTTGAAGACCTGTATTACAGGTATTTCATGAGTTTGCAAGACATGAATCTGAAATAGCTAGCAACTTCTTTCTCAAAAGATCTCTGAATCATGTGCAGTTACTTAGGTGAGTAGGTCAGGATCTCGTCATGAGACAGGTAGAAGGGGAAAACCCACCAATATTTTCTCGAGCAATGAAAGAGATGTGCAATCAGGGGCAAGTGAAACATACCAAATGGGTGATGTTAGTCAAAAGACAGTGTGGAACAGAATTTCAGTATTCGGACCAGGCACATCAGTATGTGGAAAAGGGGTCCCAAACGTATGCAGAAGGGGTAGTAGACGATGGTGAATACACAGATAAAAACGATGTGAGATGATAAGCAACAACAGTCATAGCTGATAACATATCTCTGAGTTCCCAAACCAAAGACGAGGCATAGATAGAGTGCACAATTCTTCTCTGGCCATTGTTTGGTACAGTCTCCAAATCCTGTATAGTCTTTATAGTCCCTAAGGATAAGAATTAACATATTCATTTTTATATAAATTTAAAAAGAGTTCAAAGTCCAGAGGGAAAAGAATGTAAAAATATATATTCACTTTAAGCTTTGATTTATCTATTTAAAGTGGGAAATGTTATTTTTTTTAACATTGATTTAGGATCATCACAGGCAAGATTTTTCGTGGATCTTGTAAGCTGATAGTATAAACTAAAAAAGAAGAAAAGAGGCTTACCTGGGAAACAAAACTCAAAGGAGTGTAGACTGTAATAAAGCGTGAGGCTTCCTCAGGAACCAAGGTCTTTCTCTGTCTGGTAGAAACTTCAATTTACTCTTTTGCCACACTATTCCCTCAACAAGTATTTACTAAGGCTTTGCAATGTGCCAAGTTATTCTAGGTCCAGGAAAATATGATGAATGGCTTTATTGTCTCCATTAGAGAAGAGGAAAGTAATACAGTTGGAAACCTTTCAATCCCCACTCTTATCCCACCTTCTAGGCTTCTACAGTTCTTTCTAATATTTTTTACTAGTATTTATCACATGTTTTATTTTTTAGTAGAGTTACTTTTGCATGTGTTATTCCTTGAACTAGACCACAGACACCTTAAAGGTACAAACCATGTCATGCTTCTTGGTCCCTGATATGTTGCCTTCTGCACAGCAAGTATTTGATATATGTTTAGTAAATTAAATGTTTAAAAAACATAAAGGTAGATATCATTTAAATTTTCATAAAACACACCTTCAGTAGTGAATGTAGAGCAGGCAGAGGATTATCTTTCATTTACTTGCTTTTATACTAGGGCACACTTAGTGTTACACAGTACTTTTCCTCTAAGAGTTATATTATTTCATTTATTTTCATGAATAGCCTCAAAAGTGAGTAGAGACAGGTATTCTTAATTCTACTTTATTGGGGGGGGGAGGAGCAGAGGAAGAGGAAGAGAGAGAATCTCAAGCAGGTTCCACACCCAGCACAGAGCCAGACATGGGGTTCAATCTCATGACCCCAAGATCATAACCTGAACTGAAATCAAAAGTTAGACGCTTAACCGACCAAGCCATCCAGGTGCCTCCTTCACTCTACTTTAAATATGGAACAGATCAGGGGCTCCTGAGTGGCTCAGTCATTAAGCGTCTGCCTTCAACTCGGGTCCTGATCCCAGGGTCCTGGGATCAAGCTCCGCCTCGGGCTCCCTGCTTGGCGGAAAGCCTGCTTCTCCCTTTCCTATTCCCCCTGTTTGTGTTCCCTTGCTCGCTGTCAAAGAAATAAATAAAATATTTTTTTAAATATATGGAATAGATTGTAGCTGAAATCATACTAAACGTCATTTACTTTGTAGGAGAGAAATCCAGGTCAAGAATGCAGTTTTCATACCTCATACTTCAGGGGGGGTTTTGTGTTCTTTTTTTTTCCCCCCCATAAGTTTCCACTATCTAATCATTAGCCAATGTGCCTGGCCAGCCTCTCTCTCCATTTTGGTCAGTTAGGCTGATTATATAGGGAGAGAAACCTCACATTCCTGTTCATACACCAGATAATTCTTGCCAAATATCTATTCAAATGATCAGATCTGTATGTCACTGAAGATCACTTGAGAGTTACTTAATGCTATGTTCAGACATGAGATACTTATACTGCATATAGTTGTGCCAGATGGTGAGAAATAAAAACATCACTTTTTCATCTATTTATACAATAAATATTTTAGAATATTTAAAATATTTATTATGTGCTAGACACTGGGCAAAACTTCATGGAGTTTACAATGTTGTAGGGAAATAAAAAAAATAAACAAGCAAACCCTTAGTGGGTTTAATTTAATAAAAATTATTAAACACAAAATGCAATGAAAGAATCAAATGTAGTACTATGATAGAGAATAAGGTGGAGAAGAAACCTATTTAGAAAGCATAATTAATCCTCATATCACTCTTAGAAAGTGATAATTAAGCTGAGAAGGAGCCAGCCATGTGAAATTCCAGAGAAAGAGCATTTCATAAAGAAAGAATAGAACGTGCATGAACAATGAATCTTGGAACACTGAAAAAATAAAATTAATTGAAAAAAAAGAAAGAATAGAATGAAAAAATATTCTAAAGTGAGTGAAATCCTAGAAATGAAAGTAAAAGGCAATGTGACCAGAATATAGTGAAAGATATGAGTTGAGATTCTAGAGATAAGAAAGAGTCACACCACACCAGGCCTTTTAGGCCAAAATATGAAGTTTGGATTTAACTCAAAGTGCAATGGAAATTAAAGCAGACAAGTAGCAAAATTTATTTTTGAAAGATCATCCTGGATGCTATGAGGAGAATAGATTGCAGGGAAAGAATCAGTCAACAGAGTAGGGAAGCTTGGGAGACTGTTGAAGTAGCTCCAAGTACAACTATATTTATATGGCTTAAATTGCAGTGCTGGTAATGGTTGTGGAGAGCAGTGAAATATGAGATGTAATTTGTGCATAAAACGTGTGGGACTTATTAATAGATTGGAAGTGGGAGGATTGGGAGAAGAAAGAATAAAGAAAGGTTGAACCATTTACTGACATGAAAAAGATTGTGGATGGAATAGGATCAGAAGACCGAGGCTAACTATGCACTGTTCCTACGACATCCAATTGAAGATGTCAAATGGGCAGTTATATACATATTGGCAGTCTGAGAAGAGGTTGGGCCCAGAGATACAAATCATAAGTCGTCAGCATACAGATGGCATTTAAATCTGTGGACACATGAAACCTACTACTAAATAAGACCTTTAAGGAGAGAAAAGGTCTATTACCAAACACGGAAGAGCTCAAACACTTAGAGACCAGTAGAGAGGGGAAGAATCATAAGAGGCTGAGAAGAACAAAGGGGTAGGAAGAACACTAGGAAAGAGAGACGTTACCAAACGTGAGAAGGACGCAGCAGGAGGATCCTCCATGCAAAAGTACAAGGAGGACAAGAACCATAGACTAGATTTAGCAACATGGACATGTCAAAGATCTTAACAAGAGTGGTTTGGGAGACATACTGGAGGCAGAAACCAGATTGGAGCAGATTTGACAAATGAAAAGCACCAGACACGGGGCTTAGAGAACTCTTTGGAGAAGGTTAGCAGTAGAAGGGCCATTCATGCATTTGAGTCTTTTATTCATGTCATTCATTAAATTAATTAAGCAAAGAATATCTAATTCTTTGAAATTAGCAATGAAATTTTCTGATGATCCCTTCAAAATATATGAGTTGTAGCAATGAAATTTTCTGATGATCCCTTCAAAATATATGAGTTGCAAAATGTGCTTGGAAGTAACAGAACAACTTGATCTGACATACAGAATTATTGACAGCCAAATAATTGTAAAAAAATGTCCAAAAAATAGTAATTTTGGTTTCAAAACAGTTGATCTTAGGCCATTTTTCTGTCAGTAGTTAAAAGAAAGGACTAATTGTCTATCGAGAATTTTGCTAGCATATATTAATAAAACCTTATCATGAAAAGATAAGAATATATGTACCCTTTTTTATCTCAGTGACAGGAAGCATATATATAATTCAACTAAGAGTTGCTTGGGGTCACTGAGGATCACAGTCAGTGCTAAGCTGAAATATTTGTTCTAAGATGCTTAAATGGAGATGTGACATCAGCACTTTTAAATTGTACGACAGAATTAGCCTGAATGATAGTTTAAGACCTGTGAGAGTTTGAAGAAACATGAAGGTACATTCCTTATGCGTTTTAATTAAACTTATATGTTAAACAACAGAATTTTATGGATCTGAGCTTTTATATAGCTATGACAAAATTGTAGAATATAAGTTAAAATAGATGCTTCATTGAGCCAGGGATATGTTATAATGAAACCTCACTCTTGTATAAAAAGATATGATTTTCCTGCCAAGTTGTGCCTTTCAGAAGCATGTTGACACAGTCTTTTCCAACATTTCCTTTTTATTCAGATATAAGTTCTGCAGGGAATATCATTTATTACAAAAGGAACAAAATTCAGTCCTGTAGCTGTTAGTAGTCTTTTAGTTGCAAGTGACAGAAGACAGAAAGCAAAATGGCCAGTGGAAGAGGTAATCCCCCCTGAGTCATATGACAAAAAATGAGAGGTGGAACCTTTGCAAAGGTACTCCTAGAAAGGTGGACAATGGATATTATGCCATAAATAAGGAAGGTTCATTCCAACCAAACAGGATCAAAGCCACATTATTTTTTTTTT
>CM052892.1:25547874-25583569 GCA_028534135.1 Potos flavus
TGACTGGGCTGAACAACAAAGGAAAGAATGAGCCAACCTCGGTGACTGGTAGTTCTGGAATGCAAGCCTCTCTGGTTGCTGTCGGTGGCAGCAGAGGGTTTTCGTGTTGACTTCTGCAAAACCTGCAGAAAAATAAAAAGCAGAAGAGACAAAACTGCTGTAAAGGAATAGGTTTTTATGGGCAATTATAGATGAAATGATTGTATATGTAAAAACACAAGTAGATGACCTTTCTGAGATCATCGTCAAGATGGTTAGCTACATGGGGCGCCTGGGTGGCTCAGTGGGTTAAAGCCTCTGCCTTCGGCTCGGGTCATGATCTCAGGGTCCTGGGATGGAGCCCTGCATCGGGCTCTCTGCTCGGCAGGGAGCCTGCTTCCTCCTCTCTCTCTGCCTGCCTCTCTGCCTGCTTGTAATCTCTCTATCTCAAATAAATAAATAAAATCTTTAAAAAAAAAAAAGAAAAGATGGTTAGCTACAAAAATGCATGCAGAAGTCAATATCCTTCTAATGTTAACGCTTTTGTTTCTACCAGCTTCCCCCACTCACTGCCTAATCCAGGATTTTATACCCAGGTTTTTATTATTACATTTTAGTAACATATTATTAAATATAAATTTAATAATTTATACTATTAAAATTTGTTTTGAAGTTCACATTTTGATTATGATTGTAATCATTATAATTACTTGCATTGTTCATTTAATTGATTTTACTACTCAGTGCCAGCGCTCCTATAATATAACTTCACCATTTTCAGTGGCTCTTTATTCTGATTCATCCTTTCGTCGGTTCAAGAATATCTCTGAGTGATACCATCAGGGATGGAACTTGTGTACTACATCTCCTAATTTGTGCATATTACACAACGTCTTCTTGTCGCCACTGCACAAGAAAGGCAATTTCCCTACATATGGGATCTTTAGTCATAATATTGTCATTGTCTCCCTCACCACTTTAAATACTGCTGCTAGCATTGCCATCTAGCAGTGGAGACATCCTAGACCCACTTCAATTTTTTCAGCACCAATAATCTGATTTTTCATACTTGGATGTTTGTAAGATATTTTTTCTTTATCCTTTGAAACTCAGATATCTCAGCGGGATGCACCTCAATATTGGCTTCATTTCATTAACGCTGCCTGCTTCTCAGTGAGACTCTTCATTCTGCAAACTCAGCACTTTCTTCAGTTTAGGAAAGTTTTCTACAGTCACAACTTTGATGATGGAGTTTTTACCATTGGTTCTGATAGCTCATTCATTTATTTGTTATGTTGGTTCTCCTGAAGCTTTCATGTGTTATCTTTGCCGTCATCATCTTCCTATCTTAATTCTTTTCCTCTGTATCCGGGAGCAGTTTTCTCAAATGTGTGTCTCACATCACTGATTCCCTTTTCTGTGGTGTCAGTTTTTATCTTTATTATATCCAATGCATCTTGTGCTTCTCATATGACAGGTTTTGTATCACACTAATATTTAATTATTTTGTCTGGCTCTGTTTTCATCTCAGCCTTTTGCCTTATTTCCTCTTTGTTCTTTTTGTTTCATAGCGTTCATTGTTTTGGATTATTGAAATTATGGAACAACAGCTTTAAAATGTACCTCCGTGTACTACAGTGTGTTATTGTCATATTTGCACTGGCATCTTAAATGTTCTTTTCTTTCTATGCCACAAAATCTGTTCGTAGATCTCATGTCAGTATATTATTTTCCTATATACTCATCTTTGAAATCAGACATAATATTTGCCCATAATGAGGAAGAGGGCAGGGATTCTTCATGATTTCCTACTATCCATCTGTATCCTCTTAAAATCTCCATCACAGGTGTTAATCCGGAAACTCCAGTTGATCTGCACATCTCCTTTGCATTATTCCAGCACTTAACGATCCCTTATTGAGTGTCTTTGCTGGAATAAGGGGGATGGGGGGGTTACCATTCCTGTACCTGGTTAGCCAAATGTGTAGGTGGACACATACTGTTTCACAATCAGTGGGGGGGGGGGGGGCACCCAGAGCTAACATAGGGCAACTTGCCCATGGTTACACTTTCTAACGAAAGACATTTTTTACACTTCTTTTTTGCCCCGACCAATGTTAAATTACTAGGAATTTTAGACCTTCAATGAATATAAGAAGAGAAGCTCCCTGGAAAGATCAATATAATAGGAGGGTAAATTGGCCCCCAGCTATGTCTGACATTTGATTGACTAAGGTCTTATGTCTTTGTGATAGATGCATTCAGTGAGGAGAGTGGAAATCTCTCTTGCTTTGCCTGTCTGCTTTATACTGTGCCCTAGATCTCCAGGATGGCAATGTAACCGGAAATCTTTCCTGGGATTTGGCAGAGAATTGGCCACATATTCCTAATTCTGTATGTTGTTATGAATGCCTGTATTTCTATGGCTATAGCAATATTTAATTGGGATTTGTGATTATATTTAAACAAGATTAATTTGTAAGTATTTGTAGTTAATCAAAAACTGTAAGCCACTGAGAATGAGACATGCTCAGGTTCCTGGCTGGCTTAGTAGGTTAAACGTCCAGCTCTTGATTTCAGCTCAGGTTATGGTCTCAAGGTTTGTGAGATCAGGCCCTGTGTTGGACTCCCTGTTCAGGGTAGAGTCTGCTTGAGATTCTCTTTCTCTCCCTGTGCCCTTTCCCCCGCTCATGTGCATTCTCTCTATCAATCAATCAATCAATCAATAACATTAAAAAAAAAAAGAATGAGACATGCTCAAGACTCCTTCCTCTCTCCCTTACATTCTTTCTCCTTCTTGAGCCATCCTGTACATGTTGGAAAGAAGAATCTGACTGATCAGGGGCACCTGGGTGGCTCAGTCAGTTAAGCGTCTGCCTTTGGCTCAGCACCAGGTCATGATCCTAGGGTCCTGGGATTGAGTCCCACATCAGGTTCTGCTTCTCCCTTTCCCTCTGCCACTCCCCCTGCTTGTGCTCTTTCACTCTCTCTGTCAAATAAATAAATAAATAAATTTTTTTTTAAAAAGAAGAAGAATCTGACTGATCAGATTCAAAGGGAATGATCAGACCACCATTACTAGCAGAAATAACTATATATTAAAAGGTCTGAGGCACAGTTAAATCCCCTTTCTCCTACTGCTGGGAAAGTAAGGTTCCCTAGAGTCTGCCTTCCCTGAACCCACTCTGTCACCTTTCTCTTTCTCCTGTCCTTTCTCCAACTAGTGGGAGGGTAGTGAGATCCAAAATGCTTTGGACTGGGGAGGGGTACTATAAGCAGGAAGCTGAGAAGCCAGGCTCTAGCCCAGTTTTCCACATTGGTAGATTTGAACACAAACCCAACTGATGGTGAAGTGGCAGTTCATTATGTCTTTATCACTTTTTAGAACTATACAAAGAGGAGAAGCAGTGATTTGAAGCAGAATAGAGACATTCCTTGGTCTTTGGCCTAATTTTATCTAACATACCTTAATCTTTTACAAACTCACTGGAGAGTAAGCAAATAGTCATTTGTCACTTGCTTAACCCAGCTTGTATTTGTACTAATTTAACTCATATTTGAAATATTGAAAGGAAGTTTATAATATAAAATGTGACCAAGATAACTTCTATAAGGAGCACAATATGGAAGGCAACCAAAAAGAAACAAACAAAGCTTGTATAAATTTTTTCATTGCTTAGATCTTCAAAAAATCTAATTTTTTATTGACCAAGTGGTACTAAATTCTTCAAATTCATCTCAATCCTCTACTAGCATAATAACAATGTAGTCTTAGCTCTTCAAATAGTAAGTACATTTATATACATATGTTTTTATCTTTCCTCACATGACTTTTTGACAATTTTTTTAGTTGAAGTATAATTAACATACACTGTTACATTAGTTTCAGGTGTAGAATATAGTGATTCAACATTTCTATACATTACTCAGTGCTCATCATGGTAAGTATGCTCTTAATCCCCTTTATCTATTTCACCCATTTCCCCCCACCCCCCAATCTCCCCTCTGACAACCACCAGTTTGTTCTCTGTATTTAAGAGTTTGGTTTTTTGTTTGTCTCTTTTTTTCTTTATTTATTTCTTCTGTTTCTTAAATTCCACATATGAGTGAAATATGATATTTGTTTTTCTCTGACTTATTTCACTTAGCATTATATCCCCTAGATCTACCCATTTTATCACAAATGGCAAGATCTCGTTCTTTTTAATGGCTGGGCAATATTCCATTGTATAGATACACCACATCATCTTTTTCCATTCATCTATTGATGGATACTTGGGTAGCTTCCATATCTTGGCTACTGTAAATAACACTGCAATAAACATAGGAGTGCATATATCTTTTCAAATTAGTGTTTTTGTATTCTTTGGATAAATATCCAGTAGTAGAAGTCCTGGATCATATGCTAATTCTATTTTTAATTCTTTTAGGAACTTCCACACTATTTCCCACAGTGGCAGCACCAGTTTGCATTCCCACCAACAGTGCAAGAGGGTTCCACTATTTCCACATCCTTACCAACACTTGCTATTTCTTGTCTTTTTGATTCTAGCCATTCTGACAGGTGTGAGGTAATATCTCATTGTGGTTTTCATTCGCATTTCCCTGATGATTAGTGATGTTGAGCATCTTTTCACATGTCTGTTGGCCATTTGTATGTCTTCTTTGGAAAAATATCTATTCAGGTCCTCTGCCTGGAGTCTGTTAATAGGATTATGTGGGGGTTTCAGTGTTGAGTTGTATAAGTTTATAAGTTCTTTACGTATTTTGGATACTAACACTTTACGGATATATCATTTGCAAATATCTTCTCCCATTCAGTAGGTTGCTTTTTTGTTTTGTTGACTGTTTCCTTCACTGTGCAGTAGTTTTTTATTTTGTTGTACCCCAATAGTTTGTTTTTGTTTTTGTTTCCTTTGCCTGAGAAGACATATCAAAAAATTGTTTCTACAGCCAATGTCAAAGAAATTACTACCTATTTTTTCTTCTAGGAGCTTTATGGTTTCAGGTCTCACATTTAGGTCTTTAATCTGTTTTGAGTTTATTTTTGTGTATGGTGTGAGAAAGTGGTCCAGTTTCATTCTTTTGCATGTAGCTGTCCGGTTTTCTCAACATCATTTGTTGAAAGACTCTCTTTTCCCCATTGTATATTCTTGCCTCCTTTGTCATAGATTCATTGACGATGTAAAAGTGGGTTTATTTCTGGGCTCTCTATTCTGTTGCATTAATTTATGTGTCTATTTTTATGCTGGTAACATACTGTTTTAATTACTACAGCTTTGTCGTATATCTTGACATTTGGGGTTGTGATACCTCCAGCTTTGTTCTTCTTTCTCAAGATTGAGTTGCGTATTTGGAATCCTTTGTGGTTACATACAAATTTTATTATTCTAGTTCTGTGAACTCAGATGATGATTTTTAATAAGCATAGCCCTTCCCATTCAAAGCTCCAATTATATCAGTTATATCTGATATATAATTACATATAAGAATAGTATAATTATAATTATATCCAATATTATAGGCACAAACACACCATCAATTATATTAAAAGATATCAACAGAGTTATAGGCAGTGCCCATATACAGTTTCAGGTGTGTCTCATATTTATAAACCTTAAGAATTCCTAATCAATTTCAGTTTGCAGTCATCAAATTCCTTTACTTCTGCTTATTCAAAAAAAATTTTCTGTATGACTCTTAGACACTTAGAGTACAGACAAGAATAATAAGACAAACAATTCCTAGCACATGACCATTGATTTAATTCCTTTTTCCTAATAGGCAAGCAAGGCTTTGGTTACACTTGCTTGCTTGTTTAACCTTGCAATAATTTAAAATTTTTCCACATGGACAGAATTTAAAAGGACCACAAAGCTTATTTCAGCTTGATTTCAGGTGGATTATCAGCTCCTATTTCTTCAAGCACTGGAGCCCCCTTCTTTGTTACTCAGGGATTCTGATAGGTTCATATTCTGGAAAGCACAGGCCACACCTAAATTACTTTAGGTGATCCCTATGGCGTACTTCTTTCCTTCCTAGTTTTTCCTGATTCCCAGTCTTTTCTTAGAACCAGTTGGATTTTTCCAAGTGTCCTTCACCTTCCCATTCTGCACTTCAATTTATCACCTTATTGTTGCCTTACTATATCTGCCACAGTGGAATTGCTGCATGCTTTCATTTCATATAGTGGGTCTGCATTTAACTGGCTAGAATTTGTGGGTTAGCAAAGTTGTCAAGCTGTCACAATTACACTTCATCACCCTTAAGCCTCTCATCGGTTAAAATATTGTGTTAGTTATAGGTGTCGAAATGTTCAGTAAGTTTTGTTCCTTTTGACTTTCTGCAATCATTTCCTACAGTGATTTAGGGTGAAGTTAGCCTAGGGTAGGTATTTGTAGCAATAAAGCACTGTCCTCTTGAAGATTTGCTGGTTGCTTACCTGTTTATTCCTGCTCTCACACTGAGTACTGAAATGTAATCACCCTTTATCAGAACACTTGTTCCCCCATTTATGATGAGCTAGTCTTTTACAGGGTATGACAGAGCCTATGTGAAAATTCTTTGTAGGCAGAGTTTTAGACAACTACAATCTTAAAAGATTTCCCAAACACAGTTCTAAGAAAACCCATTGTTTCTGGCTGTAACATTTGTACTTTTGAACTTTGCAGTGTTTGTACATTCACAGTAAGTGACATACAGTGAAATCTGTCTTTTCCGTGAAGGGTAGAACATGCTAGAATAATTTGAGAATCATGTTTCAGGGTTTACATGTCTTACATTCTATGCTTTTTCCTTGTACCTGAAACCTAGTCACCAGGAACTGCCCATATTCCAGACTAAGAGAAAATGAGTATTAGAGAGATCAAGGTAAAAAGCGTTAGATATAATCTGTGATCAGATAGATGTCCTGGAAGATATTCACCCATAATGAATTGTGGATGCATGCTCTCTTATGCCTACTTCTTCGAGCTGTGTGTTGCCTTTTTGCTTCTTCAGAAAGAAAGCAGTCAACTCTAGACTGTCCAATATGCCTGTTTTCACCCAACACCTGACTTTATCTCCCCCTTCTCATACATGCTGTGATTAAAGGCTTGACCCTATCTCAACCTCATACTAAAAGTTTTAAAAGGTAGCTTCCAAATTTTCAGGCCTATGAAACTGGATCTGGTAAAATCTTTTTAATAAGTGAGAGAAATAAGATCCATATCTCAGGGTGCCTGGGTGGCTCAGTTGTTAAGCATCTGCCTTCAGCTCAGGTCATGATCTGGGGTCTTGGGATCGAGCCCCACGTCGGGATCTCTGCTCAGTGGAGAGCCTGCTTCTCCCTCTCCCACTTCCCCTGTTTGTGTTCCCTCTCTCGCTGTGTCTCTCTCTGTCAAATAATAAATAAAATCTTAAAAAAAAATAATCCATATCTCAGCCAGCAAAGATCCATCTCTGACCTTTTATCTGACTGCACTTTGTGAAATGGACCAGACTGACCCATGGACCCAGGCACGGTTGGATTTCAGGGGCAGATAAGGAAAAGTCAAAGAGCGTAACTAACTTGAAATGTCTGTTCTGATAAATCTCCTCAGCTTCTTCCTCTTTCAGTAGTAAGTATTGAGTTTGTTACCTTGTTTGGGTGGGTAGGAGGAAGAACAATGTCAAATTATTGCTTTCAACAGCCCCGTCCTGCCACATATGCTCACTAAATAGTGAAAGGTTTAACTTTGTTTCCTCTCTACACTTTTAGATACTGTGCCTTAAATTTACAAAATACCAGTGCAACCGATTAGAAAGTAAAAAAGAGAGATTATCGTAAATTCTGTTCTCTTCACAAAGCTTCGAAAGAAGTGGTTCCTTAATGGATATATGGGGGTTTGATTTTCAGTGATTTAGACTTCAGGTAGTGTGGTATAATAGCAAAACCTTTGTTAGAAAAATGACTCTAGAGTCTGGGCTTCACGCACTGTTATATTCCCATCTAATAATTTGGTGACCTCATCGTGACATCTCTCTGAGCTCCAGATTCTCCTTTCTAAAAATTAGGAGATGTAGCTAATTGTCCTTTTGGATTCTTTGGTTTTTGTTTTAATGGAAATACTTTTGTTGACTGAGGGGAGGAAAGAGAGCAACTGAACGTGATCTAGAGTTTAGTCTGTACAGCCGTGCCGGATTTGGAAATTTATTTGGTTGGGTTTCTTTTTCTATTTTTTTTCTCTCTTTTAACTTTCTTTCTTCCTTCCTTTCTTTCTTTCTTTCTTTCTTTCTTTCTTTCTTTCTTTCTTTCTTTCTTTTGATAAAATGGGCCATTTTGGGGGTATCTGGGTGGCTCAGTCAGTTAAGCATCTGACTCTTGGTTTCAGCTCAGGTCATGATCTCAGGGTCCTGGGATCAAGCCCATCAGGCTCCCTGCTCAACAGAGAGTTTGGTTGAATATTCTCTCTCCCTCTGCCTTTGCCCCTCCCCCCCAAGTGTGCACACACATTCTCTCTCTCTAGAATAAGTAAATAAGTAAATCTCTTTTAAAAATGAACTATTTGGGGCGCCTGGGTGGCTCAGTTGGTTAAGCGACTGCCTTCGGCTCAAGTCATGATCCCGGAGTCCCAGGATGGAGTCCAACATCGGGCTCCCAGCTCCATGGGGAGTCTACTTCTCCCTCTGACCTTCTCCCCTCTCATGCTCTCTCTCACACTCTCTCTCTCTAATAAATAAATAAAATCCTTAAAAAAATTAACTATTTGGACGAATTTCCTACGTGGTTTGTAATGAATAAACTCAGTCCAATCACCTGCCATGTTTACGGAAAAGTCTAATACTGAAAAATAACTAAACAATGAAAACGCAACAGAAGTCTCATAGAACAAGAAAGAAAACAGTCTAAATATTGCTCATCTCAGTTTACCCACAAGATTAAATGTAATTTAACAATGAATTAGCAAAATTTGGATAGCAGAAGAGGATATAGAAAGTAATTGTTAGATGAAGAGACTAGTTAGCAAAAACACAAAAATGGCAAAGTGGAGAATGGTTTAATGGGAATGAAAGGTTAAAAATAGATAGTTTCAAGGGATCATGGATAGAAAGAGACAGTAGATATTTATGTCTAACTAGTAAATAAATAATAAATTTATGTCATATCTTTGCATGATAAGCAGAATGATGGCCTCCCCAAAGTCCATGTCCTAATCTCTGGAACCTGTGAATAGGTTATCTTACATGGCAAAGGGGGGGGGGGGGTGTTGCAGCTGTGATTAAATTAAGTATTTTGACATGGGAAGATTATCCTGGATTATATAGCTGGGTCTAATGTAATCACAGGAGTCCTTATAAGAGGCAGATAGAAAGGTCGCAGAGAAAATGTGATGATGGAAGCAGAGGTTCATAGTCAGAGAAAGATTTGACAATATTATCCTACTAGCTTTGAGGATGGATATTGTCGTTATCTGGCCATCTCCATTGTGAGCCTGCTACAGAACTATGTCAGATTCCCTAGCCCAGTCTACCTTCCTTTCCTCTACTGGAGACCCATGCTTCTAAACTGCATGGCAAGGGCTGTCCTATTGCTGACATGTCCTCTACAGAGGAAAAAAAAAGCAATATATTTTCTCTTTACTTGATTCAGTATCAAGACTATGAACCCTACAACTATTTTTTTCTGAAAAAGAGATTACTTTTCAAAGAAAAGGAAATTTTGTCAAACATTGAATATTCACTGTACTTGAGCAAATAGAAGGTAAAATTACAAAGGCTCAAGTTTCCAATAAAGTGCAAAAGGATCCCCCAACCCAATGAAATCTGCAATATGTGGGGTAAGTTCTAAAATTAAGGCTCCATGTTATGTGCTACCTAGACATCTGGTAAAATCAGAAGGGCCAAGAATGGTCTAACTGCCAAGTCCCCTCCCACCTCTGCTCCCTGAGATAAGGTTCCCTAGCCAAACAGTTCTTGTCAAAGGAACCAGCACAGTTCCTGGTCATCCCTGAGTAGGGAGTTTTAGTTTCCTGCCAACCTGCAGAATGATTCGAATAGGTCAGTCACATCATCCCAAAGGAACCAAGGAACATCTCGCCCTCTTACTACTACAAAGCCTGTTTACTGTGTGTGGTCTGTATGGCTTTCAGTATCCTCCTCCCCCAGACCACAGATATATGTGACTAATAAACTACTGTCAAACTCATTTCTCCAGTGTCCAGTGCCATGTGTTTGGCCATCTCCATTACCCTAGAATGGGAATCTTTCCCTCACCAACAAAGTATGTATGGTTTGGTACACATACATGTATATTTAACTTGAAGAATAAAAGGAATTTTAGATGCATTTTCACTTCTCCATTAATTTATATTACCATGACAGTTGTTGCATATTTTGAATACCATCCCTGATCATTCTCAGATAGAAGCAAGTCTTACTAAATTAGAATTTTGTAAGAAGAGTTGCTTTTCTGCTTTTCACACTCTAGACATCCAATTCCTCATGCCCTTCAAGACCTACCCAGTGATTATTTGTCTATGTATAAAAATAGCTGAGGGATATATTACTTTTGGACTTCATTTAAAAAAAAAAGCACTTATGATAAAATGACATCATTAAGTAAGAACAATAAAACATCTGCAATAAGAAAAGAGCTATAAAGATATCACAATAAACATAAACTAGAAAACACTGTGATCTAACATTAACTCACAATCCATCTCTAGTAGGAACTGATAAAACCATCGGCTAGGTCTTGGTAAGGGAAATGTGTCTCTTCTACTTTATCTTCTGTCTTGATTTCACCATAATGATTCTCCAGTCCTCCTTTTCCATGTTTTAAACTCTAACAATTTTGGAGGTTGTTCAACTTCTTGTATCAAGAACTTTAATAATAATTGCAGAGAATTCTATCTCCTCTCAGTTGTTCTTTCCTCATACTTAATTAAAATATAGAGTATGAACTGTATTTGTTAAGATTTTTCTTTTTTTTTAAAGATTTTATTTATTTATTTGACACAGAGAGAGAGATCACAAGTAGGCAGAGAGGCAGGCAGAGGGAGAGAGGGAAACAGGTTCCCTGCTGAGCAGAGAGCCCAACTCGAGGCTCGATCCCAGGACCCTGAGATCATGACCTGAGCCGAAGGCAGAGGCTTAACCCACTGAGCCACCCAGGTGCCCCAAGATTTTTCTTTCTCTCAGTTATGATCTGCAGAATTGTTACCCCCAGTTACTAAAAGCAGTGGATTTCAAATACTATTCTTTCGACCCAATGCATCAGAATCAATTTGAGAATTTGTTAAATATTCAGATCTCCAGACCATGCTCCCATAAAATATTCTAGGTGAGCCTAAGAAACTGTACTGAACAAGATCTCCAGCCCTGAAATCAAAATCACAGCCATATTTGAGAAACTGATATTCAGAGAAAGGCTGCCCTTGCTACTCGGTGAGGATGAAGCACTGCTCTGATTTTTTTCCATCTCCAATCAAGTTCTTTAGGATCTTCCCCTTACTATAATTATTGGGTCTGGAATGGGAAAGGGTTTGAAACCTCACTCTGAATTTTGTTAAATAGATGTACTTTCCAGATTCAAACACGGTATGAACTCAATGTGGAAAAGTTTAATCCCTAAGAGGCAGAAATTTGTATCATGTGTTTCTTCCTCAGAAACATCATCCCAGGGGCGCCTGGGTGGCTCAGTTGGTTAAGCGACTGCCTTTCGCTCAGGTCATGATCCCAGGGTCCTGGGATTGAGCCCCACACCGGACTCCTTGCTCAGCAAGGAGGCTGCTTCTCCTTCTCCCACTCCCCTCTCCCTGCTTGTGTTCCCTCTTTCACTCTCTCTCTCTCTGTCAAAAAAATAAATAAAATCTTTAAAAGAAAGAAAGGAAGGAAGGAAGGAAGAAACATCATCCCATACCTCCTGTGGTTGCAATCACCTCGGGGCTCACTGTGTATTGCACGTTTTCAGGTAACCAACTTAGACAACTCTGGGAGGGAACAATGAAGAATTATTAGGAAAACCATAGAATAACCAAATTAAAACAGAAAGAATCATGTCCAAACATTGAAAAGGGCAGCAATCAGACAAAGCAAAATGAGACATTTTGAATTCCAATCCGATGTGAGCAGATGGGAATCTGAAGTTGGAGGAGTCAGTGGGTTAGGAATCCAACAGGTCCTACAAACTGGGACTCCTAAAACAAAAGTCTGAAGTCAGCAGAGAGCAGGAAACAGTTAAGTCCATGGTTTTAGGGAAGGCTGGAGAGATCAATAGAATCTTAAAGGTCACAGCAGGTTCAGAATCCAACAGCTTCAAGAATTTGAAGCAGTAGCATTCATGAGTAGAAACAGTAAAGAAGCTCCGAGCCCAAGGCAATGAGTGGTTTTCTCTGCTCATGTTGTTCTCTATCTCCCGTTGGAGACGTGTGGCCCCGAGACCAGAGGCGTGTAATCACTGACAGGATGATTAGAGACTGAAAGGTACACTGTGTACCTGATTGAAGTAAGGACAGAAGTGTGACAATTACTGGAAGCTCTTCAACATTAAAAGTGCCCAGCAGGGAATTCATTCCTCTGTGTTTATTAATCCCTCCCTTGTACCTCACAATGTACAAAGGCAAGTTCTGGTCCCTGCCTGCTGTATGTTTACAATGTATTAAAGACCTTGGAAAATCTTTCATCTTGAGCCTCTCAAGCAGCTTAATTCTTCATTAGCTTTCACAAAGGCCAATTCAGGAGGTCGGACTCAGTTCTGTTGTTGTAGAAATTAAAATATTCTAACCAGTGAAAGGTTTTTAGCATCCACATGAATAAGAAAATGGAAGATGTTAGCAGGAAGCATGGAGTGCTCAGCTTTCACTATAATGTGGGATAAAATAATAAATAAACTGTGACCTTGAATAAGTCATTTAACATCTCTAGGCATCAGTGTCCTCTATTATAAAATCTAAAGGATAGCATTTGCCCAGAATATTTCATGAGATTAATTGTGATGTAGTCAAAATAAGTTAACATATAACAAAGCACTTGAGAAGAAAAATCGCTATAATGTCATTAATTATATTCATTATATTTCTTTGGCCAGTATTTTATCTTAATTGGATATATTTATATGAGTATGTTATTGCAAATAATCACATTTCAATAACACTCAGTGAATGAAAACATTCATAAAATGGACCAAAAAAACTCAATAGTTACATAATTTTTTTAAAAGATTACGATAAGAAAATCCCACGCCAGAGAAGGGGAAAATATAATCAAAATTTAACCTTGTTTCTTATTGTCATATGTATTTTCTTTTTCCTTTTAATTGCACAAAAACATCAGACAAAACTATAAGTAGTGTTTAAGGAGGTGCCAATGGATAGTTACAACCAGATAGATGGTCAGTTCTGCTTTTGACAAGCAAATTCAAAGAGCATCTCAAGAGAACATACCATTCCTGGCTAGCTTTCTTTTCCACACTCCAACAGAGGACTCTGTTGGACTACTATAACCTTGAGAAGAATCTCTAGTCTTCTTATCCAAATGATTCTGAGAGACTTGGAACCAAGTAGGCTGAAAGTCTTTGCTTATTTCTATAAGCAGTGTTCAAGTGCATATCTCTATCCTCTTATCTTCTTATCTCCTTACCCCTCCAATGCAAGTAAAGACCAATAAGTAGCATATGAACAAATGAACAAAAGAACTTATGACGGTGCCTAGACGGTGCATAGTCTTCATACCCTGACATGCTCTCTGTGCTTTCACAACAGAAATGTAGCTCACATGTGGGAGAAGAAAAATTATGCTGAGAAATGACAGCTGAAAGTACTCAACCCTTAGCCTCTAAAAACTACTTGCTGGACATTTTGCCCTGTAGAGTATCTCAGAATAACTGTTGGTGATATAGTCAACAAATTTATGCCTAATTAATAATTCTTTATATCAAATTCTTACTGTTGAAATGACAGGTGTGAGTTCTGTATCCTGATTGGACCCTGACTGTTAGAAATATAGATGGTATTTAAGCCATGAGGCAAGATGACATCACCAAAAGAGTGAATATGGATAAAGAAGGCAAGAGTTCTGGGGCGCCTAGGTGGTTCAATGGGTTAAAGCTTATGCCTTTGGCTCAGCTCATGATCTCAGGGTCCTGGGATTGAGCCCCGCATCGGGCTCTCTGCTCAGCAGGGAGCCTGCTTCCCCCTCTCTCTCTGCCTGCCTCTCTGCCTACTTGTGATCTCTCTCTCTGCATCAAATAAGTAAATAAAAATCTTAAAAAAAAAAAAAAAGGCTGCAAGTGTTCAAAGAAGTGAGCTTTGGAGCACTCCAACTAATTTAGAAGTTTTAAGGCATAAGAAGAAAACAGCAAAAAGAAGACAAAAGAATTAGCAACTAGTGAGTTAGAAGGAAAATTACATGATGTGATACTCTAGAAGACAAGTAAAAACAGTCTTTCAAGGAAGAGGGTCATCGGTTACCTATTAGTGGTAGGGGAAAATGTTGATTGGTATGTGTTTAAAAAATATCAGAAATGATTATCTTGATGTCAGGTAAAGTTGAATTCAAGGGAGAATACATAAATTATAAAACTAGGGTACTTTGGGGGTGCCTAGCTGGCTCAGTTGGAAGAGCATGTGACTCTCGAATTTGGGCTCATGAGTTTGAAGCCCATGTTGGGTGTAGCAATCACTAAAATAAATAAACTTTAAAAATAATAGGGTGCTTTCCAATTATAAGATGCACAATTTATATTGAAACAGCAATAGTTATTAACATATGCACCAAATAACATTTATAAAGCAAAAATCACAGAAGATACAAAGATCAGTAGATCAATATTTAAAATAATGGATTTCCTTTTTTTCTCTTAGCTTATGACAAGTCAAATGGACAAGAATACATTCTTTAAAAACTATCAGAAGTGAAAAGTATATGCAATTGCTATAAATATAAAATTCTATACTTTGAATATAAGTAATAGACTTTCTTTAAGTGTTAATGCAACAGTCACAAAAATTGATTATGGAGTCAACCACTAAGCAAACTTCAATAAATTCCAAAATTTAGAAGAAATACAGGCAGCATTCTCTGATTATAACAAAACCGAGAACAAAAATTCCTCCAACTGGGGTGTTGCACTAGTGCTTCTCATCCATATTTCTAGTATCTCTACTTTTTGTCATTCCACAACACAGTAGGATTGTGTTTCCCTACACCCCTGAATTTAGATATGGTGATGTGACTTGAATTAGCCAATAAAATGTGAGCAGACATTTTTAAGGTGCTATTCTCTATTCCTCTCCAGCCTATGCTGCCGTGACTGGCAACATTTCAGATAGTTCTGGGTAAGCACTGACTGAGCAGTTTTCAATTAACCCTAATGAACATGAAGTTAGTGCTAATCTATCCTATATTGACTGATACAAACCCTTGACTAAAAAAATCCTAATTAAAATTATAGAACATCTATAAAAAAGATAATAAAAACATTATATCAAAGCCTATAAAAATATACATTTTTAAAAGCTATGCTGTAAGTAAACATAAAAATATACAAGAAAGGCTTTCCTTCTAAGAACACTGCCATTAATGTGACCCACTTTTAAAACTTGCAATCTCTCTTCCTCCCTCTTCCAAAATTCACAATTCCAGGAAAGGAAACCCAAATGGCCCAGTTTGAGTTATATATTTTGGTTATATAACCAAAACTAGGGGATTCAACAGCACAGTCATGGCCTCTTAGGCTTTTGATGCCCTCCATTGTGTTTTGAGGCTATTTCCAGATGGGAAAATTACTTTATTACATTTCACTGCTCGGCCACCTGCTGCCTACAATGACTCAACTCTGTAGATCCTGAACTTTGTTTAATTTTTTTTTTTTTAAGATTTTACTTACGTATTTGACACAGGGAGAGGAGTACAAGCAGGGGGAGCTGCAGGCAGAGGGTGAGGGAGAAACAGGCTCCCCGCTAAGCAGAGAGCCTGATGTGGGGCTCGATCCCAGGACCCTGGGATCATGACCTGAGCCAAAGGCAGACACTTAACCAACTGAGCCAGCCAGGTGCCCCAGAGCCTGGACTTTGTAAACAGTGACACCAAGATATGGTTTCTAGTTGGAAGATTACTACATGATGTTCTATTGTCTCCCACTGAGGAAGTACTTGGCATTAGTGATATATGTCCAGTGGACAGGGCTATCACTTGAATAAGAAAGTTAATAATATACATTGAAAACTGTATGTTCCATGCCAGTTTCTATCAGAATTATCATGAATTCTCAACTAAGAATCTAGAAATGTATAGAGTTTTATAATGATGTTAATATGTTGTGTATATACCATACAAAGAGAAATAGTGTTTATGGAGAAAAATATAAGGAGAAGCAACATGTATTTCTTTGAATTAATCAGTTGAGGCATTTTGTTCCAACTTCTTTTGGCACAGTTGTTTGTATGTACTGACTCCTAGAGCCACCACAAATGTCTGGTGCAGGTTTTCTTGTCCTCTCCATCTAAACAGAGGATTTTCATCCAACTTGACTCTTGCCTTTGATGGGACAAAAGCCAATTTAATTCAGTAAGGCCCACTCTTTAAGCAGGTTCCAGAAGCAGAATTATGTACTCCATAAGGAGTCATGGACATCACGAAAGCCTCTTCAATGGCAAGAGCAAGGGAAAAAAAGAACATCCAGATGGCTATGCTGGAAGTCTTTTCTCTCTTCTGGATCTACCCAGGGATGGATTCTGATCAGCTGAATGCTACTGGACTCCTTTCAAGGCATTAAATGTAATTAGCTGTTAATTGTTATTGTTAAAGGACTCTGCTGAGTGGCTATCAGGGCACCATCTGGACAACTCAACACTGGGAAAACCCTGAAATCTCCATCCAAAAATGTCTGTGTCACTTGAAGACATTTACCATACCTGTCAAAAACCTTTGTATCCTGTGGAAAACCCTGAAATCTCCATCCAAAAATGTCTGTGTCACTTGAAGACATTTACAATACCTGTCAAAAACCTTTGTATCCTGTGGAAAACTTGTTTACAGATGTTTGATATTAAAGACAGAAATGTTCTTTTGTGGGTCAAAATTTCACTTTATTTGCTCTTTAAAGCAGTCAGTTTTGAGTGAGGATAAAGAGTAATATGTTTTCCTACATCTTTAACAACACCCTCTATATCATCTGGGCATTTGGTTGCAAACAACAGAAAAATGACACAGTCTAAAGTACAAAGAGCATTTATTAGAATGGTATCGGAAGACTGGAGGACCAGGCTTGTAAACTTGACAGGTACCAAGTGAGTTCTGGAGAGCTATGCAGAAGGTAACCAGGAAAAGTCACACAACTCCAACAGTCATTGAATTGTGCCATCACTTGCTCAAAATTCTGAGTCCTACAAGATAACCCCTGTTGGCCAAGCCCATGTCTGGTTTTACTGGGATAAAGAGAGGAAGGGGACATATCCCCTTCAGTTCAAACAGTAGAAGGTAGCCTCTGCCTTCAAGTAAAAGTCCTCTGAATGCATACAAGAATACAACTAGGAAGCATGCCTGGAAGCCAAACATCCCCCACATGGCAAATATTTACATTACTGTACTACAAATCAAATGTAGTATATATGACAGCTGCAAAAAAACTCTCTTCCGGTTATATTTGGAAAAATCATTCCTGACTCAATCATTAACCAAATCTAAATGCACATTTTATTTAGAAGGTATTACAGGTGGGGGACAGGGTGTGCCTGAGTGGCTCAGTTGGTTAAGCATCTGCCTTCGGCTCAGGTCATGATCCCAGGGTGCTGGGATCAAGCCCCATATTGGGCTCCTTGCTCAGAGGGGAGCCTGCTTCCCCCTCTCCCTCTGCCTGCCACTCCCCCTGCTTGTGCTCTCTCTCTGTCAAGTAAACAAATAAAATCTTTTAAAAAAAAGAGAGAGATATTACAGAGAAATCCTAGCAATTGTGGAGGAATCAGTTCACTCCTTACCTTTGAGATCAGTATCATAAAAGGAAAAATCATTCTGTTCTCTGAGATTAGCTACTGGTCTCAGTAGCCATTTTCATGATACATAATGTTATTTTTAAAGTTTCATTAATTTTTTTCACTTATTCAGTCCATATGCATCTGTTAAGTTTTTTATGTGTCCCTATGTATGGTGATGGTGGATGGACACGAAACAGTATTTAGCACTGTCTCTACTTAGTCTAATTGGGAAAACAAGATATATTTACCCCAATTAGTGAATAACATAATATAAGTTATATACTTTGATCAAAGTCAATTAAAATTCTGACTATCCCAATGCTTTCTTAATATTCAGTTCCCAACATGTCTTTCTGGGCTTAGAAAACAGATATGGCAGAAAAGTTAATTTTATTTTCTACTTCCCATCTGCTGCTTAATAATATGCCAAAATGTTACCAATTTGCTCCTTTTACCCACATATTTAGGTACATCCTATCTAGTTCTAGCAACCTACCTGCTCCTCCCTTTTCATCCGGTTCACTCCAGCTCATTCTTCAAGAGTCATTTCTGATACACCTCCCATAGGAAGAATTTCCTGATACACACTCTATGGATTAAGTATCTTTAATCTGTGTTCTGGACATTTTTCATACCCTAATCCCCTAGAACATTCATTCCCACCCCTACTCCCCTACTTCACTTCACCCACCCCTCAAAAAGAAGGAAGAATACCAATGAGGGTCAAGGACAAATGGACTTCTCAGGGATGTACATGTAAACCAGAATACCATGGGATGACATTTACAGTTGAGGGTAGAGGGGGTGGATGACAGGACAATAAAGAGAATTTGAGGAGGGAAAATGCTGGCTCTTGGAAATTTGGCAGGGCCCAGAAGTTCTAAACAAGTTAAATAATGACCTCTGCAGAATCCAACATGTCTCCCTTCTTTAGCATGCTTAGCTGGTTGTCAGCTGCCCTGTGGCAAGACCCGTGGCTCAGCGTCATTATAGTATCTCTGCGTGGAATAGATCGGAGAGGTGTAAGCTGTGCGCTTCTGTGATGACATCAAAGTGGCACTGGGACTACTGGGAACATTCTTGCAAAGTAGATGTATCAGTCACAGTCACACTTACCAGTGAATGAATATAAAGAATTAATGAATAGAATAAAAGGAATAAAAAGGCAAAAAAATAAATAGTGAGGTATTACAGAAATGGTAAATGCAAGAAGCAGCTACTGGCCTAGGGAACAAAGAACTTAGAAGCTTAGGAGTAAGGTCCTAAAGAACTGGGCATTCACCTCTAAAAGGGGTACTGCTAGCTGGCACTGGCACCTCAGGGTTCACAAGAAGACCCCTGCAGAGCTGGGACTCAGACTTACGGGGAGGGTGGTCCGGGAAATATAAAATATAAAAAAGGAAATGAAACCTGGAGCCACCTGCTGCTACCAGAACCAATGACTGTGTTTAAATGAAGCACCATTGGGGCACCTGGGTGGCTCAGTCGGTTAAGCATCTTCCTTCAGCTCAGATCATGATCCTGGGGTCCTGGGACCTACGTCGGGCTCCCTGTTCAGCGGTGATCCTGCTTCTCTATTTACCCCTCCCCACTTTCATGTGCGCTCTCTCTCTCTCTCAAATAAATAAAATCTTAAAAAAAAAAAAAAATGGAGCACCATGGCTAGAGTGGCCCTGACGAGATTAGGAGACAAAAAAGGAGCAGTCTCCTCTTCCATCCTCAGGCTTCCCATTTCTCTCTAGTTCCCCCATCTTCATAGTGTCTACTAGGAGCCAGCTGGCAGAAGGGAACTGTGTAGCTTGCCGAATCCCGGCTGCCAAAGTTGGGAGTTAAGCACTTCATAGTCAGTAGGGAAGGCCAGTAGGCAGGGAAGGAATCTCTACAGTTAAAGTTTGGTGTCAATTCTTCTCATTTTTAGATTTCAGACTCTCTTGAGTTTACATTTTCAACACTCTGAGGCCATCCCAGACACTGCCATAAGCCTCACAATTATACTTTTCATCAGACCTCTGACATGAACTACCTTGTCCATCCATTAGACAATGGCCTCTAAGTTGCCTCTAAATTGCCAACTTGTCCATTCTTTAAGTTGCATTGCTGGGGTTTTTTTTTTAAGTTTCTAGAAAGTGACTAATTTCTTGCTGCTTATCTCATCACCGTAATTACTGATCCGATTAGAAACACTTCTTAAAAATGCAAATTTCCCTTTAGTTCCCAGGAACAGGGATTTCTTGATCTTGTCTGCAAAAGTAGGGACCCATTTCTACTCTGAAAACTTCTGACCTTTAGATAAAGAATTACGACACTGTAGAGGGAGTAATGAATCTGATCCCTAGGCAGCCGTGAGCTGTCAGTCACATTTTGTTTTCATCACATTTATCAACTTCTGTTCTTAAAAATAACCCATTTGTAATCTCTGCATGCCCTTCCCTAAGCACGATTAAGCACAAATATAGACAAATATAGACAAAAATGAAAGGTAAGTTCTCCGGGAGCCTCATAAGGCTGTACTCCAGCTGAGCACAGTTTTATCAGTGAAATAATGATGAATGGTTTTTTTCATACCTAAGCACAACATTGAGTTAAAATCAACACTGCATGACTCTCTTTTAAAATTCTCCTGGCAGTTCTACCCTGTAGCTTGGCCTTAAGCCTGTCTTGTCTTTATGGGCTATCAGATTTGTTCAGGAATCTCCAACAAGCAGGAGCCCTCAGTACCTGCAGCATAGTGGTTCACGATGGAGGAAACATTCTTTCCTGGCTTTGAATCTACTAAGCAATTTCTCCCCCTCTAATTTTACAGCTGGTGTCCAGTTGGTCAGTGAAGCATATCTGCAATGAAAGGAAAATAGCTCTGGGACAGTAACATGCACTGCTTAGAGTAAAACAACCAACAAAGCAGAGGTCCTGCGTAGTTTATTCTCTCTCAATTTTTGGAAAACATCTTTCACAGTTCCCCTGAAAAACTAGTAGGAATAACAAATTTTTTTTCACTCAACATTTTATTTTAACCATGGAGAGGTGTCTATACCCCTTCCCCCTGATTTCATGTGCACTCTGTGATTGCTTTAATGAACAAAATACTGCGGAACATAGGAAACACACAGATCCACTTCCTCACTTCCTGTCTTCTGGAACACTCCCTCTTTTAAAAAAAAAAAAACACATAGCAATGTGTAAGTTTAAAGTGTACAATCTGCTGATTTGATACATTTCTACATTGCAATATGATTACCACCAAAGTATTAGCTACCATCTCTATCACATCACACACTTATCATTTCTTCTTTGTGGTCAGAACATTTAACAGTCAACAGGCATCCACTCTACTGGGTTCTGTCGCCTCATAGTAGATAGCATCCTTAAGACATTTTGAGGTTTTTAGTCGAGCACACTAGTAACCCCCTTTATTTTTGCCCCCAGCACACACATATTTCCCATTGTATACTCTGAATGAGGGAAACAATGTTGACATACAAGAGTACATGATAAAGTAGAAAATTCTAAGTTCCGTGTCCTACGATTTACCCTCACGCGAGCAGCATCTCAGGAAGAGGATTAGTAAGCATTGCCTCTGATTTCCCTCCCATCTTTCTTTTGCTTCTCCTTCAGCGATAGTGTCTTCCTCACTCATTCCCACCTCATCTCTGTATTTGATCTCAACAAATCCAGAATAAAGACTCTGGCCACAGAGAAGGAGAATAGAGTAGGAAAAGGAGTGTCAAACCACCAGAAATAATCCTTCATCAGCCGCAAAGCATTGTTTTGTGTTTGTTTGTTTTGCAGTGAGGGGGTTGTTCATGTTCATAGCTCCATTTCTTCAGCCACTCCAGTGAAAACCACCTATTAATATTGCAACCCTGGGGTGCCTGGGTGGCTCGGTTGGTTGAGTGTCTGACTCTTGATTTCAGCTCAGATCATGATCTCATGGTCATGAGATTGAACCCCTTGTTAGCTCCATGCTGAGCTGGGCATGGAGTCTGTTTAAGATTCTCTCTTTCCCTCTCGCTCTGCCGCCTCCCTCCTACTCACATTCTCTCTCCCCCTCCCTCTCTTAAAAAAAAAAATTGCAACCCTACTGATACATTCCACGTTCCTCTTCCTGATTTGTTTTTCTCCATAGAACTTACTGCCAGATGCTATACTACATATTTACTTATGTGTCTTGCTTGTTTTTGTCCCCCCAGTAGAATGTAAGTTCCAAGAAAATAGGGATATTTGTCTCTTTTATGTACTAACATATCTCTATCCCCTAGAATAGAGCCAGGCGCGTGTAAGATTCCCAGTGAATATTTGTTAAATAATTGCTGTTAAATGAGCTTGTATAGTAAACCTCAGAACATGTCATTGTTGATATTAGAAAGATGTGCTCCAAAATCCAAAGGGCCTACTTTTGAATATTAGCCTTTAAAGCGGTCTACTCAGAAATAGAAGCTTTCATTATTTATTTATCTTTGCAGCATCTAATTTTTTAAGAAACTCAGCAGTTTGAAAATATTCCATAAATTATGTTAAATAATATCAAATAATATCAAATGCATAATTTTCTTCTTGGATTTTTCTCGACCTTGACTTTGGCCAAACCAAACTATTAATAACTTGCTAAGGAAGAAAATTTTGCCTCTTGCTAATGAAAATTTTCTATACTTAAACTATTTCAGTGAACACAATCTGGTGACCTTCTTCCATATCTACTTTTTAGCATTGGGCTTTTCTCTACTATTTCCTTTTTTAAACAATTATTTATAAGTGTTAAGAACTTCTAAGCCATTTGTACAAATAGGTGACCACAATAAATATTTATCACTTTGAACAACAACAACAAAAAAAAAAACACATTGTGGGATGTCTACGTGGCTCAGTTGGCTAAGCATCTGCCTTTGGCTCAGATCATGATCCCAGGGTCCTGGAATCGAGTTCTGCATTGGGATCCTTACTCAGTGGGGAGCCTGCTTCTCCCTCTGCCAGCTTCTCTCCCTGCTTGTGCTCTCTCTTGCTCTCAATCTCTCTCTATTTCTGACAAATAAATAAATAAAATCTTAAAAAAAAAAAACACATTGACATAATAACTTGAATGCTTGGATAAATGCTAGAAATAACTAAAATTAAAGTAACTAAAATCTTGTCTTGTCACTCTTCTGTGTCTTCATCTCCAATAACCCATATCTTAAGGATTTTTTAACTCATATGTGTATATTACTTCACAGTTTGCAAAACTCATTCATGCACATGGTCTTATTCAATTCCCACAGTAACAATGAAGTATTTTTATCAGTTAGCCACTGTTGTATAACAAACCATCACAAAACCTCAGTGGCATAAATCTCTTATCTTTACTCATGAGTTGGTGTCATTGGCTGCACTGTTCAAATGAACTCAGAGGGGGCTTATTTATGCATCTGCGATTAGTTGCGCATCACCTTGATGGCTTTGACAACCTTACCTGGGTTCTCTCACATGCCCTGGACTTCAGCTGGTCAAAACGGGCTTTCTCGACTGCTTCACATTCCCCATCCCCTAGTTTGGGCATGTTCTCATGACAAAAGGTAGAGGAACAAGAGAAAAAGCCAAGCCTCAGATTGCATTATTTACTCCTATACCATTGGCCAAAGCAAGTCACATGCTTGACCCAGAGTTATAGTCGGAGGGAAAAAAAAATGTTGCTACAGGAATGCCAGTAATTAAGTTCATGAATGAGATCAACCTACAGCAAGGACTATTATTTTCATTATTTTATATATAAAGAAACAAGACTAATTGCCCAAGGGAAATCAGCCATGTGAATGAGCCAGAAGCTCAGATCTTCTGACTCCAAATGTGTTTTTCCTCTAATGTGTCTGACCTATTCATTTATACTTAGAGAAGCTGAAACCCTACACCCCCCGCCACCCACATTCTGGAAAGATAGAACCATTCAAATTACTGTGATACTTTGGGTATTCCAAAAACAAAAGTTTGGATGTCAATAAGATTACTTACCCTTTTGTTTAGTAGATAAATGCATATCCTATTAATTCACATTAATCTTTATTGTTTTTAGTTATCAAATTGTTATTGAATCTTTGATGTGCATTCTTTGTCCCTCCAGCTAAATTCCCAACTTCTTCTAGACAGACTGCATGTCCTATATGTTCTATGTCTTTGTATTTCTCCTAGTGCCTGACATATGGCTGATGCAGACAGTAGCTGCACCACGTGATCGATAAAGCTAAAATAGCATGAGGTCAGCTTAATAGAGTTCTCTGTTGAAGAATTTAAGATTAAAAGGAGAAATCAAAATTGATCTGGATTTGAGTGAACAGTAAGAGATGATTTCCAACTGTACTTCCTTAAAAAAAGAGGAATATATTTTTTTTATTTTCAAACCCTTCATTCCAGCTAATATATATGAATATTTTCCTTATATTTATTTGCTCTGCTCTCACAGTTGGAAATCAACTAAGGTGAACTGCCAAGGGCTAATTGGTGAACTAATTCTTTTATTCAGTATAATAGCCATCACAAATGTTGGGTTCAATGAGGTAATCACTTTTCCATTACAAAAATCGAATCCAGATTTTCTTTACTACACTCAGAGATAACTGGGTTAATGTCATTCTCTATCCTCTATAGCTTTTTAGTTCAGTAACTTTATCAGACTTGGGAAGGGTAGCTGTTGAAAAGAATATAAGGTTCTGCAAATATTTTTGTGTATGGGTAAATCAGGTTGCCCCCTTTCCCATGTCTGAGTCATCCTCTGGAAATGGAAGAAGGAAACAAAGAAGTAATGTAATAATTTTCTGTGAGAACTCTGGACATGCCATTCTCTTTTAGCAGTGTTTGAGTTTTAGAAGAAAGCACAGATGATGCATGTTGTTTAGTTCCCATTGACAAGACTCTCTATAGAGAAAGGTAATGGAAAAACTCGGTGCTAAAATGGGCATCAATTTCCACATTTCAATAAAAACTGAAATTCGTTCTTTAATGTTGAGTTTTAGATCTTCAGTTGGGAGCAACTCAAAGCCAAGTCAAAGTATATTGGCACCTCAGAATCCTTGAAAAGGGGAACTTATTTTCCTCATAAATGAACCTCTCGAAAGGATCCAGTTCATAGTCAAGGCTAGCTTCACTATTAAAGCAACAATTAAGCGGCTATAAACATGAAGAATACTTCGCATCACCTATAAATAGATCTATACATTTTGAAGCACATTGCAGTAATGCTTGAGGATAATACTATTTCCTTCTGACTTAGAATGACATTGGCTGAATTGTTACAGATATGGAAACATTGACTGATAGTGACAGGCAAACCAAAATGCTATACAAAATTTGAGATAAGGGTGGATTCAATGGTAGATTATTTTTCAATAATAGGACAACATAGACACTGGAATTTTGAGTTCAGAGTTAGACTCAATCAATGTCAGTTTCTGAAAATAAAAAACATAACCACTATGATGGTTGATTTTATGTGTCAACTTGACTGGGCTGAGATGCCCAGATAGATGATAAAACATTGTTCCTGGGTGTGTCTGTGAGGGTATTTCTGGAAAGATTAGCATTTGAATCAGTAGACCGAGTAAATAGATCTGCCGTGACCATTGTTGGCGGGCATCATCCAGCCCACTGAGGAACCAGATAAAAAGGCAGAGGAAAGGCGAAATCTCTTTTCTTGAACTGGGATGTCCATCTTCTCTTGCTCTTGGACATCAGAGCTCCCGTTCTTGGCCTTTGGATGCCAGGATTGAAGTATACCACTGGCTTCCCTAGTTCTCCAGCATGCAGATGGCCAATCATGGGACCTCCCAGCTTCCTCTAATTGCGACTTTATAAAAAATGACAATCATTATATAACAGTATTTGAAGAATAAAATGTCCTTTTTAGTTGGTAATTAATTGGTAATTGGTAATGTGAACCAATTACCACAATAAATCTCCTCTTTAATCTGTATATGTATTCTATTGGTTCTGTTTCTCTGGAGAACCCTGATTAAGACAACCACTAAGTAGAATCTTTTCCTATGTGCAGATTGACAATAAACAACTCATCCCTCTCTCTTATGACAACATTCACATAAAATGCATCATCAGGAGCAGCTTCACTGTGGAATAACATGGGCAACAGCATGGCCCTAAATGTTTCCTTCCAAGACTCTTTAAAAGTTGTAATAACAACAATTTGTGAATGTGAAAATCAGACAAGGCCTAAAGGAAATAAGATTTCCTATAAGAAATGTTTAATGTATAATAAGTATATTTTTAAGGGACAGCAGTTCATAATCACTAGATATATTTCGTGGTAATAATGATGAGGCTGAAAAAGATGCCAAAAAGTTAGGGGAATAATGATTACAACCAGCATGATTACAACATTTAAGACTGATATTTTAAAACTGATATTCGAAGAAATGGGTGCTAAATCCCTATATGGCCCAACAAGCCTTAGGAAAGTTATGTAAACTCTCTTTATGGTTTTCTCTCCAACACAGGGGGAAATTGGATTATATGATCCCTTCTGCCATTGGGACTCATTGACCTTTTTCTCTCTGGATTTCGGGGATCCAGTGAACCTCATTATAACCTTTTCTAATTTTCATTATGCTTTAATTTATTCTCTGTGATAATTTTCAGAAGTTATTTAATACCAGGGAATAGTACCTCTTGTTCGATTCACAATGATGATATGGTTGTTAAGTCTCTAGCATTTATTTTAATTTCTTGGAAGAGAGCAATAGAAAAAGGACATTTTATACTTCAAATACTATTATATAATGATTGTCATTTTTAATAAAGTCACAATTCTTATAAAGAAAAATTCCCCTTATTAATAATGAAATATTAAAATATCCTTCAAATGATATTTTATTGCTGAGGATTATGTAACAAAAGTTGTACTTTCATAAATTGTTAGTGAATGATATAGATTAGTACAAGCCTAGTAGAATGAAATTTGATAGCCTGATCAACAGTGAGGAAATGTTCAGTATTTTATTTCAATGTTTGCTGTAGAATTCAAGTAACTCAGTCCTACAGAAAAAAGCAACTTAGAGCTCAACTCTATATCATTATATCATATTTTTAAAATGCATTCAGAAGATAGGAAATGGGATCAAACAGGAAATCACAAAATCAGCACTTTGGTTTGTGGATCTTAAAAGATGTTTCCCAGGATTTCAGATCCGGAAGTTCAGGTTGTTTCAACTGTTCTATTCAAAACGAAAGTCACTACTCCTGAAGTCCATTTCCAGAAGTAGGAAGAAAAGGAAGAAGCAAGAATAAATCAATACATGGAAAAGCATGTCTATTACTGCCTAAGTCTAATGAAGTGAGATACCAATTTATCAGCAGTAAAACTCATTTGATTACATCAAAAAATAATGGCTTCTATCCTTACATTTTTGTTCTTATCATCATTGTTGTTGTTGATGTCCAGGGGAGAGTTCGAAAAAAAAAAATCATTGTAGCTGGTGGCAGGAAGGCAATGTGCTATGAGTTGCCCAATGCTTGGAAATAAGACATCAGGTATCTGCTCATCTAGTTCACCAGATGCCATCTCTGGATGAAGGACTAGGCCTATAGATACTTTTTAAGATTTCAAAAATGTATATCTTCTTCACATGTGTTACTTTTGTATTTTCCCTTTTTCTGTATGATCAGCAGCTAAGCCATTAAAAACAGCCATGTCTAGTTGCCATCTTGGTGTGTGCAGGAAAGTCAGTTGAGTGGAGAGGACTACTGGGAAGGCGAGGGAGACTGTTCCACTTCACAGCCATATCCTGGGGGAATACATGCTCAAGGCGTGAAGTGGATGATAAACCAACTGCAAAGAAAAAAAGGTGATACAGTCCAAATCTGAAAAGCGGGATTTAGCTGGAGAAAAGTTGGGGGAAGGGGATGTACAAGGGAGTTCAGGCAGCCTAAAAATGACCATAGTAATTTCAGGAATTGATTTGAGATGAGTCCAGAAAATCAGTTTGTGAGAAAAGTGAAGTAGTTGTTTTTTTCCCAAGGTTTATGACTCTATTATTTTCATGCATCTATATTAAAATCCTTACATGGCCATGTTCCCTCCCAGGGACTCCCGCATTGTTTCACACCTCTAGCACACCCTGCCAAAAGCCGACTCTGGATTACACCTCAAATGAAAATGTTCAGTTTGAATTTGCAAAGAGTGATACTAATTCCCTCGAAGGCACCAACCACCTGTAGAGAGGTGAGAAGCTTCATATTTTTTAAGTTTCTGGAATCTATATAGCAAATATGGCATATGTACATACATATGCATATATACATGCATACATATTTACACCATATGCATATGTATACACACACATATATATACAAAATATACAGACATACAGGCTGGGAAATGTTAAGGAAGTGACAGAACCAAGAAGTTTGTTGTATTTTCCTAGGACATTTATCCTATTTCTTGGTAGGATTAGATCCAAAGCACTCCATTTTATAGGGAACTGGAAACTGGGGAGAAATAATCCAGAAGCTCCATTTCAAGTGGTTTTCAGGGGAAAACAATTAATTTAATCATGACAGAAACATAGCACCAGCCACAAATATTGGAAAAGCAATATTGTCTAGGAATACTCTTGCACAGAGATCAGGCGTTGCTGACTTTGTGTGATAGTAGTCTCCTGGATGTGGTTGACAAGCTGACAAGTTGACAAGCTGACAATACTCCGAGGTGAGAGAGGAAATCACAGCTATGAAAATAGAGCCTAAATAGAGCTTGAAATGCTGTAAGATGCTATTCCCTGAGTAGGTCCTCCTAGTCTGATTCACTTGGGAGTGGGAATCACTAGATTAATACAACATAAACTATAAAACCAGCACTAATCTAATCTACTTGTAACATTAAAAACCCACTTCCTGGGGTACCTGGGTGGCTCAGTTGGTTAAGCATCTGACTCTTGATTTCTGCTCAGGTCATGATCTCAAGGTCATGAGATCAAGCCCTGAATCAGGCTCTGTGCTCAGCACAGAGTCTGCTTGAGAGTCTCCTCTTTTCCCTCTCCCTCTGCCCCTCCCCCTGTTCTCACTCTCTTTCTCTCTCTCTCTCTCAAATAAACAAAAATCTTTAAAAACCCACTTACCTTTTTTTTTTTTTACTGGCAGCTCAGAAGAATTTCTTGCTACTAGATAAATATCTTAACTTAGTGATAAGCACCAAAAAATTTTAAATTCTTGAGAACATCCAGCTTCCCTTAATTACATCATTTTTTCAATATTCTTGTTAAACGTCATAGTTTTTTAACAGTTGTGTAATTTGTGCCCTGCATAAATGCATTTGGCCATGGGGTGAGACAACAGAAGAATCCAATCTTTAAATCATGTGCCCTGGGGAGGGGTTGCCTCTACCAGGAAGGAGAGAGGACCTTTTCCTAATTCACCTTCACAGGCATCCCCGAGCTAACATCGGGTCTGCCCTAGCCTCCTACAGTAATACTGAAACTTCCATTTTCTGTCTACTCTCTTTTTTCTCTATCCACCTTCAAAATCCTCTTCTTGGGGCACCTGGGTGACTCAGTCAACTAAGCATCTGCCTTCAGCTCAGGTCATGATCCCAGGGTTCTAGGATCGAGCCCCACATCAGGCTCCCTGCTCAGTAGGAACCCTGCTTCTCCCTCTCCCTCTGCCATTCCCCCTGCTTGTGCTCTCTCTCTCTGTGTCAAATAAATAAAATCTTTTTTTTTTTAATCCTCTTTTCTAATGCAAACTCTTTTCGTTGTCACCTATTCTCTTCACTCTGGTGACCCATTTTCTCAGGGTCTGACTTTACCCAGAAGTTTCTTATTTTGGTGTTGACCGTGATCATGATCTATTTAGGCCCATGATTTTTGCTCCTGCTTCTGCAACAACACAGCTTATCAGCCATAGCTCTTGTAGCAACAGGGCACAGAGCTGCGGGCAATGAAGGCTAATGCATGCAGCAGGCAGAAGATTACTTTCTCAGGGCAGGAAGCCATGCCAGGGACGTCAGGCAGGGGTAACTACAGTACCCACATCGATGGGCATCACCAGAAGTGCCGCACTTCCTTCACGGGCATCAGCAGCCCTGGGAGCGCAACACCCTCCAAGGACTTCCAGAAATTGTTGCAAGGAGACTTAAAGTAAGAATGGAAAACTCACATGCTGAAGTGCAAGTCAACCTAAAACTATAGATACAACCATGTTCGAGAATCTAGTTTGATATAGAGAACATAATTTGTTTTTGTAGCAAGTTTATATAAAGTCTATAGTGGACTACCTGAGAATATTAAGTTCAAAACATTTACTTAGGCAATAATTTCTTTGGTTGTGACTCGTGTCGAAATGAGACTGTACAAGTATATCTAGTGCTGGAGAATGGAACATCAAAGTTTAAAAAATATAATATGGAGGGGCGCATGGGTGGCTCAGTAGGTTAAGCATCTGCCTTCGGCTCTGGCCATGATCCCAGGATCCTGGATCGAGCCCTGCATCTGGCTCCCAGCAGAGGCTCCCTCTGCCTGCCACCCGCCCCCCCCATTTGTGCCTACTCTATCTCTGTCAAACAAATAAAATCTTTAAAATATATATATGTATATATACATAATATGGAATATAGAAAGTAAAATGATAGCCTACAGAAATAGAGGGACTAGTTATAAAACACAGTGATTGCATATTCAGGGGATGGAGACTATAGGCCAGTAGATTCAATAGGTATCTATCCTTTAAGGGGTAAAACTATCTTTATAGTCTTAGTTTAGTCTCTCCTTAATTTAGGAGAGGCACTCCCTAAAATTAAACAAATCTATTTCATCAAATGAGACTTCTGATTAAATGTTGTAGCCTTTGTCTGTTGCCTACAGGGAAAGAAAATGCTGATCTGCTAACAAGAGTAATTCAATCCTAGCTACAGTTATATTTTTCATTACAAGTGAGTAAATTGATATTCTGGTTTATACATCTCTCTGTCTTTATTGAAATGAGGCAATTTCCTAGGGTCTAATTGCCTCAGAGTTGTGACAAGATCAAATTTCTGGCCTTGCAAAGCTGGAGACTAGACCCTGGAAAGTGATGAGTCCACCACTGGACCATATCTCTAAATGGCTTTCCTAAGCTGTAGCCACAATCCCCAGTGGACATCGCAACATCATGAACCTGGGAAATCAACACACCTTGCTTTCT
This sequence comes from Potos flavus, assembly GCA_028534135.1. Lineage (NCBI taxonomy): Eukaryota > Metazoa > Chordata > Mammalia > Carnivora > Procyonidae > Potos > Potos flavus. The sequence goes on from CM052892.1 coordinate 25,578,936, forward strand.
GAATTTTATATGAATTTCATTTGTTTGCTTTCTTAATACTTTCATTTGGTATATTTACTAAAAGATGTTCACCACATTAGCAATTAAGGGCCATATGTAGTTTATACATAGTGAATAATTTAAATTGAATAACTTAATTTAAGAAAGTCATCTTTAACACATGCATAATTTAAGTTAAATTCCAGTATTTCTAAGGCTGAGGGTGATATTTAATAACATAAAATCGGAAGGAATATGAAGCCAATATCTTTTGCATCAGATGCAAACCATTTTCCAATTCTCAACCTAGAGGCCATTGTCATTCAATCAAAAGTTAGCACAGCCTATATGGTCCCATTAAACCACAAGAGAAGAGACAGAAACCATTCTGGGCCAAAGGTAGCTTCAGCCAGAATGTTTCAAAGCTTATATCACAGGAAAATTAAACTCCTCACTTTCTAATTAAAAGAGCTAAGGGGTTAAATAAAGAACTGATGAGGACTGCACTTAAAATTTTATAGTTGAGAAATTACAACTAAAGACTGGGAATTCTCTGTAATTCATACAATATTAAAGATCTAATATTCCTCCCCATTCCTTTTCATGTGCCACAAATAAATGCCTTTTGTAATTCTGTGATTTTCAGTGGAAATATATATTTGGTTTTCATCCCCATTTCTGGCACAAAACTAAAACTGTTGGAATTTCCCAAGTGATTAGAGTGATAAAGATGTTTTTTGTTGTATTACTGAAGTGACTTTTGGAAAGCACCTAGGCTGGAGGCCAGTTGCCGAGGACCCAACCAGGTGGATCAGTCATTAATGGTCAGTGATTAATCAATCATGCCTATGTAAGAAACCTCCATAAATACCCAAAAGGACTGAGTTCGGAGAGCTTCTGGGTTGGTGAACACATGGAGATTTGGAGGGTGCTCTTTGAGAGCAGCACATCTTTTCCCCATACCTTGCCCTATACATCTCTTCCATCTGGCTGTTCCTGAGCTATAGCCTTTTATAATAAACTGGTGATCCAGTAAGTAAAATGTTTCTCTGACTTCTGTGAGCTTCTCTATTAAGTGAATCAAACCCGTGGAAGGGGTCGCAGAAACCTTTGATTTATAGCCAGTGGGTCAGACGTACAGTGGCAGTGTAACAACCTAGGCTTGCTGCTGGCATCTAAGGGAATCTGGGAGGAAGGGAGTCTTGTGGGACTGAACCCTTAACCTGTGGGGTCTGATGCTATCTCTAGGTAGATAGTGTCACAATAGAGCTAAATCGTAGGACACCTATATGGTGTCTGACAATTGCTTGTTTGCATAAAAAAGCCCCCACTGCCCACCCTCCCATACACACACACACACACACACACGCGCGCGCATACGCACATCTGTATTGGGTTCAGGAACCCAAAGACCTATGCTCAGGTAGATCAGCCCATCTTTTGAAGAGGTCCTAAATAAGTGGGTGTGCCATATGTTCATACACTTACAATTTTCACATAGACCATGAGGCAAAAATGTCTAGTATTTCTTTCTAACCACAAGAAATTTACCTCCCTATCTTAAAAAAAAAATTAAACTTTAAAAGCTTTTAGAAAAGTTTGTAGAACCGTCTTCAGGTATATGTACACAGCACATTATAGAAGAAGCGATGAATAAAAGACTACCACTGCCTTCTGGCTTCATTTCATTGAGGAGATCGTATCGTGTCCCTGTGTTTCCATATGCAAAAATAATCAAACCAAATGATCCAAGATTCCTTCCATTTCTGACTATCCAAGATTCTCTAAGACACCAAAAGTAGGAGGTTTTGTGGACCAGTTGAAGAAAAACCATAGTGCCCTGCAAAGCAACAACAACATATTGGTCAGGCATTATACAATTATGTCCAGTAACATTCTCAGTTGATCCAATTGAATCAAATGTGATTCTCTGGTGACATTTTTCTGCTTATAGCAGCTAGAATTTGCAGAGCGCAGTCAATAGTGGAATATTAAACAGTGTTTCCACTAAGCATCTTCAAAATATCCTCATTATCTCCCATAACTTCATTTTTAAACTCAGAAGTTTTATCTGAAAGATACCTGGCTTTTCTTTACTAAATGTCACTTCCTATTTTAATACATATACCATTAATATGTTTATATTTTGCTAAATTTGGAAAATATAGCCAAATAAAAATTATTTGCAGTTTCTCAGATGACTCCTACAAAGATCAAAGATATTCACTAATAACACTTTTCAGTCTTTTTTTCCATAAAAAGGATGGAAAGTTGTTATTTTTTTAAAGATTTATTTATTTATTCATTTGAAAGAGAGAAAGCAAGCATGAGTGGGAGGAGGGGCAGAGGGAGAGAGAGAATCTCAAGCAGACTCCCTGTCGAGCACAGAGCTTGACACAGGACTTGATCCCAGGACCCTGAGATCATGACCTGAGCCAAAACCAAGAGTCAGTCGTCCAACTGACTGAGCCACCCAGGCACCCTGAAAGTTGTTATTTAAAATTGGGCATTCTGTAAAAACTTTTATAACTTAACATTTTCCATTTAACAATATATCTTGAGCACTTAAATATGTCATTAAATATTATTAAACGTGATTTTAGTAATTGTACAATGCTTCATTCCACTCTTTATGGGAAGACATTGAGTTTGTTTTGAATATTTCAATATTGTAAGTCATGCCTTAACAAGGATTCCTGTATGTAAATCCTTTGGTGGATCTCTTTAGATGTTCTAAGAATATATTCCTAGAGGAGAAACTACCCAGTCAAAAAGTGCAAGGAAGTTAAGATTCCTCTGGCATATTGCAACACTTCTCTCCAAAGTAGTCATAATTGCACCCTAGCCCAAATTAGGTATTACCATTTTTCAAAACATGCACATTTGAAAATTTAAAGCTAATAACATGCTTCTATTTATTTTACTTTGGCTGTTCTTGGAGTTGAATATTTTTCCCATATTTTATTTGCTAGTTTCCTTCTTGTGAATTATTTGCTCATGTTCTTGACCTATTTCTCTATTAGGGCATTTATATTTCTTGTATCGATTTCTATCACTGTTTTTTATATTAAAGATATTAAACTCTCACAAAATGTCCAAGATACTTAATGCCAGTTTGACATGTGACCTCCAGTAGGCATATATATTTATTGTTCAGATATTTTTAGTAAAATCTCATTATAATGTTCTTTCCTTTGATTTTATGTTTGGAGAATACTTTCCTACCCTACAATTAGAAACATATTCAACATTATTTTCTTATATTTTTCTACACTTTCATTTCTTTCCCTTAACTCTATTCACACTGACTTTATTCTGATATGGAATCTGTGATAGAGAATTTACTCCATCTTAATTCCAAAATGTTTATCAGTTGTTAAAATAATATCTGTTTAATAATCCCATCGGCTTGAAAAGCTAGTGATTCATCCATTCAAATGTAATTGGGTGCCTATTATGTTTACTTTTCTGTCATACAAAACATTTTTACATATTCTGTGTCTGTACCTAGGTTCATTTGGATCCATTGACCTATCTGATTATCCTCAGGCCAATACCATACTTTTTAAATCATTATAGCTTTGAATGTCACTTAAAGAATTTCTCTGCAACTATTCTTATTGTTAGTAGTCTTCAGCCATCACTTGACTTTAATTCTAGTCCAATGCTTTTTTTTTTTTCAATGTCTTTTTTTTTTTTTTCAATTCCCACATAGATAGGTTTGAGTTTGCATGGGGGGTATATTAACTTATACTAATTTTAAATTTTAGCCCATTTTGATCAAAGAATATGACCTTTCATTTCCTGGTTTGGAGAATTAATTGATGCTTTTTATAGCCTAATTTAAGGAAAGGTTTTCACATGTTCTGTGGAATTTTAAAAAGAAAATATATTCTCTGTGGTATACAAAGTTTGCTAGTTGTCTATTAAATTGGAAATGCTTTTCTTTAATAATTTTCAAATAACTAGTTTGTTTAAGTTATTCCATTTTCTTCAACAAATAATTATTTGAACTCTACAAGGCACTGGGTAAAAAGTGAGCAGAAAGCTACATGGTTCATATCTTCAAATATGGAAGTTGGATATGTTGATGTTTATCTGAATGATACACATATTCCAGTTTAAACTTTGTTTCCGCTCCTTTCCACTCATTGGCTCTCATTGCTGTTAACTCTTTTTCTTCACATCTGCCTTCAGGTAGAGTGTCTCAGTTTTATCCATTCATGACCGACATGATTTTTTTCATATTGTTCATCTTGCTTTCTTTGGTCAATAATGCATTTTAGTTTGTTTTGTTTTTAAATAATGCATTAGTTTTAAATCCTATATAAAAAATTCCTTATTTCCTCAATCTCTTTTTTTTACCTAAACGTATTTACCATTTATGACTTCCTTTTTTTCTCGACCATATATTTTTTTTAATTAACATATAATGTATTATTTGCTTCAGGGGTACAGATCTGTGAATCATCAGTCCTACACAATTCACAGCACTCACCATAGCACATACCCTCCCCAATGTCCATCACTCAGCCATCCTATCCTTCCCACCCCCTTCCCTCCAGCAACCCTCAGTTTTGTTTCCTGAGATTAAGAGTCTCTTATGGTTTGTCTTCTTCCCTGGTCCCATCTTGTTTCATTTTTCCCTCTCTTCC